>JAJJWX010004174.1:0-600000 GCA_023529315.1 Papaver bracteatum | reverse complement strand
AAGATTCCAAACAAAGTTACTTCTTGAAAATGCAAGTGGGAACCATCTTACGCGTCATAGATGATATACGAACAAGAGCTAGAAGTATTGTCACTCCAGATGTACTTTTTGACTGGGAGTGCAATTTGGACTATTATGAGAAACTAGGTTTTAACGTGGGATGGATTCGTGAGAGAATTGAAGCCATCAAGGAAGCAGTCGAGAAGAATGTACCTCTAACAAGTGATGTTGTGATAAAGAAGGAGGCTAAAGTCGCCCAGTTGATGGAAGAGTTAGAGTGGGAGAAAGCATCCTTGCGAGACCTGAAGATTGCAAAGGAGCAAAAATATTTCTTTGTTGATTTCCTTTAGTTTCCTTTCCATAATCTCTTGAACCTTGAACTTCTGAGAGATGTGAGGTTTTACTTTGGTTTTGATTTTTGATTGGTTTTGGATAAGTGAGTGATTGAGGATTTTCTTTTGGATTTGATAGAGATTTTTCTTTGAATAAAAAAACTTTGATAAATTACTGAATTCGAATACTGGATGCAAGTATTGCAAATATTTTGAAAATACAGGTGAAAAAAATCTGAAAATGCATTGGGCGTCTCGAGCATTCGTTCTTTCCTTGAGCAAATAACATCTCAAGACGCTGAATGCCTCAGGCGTCAAAGGCTTTGAGCCAATTCTCATATATCACTGGCATGCTGGTCTTGCCATCTATGTTGATCAGTTTGTAGTATGCACCAACCACGGACTTAGAGACAATAAAAGGCCCTTCCCATTTAGAGTTTCTTGCAGATTGGAGATTGCGTTTAGTTTCCTTGAAAACTAAATCCCTTTCATGAAATTTGTTAGGCTTGGTTGCTCTCGATCGTGCCCTGAATATCTTCTGCTGGTTAGAGAATCCTCGTACAATAGGATTCCAAGTTGGTGGATCTTTCCAATCTTGCGGAACATGTGGGCACTCGTGCAAGGGAGAATATCTAGGATATTTCTTGTCGTGCTCGGTCATTATTTCAGCAATGACTATATCAGTGAGATGCTCAATTCGGTGAGGCTCCATATCCAACCATTTGGTGAAATATTGTTGAGGTGAGACTAACCACTCATAGTGTTTGGTGAGTGCTAGGTTATTAGCAAGATTGAGTCCCGGACTAGGGTAGCATGTTTGAAAGTTGATAATATGGACGCATGAGGGGAAATAATACTTGCATGAGTGCGTAACCTTTTGATGAAAGCATGCGCATTTTCTTCAGGTTTTTGCGTCAGTTTCATCAAGGCTTTGACTTTCTCCATATGCTCAAATGATGGAGTATCCTCTATTTCTTCTGAATCAGAGCTTTCTTCAACAGAGAAATGTGCGATTGAAGATGTTGGAGTTATGTTTTCAACATGAATCCATGTTGATCCAAGGATCATATCATATCCCGGTTCCTCCCTAATAATGTGAAATTTGGTTTATTCCCAAGTTGAACCAGTTTTCATCTTGAGAATGATGTAACCATACGCATCCCTAGAGACTCCTTCATGATCTCTGACTGAAACAGGAGCATGAGTAGCTTCTTGTCGAGTGATGCTTGTAGCTCTGAGAGTTTTCAAAGGTATGATATTGACATCAGTGCCGACATCGACCAACGCTCGGTTGAATTCATTTCCTTTGAGATTGACTGTGGTGAGCAGTCCCCAGTCATACATCTCTTTGTCAGTGATTGGAGGCTCAGGGAGCATTTCTGGAATAGACAGTCATTTCCCAGACACTATATGGTTCAAAGCCACAAACATGTCTATCCTTTGAGCCTTTGATAGATAAAGCAATTCGGAAATGTGCTCGATTAATGACTGAACTGCTTCTTTGAATGGTTATTCAGAGAGTGTGAAGGTTCTGATTGGGAGAGGGTTCTTGTGTACTCCTTTAGTCCCCAGTTCTCCTGAATTGGCCTTTTCTTTGAATATGCATTTCAAAGTTCTTGCATCACTTGTTGGATGACTAACATACCTATGAAATCGGCAGTAGTGCAGATTCTCCATTTCTTCCTTTGTCGGCTCTTTCCTAACGGGAGGTAGTTTGATCGCACCGTCTTGAATCCAGACTTCTAATAACTCGATCACATCTTCAATGGGAAAAGGAAAGTTTGGTTCTTCCTGATAATTCTGTTTACACTGTGCCTATGATCTTGTGTTTCAGGCCTGACTGTCCTTCCTTGGTGTTTTTGTAGGATGTGACGTTGGAGCATTCTTATGTTGTTGTGCTTCGGATTTCTTCTTGCTTCCTTCAGCAACATTCATGGAAGGTTGGAGATTGTACTGCTTGTTTGAAAAAGTGGGGGGTCTAACAACACCACCTAATATTTCGATTAGCAATCTGTATGGACAACTCCGAGTTGTTTTCTAGAGAATCAACAAGACTCAATCAATAGAAAATATCTCAATGAGTTATTATCTCAATCTCTCGATTTGATTTACTCAAACAAATATGATTCGCGAGTTATAATCAAAGAGAGATAACTTGGATGGTACCAAAGACCAATATCCAAGTGTCAATCAATTAAAATCAACAACCAATAATGGTAGGATATTCTAATTAATTGAACAACGCACAACCTGTATTATTTCAATTATATAAAAATATAATGCGGAAAAGAAATAACACAGATACCAGAATTTTGTTAACGAGGAAACCGCAAATGCAGAAAAACCCTTGGACCTAGTCTAGATTAAACATATAATATATTAAGCCGCTACAGACACTAGCCTACTCCAAATTAACTTCGGTCTGGACTATAGTTGAACCCCAACCAATCTCACACTGATCCAAGGTACAGTTATGCTCCTACGCATCTGATCCCAGCAGGATATTGCACACTTGATTCCCTTAGCTGATCTCACCCACAACCAAGAGTTTCTACGACCCAAAGTCGAAGACTTTAATAAACAAATCTGTCTCACACATAAAAGTCTACAGGTAATAGATAAATTCGTCTCCCAAGAATAAACCTATAAGTTTTGTTCTGTCTTTTGATAAATCAAGGTGAACATGAACCAATTGATAAAACCAAACTTATATTCCCGAATAACAGCTCAGTTTCATCAATCACCTCACAATAAACTTAATCGCGCAGCGAAGAAGATTATTGAGGAATCACAAAAAATGAGACGAAGATGTTTGTGACTACTTTTATCTCGACTATCGGAGATAGAAATCTCAAGCCAATTATTAAAATTGTACTCATACGATATAAACAGCAAGATTAGACACACAACTACAAGAAAAGTAGTATAGTTCTGGATTCACAATCCCAATGAAGTCTTTAAGTCGTTAACCTGGTTTTAGAAGAAGAAAACCAAAGGTTAAAGGAGAATCGACTCTAGCTTTAGAAAACTAGTATCAAACAGAATGTGTGGGGACTAGGTTTCCCAGTTGCTAGAGTTCTCCCTTATATAGTCTTTAAAATCAGGGTTTGCAATCAATGTTAGCTTGCTAACAAAGTATTCAATATTCACCGTTAGATGAAAACCTGATTAGATACAAGCTAATATTCCTCAACCGTTAGATCAAAAACTTATCTTGCCATACACACATGTACTTGATGTTTTGGGTTTGTGTAACTGTACCCAAACGTGTACAATGATTGGTTCAATATTAGTCAACCAAATGGTTAGCCAAATGATAACTTTCATATCAACCATATTCTTCTTCACCATAACTATTCCAAATGACTCAAATGAACTAGTTAGAGAGTTGTTCAATTGCTATAAGATCTCATGTACTATACAAGACACAATTGAATAAAAAACGATGTGATTCACTCGAATCATTTCATGAAATATATAGCCACGGTTTGCAAAAGCAATCCTTAGTAATTTAAGATAAGTTCACGAACAACGTTTTCAGACATAACCTCTTGAGTTCGCGGACTCAATCTAACCAGTTGAAGTTAATAAAATCCCGTAGAATTTCTCGGGATGAGAACTTCCATCAGTTCCCGGTCTGGGTTCACGGAGTGAGTTGACTGCTCACGTTTCGGTTCCACTTGATCAACAAAGTTCGCAAACTTCGGTTCAAGTGATAAGGATTTTATACATATATGTGTTGCCACAACAATGTTTATATCCCCCAATGGTTATATAGTCTAAACTCTCATTTCAATCATTGAAACATTCTCAGAGGGCATTATATAGTTGTTATTCACAAACTATTTTTCGTCAGAGCGATTTCCAAAATGGTTGAAACATAACATGACTTTCGTCACTAGGTAAAGATGAACTTGGATAAAGCGAAAGATTTACCAACACCCATTTCGAGAAATAGATAAGCAAGATATACTCATCTCGAAATGTCACATGTGCATATTCTTAGTCTATATAGTTAAACGACTTTTGTCTCAAGATAGGAGATAGAGTAGATAGACTTTTGAGTGATAGATAAGTTCAAGTCTCCACATACCTTTTAGTTTATGAAGATCCACTAGTTCCTTGAGTAGTCCTTCGTCTTATATGATGATCGCCATGGAGTTCTTGTGTAATTGCAGGAATTCCCACAACACACCCCTTGTAATATCTTGATAATAATTTCTTGATCTAAACTCATTTGATATGAAAATGATGATTAAAATACTAGAATTGTAAATAGACACACAGATTTTTACATGGTTCGATCAATTTGATCTATATCCATGATTCTTCACTATGATTTTTTAATTTTACATTTGATTTACATTGATATTCTCCATTAATGGAGTTCTAGATCTAGTTTTTGGGGAAGAAGATGATAAATAAAAATACATTCTCTCTCTCAAAAAATATCTCTGTGCAAAATCTCTCTCTCTCTCTTACTAAAATTGTCTCTCTCCCTTTTCTCTTTCCTGCTTTCCTCTTTATATAGGTGTTTACATAATGGATGACAGCTTACACTTCTCATATTTTAGGATCCCTTTCCACACTCTCGCAAGCTTTCTCAATATTCTCTCGAGCTCCTTCCTTGTTCTCTCGAGTGTTCTCTCCAACTACAAAATCTTCACATCTTTCTCGTGTTTTATGATAACGTCATTCTTTGAATTATTCTGCGACGCTCGCAGTGTGTTGTTGAAGAACTCACGAAAATGTTGTTAATAATTTCGTAAGAATGTTGCTGTGGCGATATTCTGATCCTACATCTTGCCTCTTTTTTCTTGAATATTGCTTGAAAAGTAATCTTTAAGAAAAAATATGTTGTTGTAGTAGTCTTTGATCTTTGCTGATGACGGAACGAGCGAAAGAATATAGGACTTGAAAAGTACGTACTTGACTCCATTCTTTTGTGAAGTTCCAGATCTTTGCGAAGTAAATAAGAAGTATCAACTCTTGAAGTATACGAGTTATGAAATATCCTTGAAGAAATATAAGATATACTCAATCCTCAAAATATAAGAAGTATCCGTCCTTGAATGAAAGTCATAAGTATTGCCTCTATTCATGCGAAATTATTACTTCATTTTTGGTGAAAATTCTTGTCCATTTTGTAAATGATTCTTGCCGAGAAGATAAAAAACATAAAATGTCTTCTTGGTAATCCATAGTTGCCTCTGTTCTTTATATATGAAGGTAGAATCCTTGAGAAAATGTTAAATGAATGAATTGTTTCTTTATTCTGATCTTGCCTCTGCCTCATGCGATAATCTCTTTAAGAAAATAATCACATTCTGCGAAATAATTACATCTCCTGCGAGATTCTGAATGTGTCTGCGATATTCTAAATAATCTGCGAATTTATGAATAACTCTGCGAAATATGAATAGTGCCCCTGAAATAGTGCCGCGAATAGTGCTACGAAATTATGAATAGTGCTGCGAAAATGCAAACAATCCTTATGAGAGACTCTGATCAATACTTCTGAGAAATTATGAATAATACTTCTGCGAGATTCTAAATAGTATTTCTGAGAGATTCTAAATAGTACTTGCTATCTCTCTTGCGATGAACAAATCTTTCCTGCATTCTTAAAAGAAAATAGTTAATTTTTGAGATTATTCTATTGGTCTTATTTTGCCTTCCTAGTTAAAGGTCTTATTTTTCCAATTTTTCTTTTTGAGACAAAATCGCAGGACGTTTTTACATTTATGTGCAAAAACCCATTGATCTTGCCTTATCCTTGTTTTGTCAATTTTTCTGTGACAATATGACAGGCCTAAGTTCTCTTGCGAGAACGAAGCCCCAGGACGTCTTTACACTTTCATGTAAAAACCCATTGATCTCATCTTATCTTTTTCTCTTGTATTTTGCCTCTGTATAATATGTGTCTGATACCTTGGGCTATAGTAGACTAGAAATCAAGAATTGTTTTGATCACTAAGATTGACAAACATGCTTGAGATAGCAGCGCATGCGAGTTTGACCGAGCAGTGCTCTAACAATCTCCCCCTTTGTCAATTTTAGTGACAAAACTATTAATACATATGGAATACAAAAATTATATAAATAAACTTTGTAGCTCCTATTCCACATGCCTAATCTTCAACAATACTCGAAATCTTCGTCACTTCCAAGTAGTCCAATGATCCCAAAGGTTGTAAGTTTAGTATCATCGTTGTTGAAAATCCATATCTATAACAATGAGAAAAGCATCGGTTCTCAATCATTGTTACACAGTGTCATAGTATTATTACACAACGTCAAAGTCCAATTGTATCACAACTTCAATAACAATACTATGGTGATACTTCACTCCCCCTTAGTCAATACTCCATCTCACATGGAAATCACTCCCCCTTACATAATGATCCAAAAACCATATGTGTTTGTAGTGTGAACTACAATTAATTCTCCCCCTTTTTGTCAATAAAATTGGCAAAGGTACAAGAACGGGATCCTAATGAAATTTCCGTAAGAGACATTTCATGACCAAAGGTAAATGTTATATCATCTTGTTTAGATGAAATCATAAAGCCTAGGCTAAATGCATTCATCAAGGAGTTCATAAATATACAAGATAACCCCTACAATATTCCACAGCCGCACTCCCCACAAAGATTTGGAAATTAAGCGCAAGTTCAAAAGAACTCTCCCCCATAAGATGTCATTCCCAAGGGAACAACAAAAGCGACCTTAATTTCAAGAGAAAAGAAGGATTTCTTTAGACTCAACAAATTACATACAAGTATGAATTTGGAATCCAACAAGAAATATTCAATCATATTAACCAAAGCGAACCAAGATTAATTTGACTAAATATTCTCAACACAAGTAAACTTATGGAGACTTAAATACATAATTAAACTAATCACAAGAGTAATCAATTTAATTGGCCACACTCGACATGAGAAAAATCTATGGAGTGCTGACTAAATAATCACACAAGATGATTGATTTAGTTCATTTGGGCTCAACATAAGGAATTATGGAACCCCGACTAAGATTATCATAGGAAATGACAACCTTAACCGTACATGTACTCAACATGAGAGAACTCATGGAATACAAACTAAATAACCACATGAGTTGATTAATTTATTTCTTAATGCTCAACATATTGCATCTTTATGGAACAACCAACCATGCCAATAAGAAATCGACTTAGTCATATCGTGCTCAACATAAGATACAAGATGGAGCCTTCACGGTAATACATAATAATATGGAACAATTAAGCTCTATACCGTGGATTACAAAACAAGGACCTATTCTATTTTTTCTTCATCACAAAGTGACATAATAGACTTTATCCTTGAATCACAAAAGATTTTAACCTATCTTACATCAATAATTGACAATATAGGCTTAAATTTTGTGTTTCGACAAAAGTCCATTCATTCCTTTATCAATATTTGCATACCAATTCGTGAACGACTTTACTTTTGACAAAATATGGGACAATCAAATTCACGGACGTAAACACACATATCCCATCAAAATATTGCAATACATAAAATCATAAAGATTAATACTGCAACCATCATCTTCCAAAACAAGTTTATAATTTAAACCAATAAATCTAAAAACAAGAAGATGAAATCATTGGATATAGCTATGTGTAATCACAATCATGGCTATTCCAAAACACTAGTTATTCTTCTAAATAAAATAGAAAGCATAGAAGATTTACTAGGCATAATAAGCTCAAATATATAGTAGAACCCAATCACAAACTAAAGTTCACGTTTGACAGTTTCATGGGTTTCGATATCCCTGAGCCTGTGATTCATGTCAACTGCTTCTTCCAAGAAGATATCCTTGTTAAGAAGTTATTTAACATGCATCTTCAAGAGACCAAGGTCAGCAGTAACCTTTTCCAACTCACTTCTAACCACACCAAGATCTCTTATTGTATCAACAAGTTGCAGTTTCGCTTTCTCGAAATATTTTAGAAAGTCATGAACCACTTCAGCAGACACCATATCCTCATTCTCAACATCTTGATATGAGTAGGCATAAAAGCATGAGGCATTAGGTGCCCCATCTTCTACAAGAGTTCTTTTCTTCCTTCCTTTCAATTCTACACTAAAACCTTTCTCAAGAAATCCCTTAGCAAAAACACCAGAGAGAGATGAAGAAGAGGACATTCTTGATAACCCAGATAATGACCTAGAGTATATGTGCATGAACTTATGTAACTTAATAGGTCGGTTATTTAAAGGTTTTGTTTGAAGGAAGGACTTTTAGGGTTTTCAAACTGTACATTCAAGATAGCAACCCGTGTACTCATCCGAACACAGTACACCCAACAACAAAAAAAATTTAACACGAAGACAATACAAGATAAATACTTTTAGGAAATATTGTCTACTAGCACTAGTTTAGCTATAAACGATAAGAGTTTTAGTTGCAGGAAATCCTACACTACACCCTTGATAAGATCTTACAGTAATTAACACATATTTGATGATTAAAACAACACTTTATTATTTGATTTTTAGAAATGTTTACAAGTACAGGAAGAAGATCAAGAATACAACCGCTCTCTTAAATTTTCTCTCTCCTCAAGACTTTCTCAACACTCAAAAAATACCTCCCCCTCACTCTGGATATACTGGGTCTCTTTATAGAGTAGTTACATAATGGATAACATCTAAGATGTCCTTTAATTTTGTATCTGGCTTGCGATGTTCTCGCGGTAGTTATGATGTCAATTCTCGCAAGCGTTTGAACCATCGCAGAATGATCATGCTCTTCTCGTGTTTTCTTCAATCGTCAGCTATTACGTCATTCTTTGGATCACTCTTTAAGTTATTTTTATGACGCTCGCAAAGTGTTGTTGAAGAACTCGGGGTGATGATCGCAGAAATGTTGTTAATCTCGCAAGAATACTGTCATGGAGATATTCTGGTCCTACATATTTCCTCTTCTCATGTCTTTTATGCGAAGGAGGAAAGATCATGAGAATTAAATTTTTTACAATGCCGCAGCTGTTTATCTTATTTGCATTCTTCCACTTTGACACGTTTCTGTATTCTTTGCCAGCTGTTTTCTCGTACTTTTTCTTCCAGTAAATCTTTGACACGTCCTTTTCAACCGTTGCGATCTAACCGCTCACGTCTTTTCTTTGCATTAATTGCATTTATCTTTTCGAGAACTTTCTTCTTCTATAAATACTTCTTTCATTCTTTTCTCTCCCTCTTTTTACTATCTTCTTTCTATCTCTCTGCAACTTCTCTGCAATTTTATTGTTCTTCCGTAAATTCCGGATCTGCTACTATTGTAATTTTTTCTTTCTCGTTCTTCAACCTTTTCCTTCATTCCCATACTCAAAAATGGTTGCTTCTGGCGCTAAAAATTTGGTTGCTTTTGGTGAGATGCAGGAAAAACTTAAAAATAAAGGTTTTGCTTTGTCTACAATTCCAGATCAGAGTCCTAAATCCGAACTTTCTATCAAATTATTTTCTGATCATCAATGTTCTCGCGAAAAAGTTATAGTATCGCTAGGTCGGCTTGAAGCTGGTCTTCCCATTCCTCCCTACGATCCTGAGCTGACTTTATTTTATGAGATACTTTCTCACCCAAAATTCTCGCGAGCTATATATCAACTAGGTGGGGATTGCATTCATCTGCTGTTGGAGTATGTTACTCGCGCTTCTAATAAAGAATCTCGCTACCCTGACACTGCGAAGAACCCTGAATTCAAGGATGTTCCAATTATTCCCGCAATGTATACTATAGATAATTTCTTCATAAACTATGACATAATCCCCATGAGGAGGGATCGCACTTTTTGGGGTGTCCGCTTGTGAAATAAAGATGATGTTGCGGAAGACAATATGCTTATGCTGGATATTGACTGGCATACTAGTACTAATCAAGGTCCTCGCCACTCCATCGATGACAAATGGTTCATCTTCCTTTTACTTTTAGAGGGTTCATATATTCTGGTACCCATGCTCTACCTGCGCATCTCGCAGAGTTCCAACCGTGGGTATTCAGCTGGCCTGAGAGAAACAAAGAAGTATGTTCTCTTAATCCTTTGCATAACATGTTATCATTATTAATTTTTTCATGTCTTTATATTCTCGCTGATTATCTCCTTTTTATCAGATTGAAAGGTTGAAAGCCAACTATGATAAGTTTGGGAAACCTGCTACTTTTTTAGCTCTCAAATCTCTCACAGATGAAGTAAGAAATATTTCTTTATAAATTTTTACAATATATTGTTGCCTCTATTTCCTATCTTTATCTGTGTTTGCAGGAAATCGAAGAAAGAGAGCCTGTGAAACCTGCGAGAACTAAAGATAAATCCATAGGTGGTCGCAAGGGTAAATCTACTGCCCCTCTCAAAGAAAAGTCTACCGCTACTGACAGAGAGAAATTTGATGCTCCTCCCTTAATGAAAAGAAAAACCCAATTCTCTTCTTCTTCAACTCTTCAGCCTAATACAGAAAACTCGAGTGATAATTCTGATGATGACAATAATAATGATGATTTTAATGCTGATGTCCCTTCTGCGATGGAGTCTTCTCAATATGATTCCTCCATAACTCAATTGTCCAAGATTTTTGGTGATATTACATATGGTATCGCAAATTATTATGGAGATGAAGCTCTTAATGGGGTCTCCCAGGCTCTCGCTAAAGTCTGTAATGCTTCGATACTGGTTGATAATGATTCCCTCCAAGGAATTTCAAGATCAATATCTCCCAGTCTCTTAAATTCTCTTGGTATTCTGGTACGTTTTCATTTTTTTTACTATATTTATGTATTCATATCCTTGCCAGCTTTAATTTACATTATTCTCTCGCAGACTGGAAGAGCTTCCTTTGTTGTTGCCTCAGACTTGGAGAGGAGGTGTGCATCTTTCCACAAGAAGAATGTCGTTCTTCGCAAGAAGAATGTGGATTTGGAATCTGAGTCCGCTAATCTTCGCGGGAAATTGGAATTTGGGTCAACTGTCCTTCAAGAAAGAATCAAGCAGTTGGAAATTGATCTAACTTTCTCGCAAGAAAAGGTCGCAAGCCTCCAAGCTGCGAATGATCATCTTTATGGTAAAAAATCCTTCCTTTTATTTTTATCCTTGTATTTTTTTGCATTTTTTTCTTATTATTCTTCTTCGCAGATGTTTATGGCCTTTCTGAAGAAGCTGTATTCCTTCGTTCTTTTCCAAACCCAATAGATTATTTTACTCTTCTCGATCGCCTTAATGAATCCTTAGGTAGTTATTCAAATGAACAGATTAAATCCCTTTCTGTAGACGATCTTAGATCCAAATTTAATGTTTTAGAAATTGATCATAGATCTAGTTTGAAAGCGGCCAACACATCCAAGCGTCAATAAGGAAGAAATCAAGATCCTAAGAGCCCAAAAAAGTGATCTTATAGATGACAGGGATCGTATCTCTAGACAAGGAGCACAAACCTTAGCGTATTTTCATAAAACTCTTCTTGAAGTCCAAATTAAAAGAGATAAACTTATCCGCGAGAGGGATGATATTGTTGAAAGAGAAAACCAAATCCGTTCTCGTCTTCTTATTAACGATGATGATGAATTTGCTTGGGTTGCAAAGGTTCTTGACAATGTCAGAGCTAACTTCGGTGTAGATATTAGTCTTCATGTTGAACAAGCGGCCTTAATTAAGGACATGGTTTCTGAAAGAGAAGGTTGCTAATTGTTCTTCCTTATTAATTTCTTGCTTTTATGATTTTTTCTTGCAAATTTTCCAACTTGTTATTGTATACTCGCAGGAGTTGAGAAGAGGTATTCTGAAATAATCAGGGAACTCGAAGCTGATAAGAATCAACTCGCAAATACTCTTGCTGCTCGCAATGAGAAATATTCAAGGTTGAAAGATCAATTGAAGATTACTGCTGCGAATTTTAGTAATTCCCTTATTGGTGTTCGTAACAACTCCATTAAAATGGTCTGCAATGATCATAACATTCCTCATTTTATATATCCTGATCTAGCAGAAAAAATTCCAGCAGATACTCCAAACCTTGTTATCTCTGATAGTGAAGCTGAGGAGTATGGCGAGGATGAAGATGATGATAAATATGAAGAAGAAGATAAATCTGGTGAAGATGACGATGGATCTAATTAGTTCTGTTTCTTCTTTTTATCTTCCTTGTAATTTTTGTACACTTATTTCCTTCCTTTTGTAATATTGCTGCGAGTTTCTCCAACTTGTAGATTTCCTTGATATATAAATTTCTTTTGCTTCTATCTGTATGAATTAAAAAATAATTCTTTTCTGCAACATAGTCAATTAACATAATTATTACCCTTTAACTATCTGTGTAAATGTGTCATATAATAAGATCTACGTAATTTTATCGTATGATGATGAATAATAATTTCATCGCTCTGTGCATTCCCATACTTGCCTCTATTATTCATCTGTAATATGAAAAAATTGAGTAGAGCTTAGATATCAGTTGTAAATAAAATTGAGTTGTGAGAACATAGCAAGTATCAGTTGTATACTTTTATGATCTATGCGTGAATATCGCAAATTTCATAATCTCTGCAGAAATATCGCAGTCCTTCAACTTCTTGTGGTATTATTATGCCTTCCTAGTTAAAGGTCTTACTTTTCCACTTTGTGTATTTGCGACAAAATCGCTGGACGTCTTTACACTTGTATGTAAAAACCCATTGATCTTGCCTTATTTTTATTTTTTCAATTTCTCTGCGACAATATGACAAGTCTAAGTTCCCCCGCAAGAACAAAGCTTCATGACATTTCCGTCTTGCGATGAAATCGCAGGACGTCTTTATACTTTCATATAAAAACCCATTGATCTCATCTTAACTTTTTCTTATGGCTTGTTGCCTCTGTATAATATTCGTCACGCGACAATATGACAGGCCTAAATTCTCTTGCGAGCGTAAAGCCCCATGACATTGCCGTCTTTAGACACTTATCAGCTCCCTAATGGAGGGTGTCGCCCTTATCTTCCCCATGGTTACCCATTCAAGGAGGGAACATCAGCCATACAAGACTAGCTCCTCCCATCATTTTCGCAGCTTCTTGTCCTTTATGCCTATATGGATTATAGTTACAAGACTGCACCCTGAGTGGGGTTTTCTTCAGGACGAGTGCATCATAGCCAAGACTTACCAAGAATGGCCAGGGTAGGTTCGTCCGTACCGGGCATCCTTGGTTCAACCGTGTACCTCGGCGCCTTGGTCATACTCTGCACCCCTTAGAAGAGACCTTCAGTCGTCAAACCAGGGTATAACCTTATATAGTTGGAAATCTAAAGTATCTCTCCTGAATAGGTATCTCAAAGAAATAGACCCCAGTTTCCATGTCTCAGGTTCCAGCAGCGGTATAACTTATCCCTGAGCCACGCAAAGAGATACCCCCTTATATGACGCACTTTAGGTTTTACATTTATCTCTTGCGAAATTGTATCCGCGAACTAGGGTGTACGCCATATAGGTTTGTCCCATTCTTATGTTTCTTCGAAATCTTATTTGCGTTTCTTGCGAGTAATGCAACTCTGATGAAATTTATTTTCTTGGATCTTCTTTTCATTTGCTTATTCACGTTTCTTGCGAGTAATGCAACTATGATGAAATTTCTTTTCTTGGATATTCTTTTCATTTGCAATTCAACTTTTTTTAATTCCATTTTTTTTTATTCAAATGAAATATTCTTTTGAAACATTTACTTCAACAAATCGTTCATAAACTTCTTAAATTTCTTCATTTTTACCTTTCTACTTACTACTTTCTGCTTCTGCTCTTTTGCGTTTTGCATCTGCGATCTGCTCGCCACTCATACACTCATGTTGATTTCGTAGTATTCTATCCTCTCGCCGCTCTATTATGTCAACCATCAGCTTATCACCTCTTTTTTTTTATTGATGCTTCGTTTTCAATCTCTGTTCTTTGCTGCCCTTTCCTCGCAAGATTCCATGTCAATTTCATAACATTTCTTCCCATCAGCCCAGTCTCCCTTTATTATTCCAACGCCATTAGGATGAGGAAATTTAATACATTGGTGAAAGGTTGACGCCACACCTAATATCCCATGTAGCCAAGGTCGACCAATCAGGGCATTATAAGGTGATTTAATATCTACAACGCAGAATAGAATCTTAGAAGATAACCCCTTTAATGGGATTCGCATTGTAATTTCCCCTTTGGTCATGTTGGCGGTACTGTTGAAACCATAGATTTTATAGGTTGATGGTATCAAATCTTCGTCTCTTCCACCCATGGTTCTGTAAGTATGATAAAATAATATATAAACTGAACTTCCAGTATCTATTAGAACTCTATTAATTGCCCAGGAATTTTCAGTTTCGCCATTATCATTTTCTTCATCTTCTTCTTCTATTTGTTTTGGATTTATTTCTAACCTTACCACCAGTGGGTTGTCATACATCTCGCTAGGCTCTGGTACTTCTTGCGCAGTAAATGAAATAGTTTGCTTTTTCCACTCCTCTAATGGCGAAACTCTCACAATATTCATTATCTCTTTTTCATCCATGTCTCTCGTGAAGACTCTGCTTAGAACATTATCGTGGAAATCCTCAATAGTCTTATATGAGTGTATCATGGAACTACAGAACAAATTCTTCGCCTTGGCTCCAACCTCTATCACAAATATTTCTGCTCCTTTTACAGTATTCACTCTGTGAATTTCTGGTGCTGGTGGTAGCTGCTGAGATTGCGGATGTCTTATTAGAAAATCATTTAACTTTCCCTGATTAATCATCCTCAAAATTATTCTTTTTACATTCCTGCAATCGTTTATTGAATGACCATGGAAATGATGATAAGGACAAAATTCTTGATTTCGATTATTTTTATGTGGCTCTTTTTCCATGTTCCAGGGTGATGGTATATTTTCCATCAAAATGATAGCTTCCCAAAAAATTTCTATGTTGGCATTCAGGGGTGGCATCTTAATTTCTTCCCACATTACCCTTTGATTCCCTTGTCCTCTGAAATTATTTTGCCTCTGACCACCATAAGTCTCTTGCGGCTGATCAAGTCTTTGAATTTTATTATTTCCACCGCGATTGTAATAATTCCTTTCTCTTTCATACTCTTCTTGATATCGACTTCCCATAACTACTAGCTTCTGCTGATTTTCAATCACCACTTTCTCTTGCTGTGACTGCGAGGTGCTCGCCACATTGTTGATCATTTTAGGAAGTAAACTCTCGTTCGCTTCTATTGAGCTGGTGTTTGCAACTGGATATGATTCCATCTCATTTTGTTTTTCCTCCAAAGCAATGTATTCTTCTTGTAGTTCTCGTAGCTCAGTCATTGTGATGGTATTTTTTATTCTGAAAATTTTTATGTACATCAGATTGGTTGCGAACATGGCATTAATGAAAGATAAAATGAGGTATCTCTCATCCACTCTTCTTGACATTTCACTGCACATTGTCTTCCATCTTATGGTTAGGTGTTTCAGACTCTCACCAATCCTCTGTTTTAATCCAAATACATCTTCAATACTGGGTCGTGAAGAATTGTTGCTTATATATGCTCCCAGAAACGTAGCTTGCAAATGGTCGAAAGAAGTTATTGTATTTTTAGGTAAGCCTTCGAACCATTTTAACGCCTCGCTAGTTAAACTAGATGCAAAATACTTGCATAACACAGCATCATGGTTTTCCCATTGTAGCATACACCTAACATAAGCCTTAACATGTTGGACAGCACAGGTAGTCCCATCGAAGATACTGGTTAATGCTGGTAAATTGCATTTGGGAGGGATTCCTCTTAATTGTACTTCTTGAGTGAATGGAGTTCTCGCAGCTTCTTCAATGGCTTCATCAAGTTGTCTCCTGCCTCCTTCTCTTATGTTATTCAACATTCCCCTCATTTCTGCTAATTCTCTTAAAATTTGTTCATTTCCAGCTGAATTTTTCTCCATCGGTCTTTTCAGTGCAGCTTCTCTTCTTCTACGTTCATGCATTTCTTGTCTTGCGAGATTTTGTGTATCTTCATCTGTATCTTCATCTGTATCTTCATTCTTCCTTCTCCTGCGATTTTCCACTTCAACTCCTTCTATATTTTGCAACTGATTATGTCTCCCAATTTCTTCTCTGCGAATTTCTTCATTTCTCATCGCTGTATTTCTATTCTTCTTTGTATTCTATCAAATTCTTCATTGATATTATGGTTATGGTGATTTTGTATACGTCTTCTTTCTCGATTGTCATGATTATTCTGCCGTATTGCTTCTTGAAACTCTTTTTCTTCAATTTTTGCTCTTAATTTTTCTCTTTCGCAGGCCAGACATGCTTGTTCAGCATAATGTCTCTCAATTTCCTCCTCATGATTCTTTGATTTCTTTAGATTTCTCGCCCATGTAATATTCTTCTACCTTCTTCTCTATTTTCTTCACCATCTTGGTTGTTTCCACCTTCTTGATTTCTATTATTACGTCTACCATCCAAAGATTCACCGCGTGGATCATAGCGATCATTAATTATCTCTTCTGCTCCATGACGTTGCTCTTTATTTGGATTTTGCATTTCTTCTCGGATATTTTATCTAGCATTTCTTATAGGGGAATTTCGCCTTGGTCCTTCTCTAAATGATCTTGAACTTTATCTAGCAGTACTTCTTGATCTCCTACTCTACAATCTCAAATTCTCCATTATTAACTCGTGATTTTGTCTTGTTAAATGTGCACGTTCTTCTGCTTCTAACCTCCTTTCCTCTTGTATTCCTTGAGTTAAATCATCTGCTGTTTAATTTTCGCCTTCTCCATGAATTAATCTTTCACCCACTGCTTGATCAATTTCTTCTCTTCTATCATTTCTTAACTGTCGATCTTCTGCTTCATCCATCGAATCTGATCGCCAAGTATGCACGCTAACTCTATCATAATCCACAACTCTATCTTGTATTGGTGTTTGCTGATTTGGTTGTTGAACCTGATTTTCTCCATCATTCCTTGTTCTATTTTTTCTTGTTCTTATTCTTGAAGATCCCCCCATTTTATTTGTTTATCCACCTGCAAGTATTTTACTCCTCCATACGGTTGTTGGTGGTTCTGATGTGTTTCTTCTTCTTCTAGCCATTAATCTTAGTAATCTGTTGAATGTTGCGTAAAATATTTCACTAATTATTCCAAATTCCTTCCAATCACAATGTCAATTTTTATCTTTTTCTTCAAATAATCATCAATTCCTCCCTGTTTCTAGCGCCAAAATGTAGTTGCAGGAAATCCTACACTACACCCTTGATAAGATCTTACAGTAATTAACACATATTTGATGGTTAAAACAACACTTTTTATTTGATTTTTAGAAATGTTTACAAGTACAGGAAGAAGATCAAGAATACAACCGCTCTTTTAAATTTTCTCTCTCCTCAAGACTTTCTCAACACTCAAAAAATACCTCCCCCTCACTCTGGACATACTGGGTCTCTTTATATAGAGTAGTTACATAATGGATAACAGCTAAGCTGTCCTTTAATTTCGGATCTGGCTTGCGATGTTCTCGCGGTAGTTATAATGTCAATTCTCGCAAGAGTTCTAACCATCGCAGAATGATCATGCTCTTCTCGTGTTTTCTTCAATCATCAGCTATTACGTCATTCTTTGGATCACTCTTTAAGTTATTTTTATGACGCTCGTAAAGTGTTTTTGAAGAACTCGCTGTGATGATCGCAGGAGTGTTGTTAATCTTGCAAGAATACTGTCATGGCGATATTCTGGTCCTACAAGAGTAGAGCTTAACTAGTCAAAATGCAAATTGCCAAAGTACACCTGACTTTTACGCATCTTGCTCAGCAGGATTTTTATGAGAAAGTTCCCATCCTTATAATTAATTAGCACAAGTATGAGCTTCGAGCTCATATAAAGGATTGTTTCTGTGATCAAGTCTCTTTTTTCTTATGAATTTTGATAGAGACTCCTTTCGATTTGAGAAATTATCATAAAACTTACTATTATCAGAATATGAGACGTAGTTTGGATTCTTACCAGAAGAGTCTTGACTTGAGGAGGATGACAACCTATCAACAATTTCTTTATACCCTTGAATCATCTTTATCAGGCTGTTTCTTGTATCATCAATTTTTCTCTTTTCTTCCGGAATTTTCTTCAAATCAAGGGAAGCATTATTTTCAGAGAAAACAACTTGATCTTTCCTTAGACGATTCTTGTCAAGACTTTTGTTCTACTTCCTAACATTTGAGGAACTCATCGAACTGACCTTCCTGGTAGCATACACATGGTTCATATGAAAGCCAATAGGCTTCGACATACGAATGTCAGTTACACCTTTGAGGATTAAGTCTAAGGTGCGTTGAAGTTGAACAATAGAGTTTTAATTCAACTTAGAGTTTCCTTTAAGTTTAAAAGAACATTTTGCTTCGCAAAAGTGACATACTTTCTGATCACATACGTGATTAGTCAGTTCAGTCTTAACATTCTCGTCATGAGATTTCTTCCATCCATATGATGTGCGATTCCTTGATCAGAGGAGACTGGCACATTTTCCTTGCTTAGAAGGGACTCCGTTTTTTCTTTTGGAGAATTTTCTGTTATAGCAGATGTAGTTGCAGGAATTCCTATACTACACCCTTGTTAAGATTCTATAGAAATCTATTAGAAATCAATTAAACTTCAAAGATTTAAATGACACTTTACTATTCAAATCTCAGAAATGTTTACAGAATTGGAAGAAATCAAGATTACAAATATTCTCTCGAAGTTTCTCTCTCCTCAAGACTATTTCAACTCTCAAAAATACATCATCCTTTTCTGGATCTATCGAACCATTTATATAGGGATTTACATAATGGATGACAGATAAGTTTTCCTCCTATTTCGGATTTATTCTGCGATCTCATCGCAATTACTGCAATATTCTCTATCGCAAGAACGATGACCATCGCAAGATCAACGTATTATTCTTTTACTTCTTCCATTGTCAGTTTCTTTTGAGTATTCTGTGACACTCGTGAGACGTTGTTAAAGAATTGGCAGTGACACTCGCAGAAACGTTATTAATATCGTAGGAATAGCGTTGTAGCGATATTCTGGTCCTACAGCAGAAACGATTAATGTATTAGACTGCCTAGAGCATCCATGAATAGAGAGTTTATTCATGCGATGTTCTATTTCAAAAGAATCCTTTATGAGGCTTGCTTCAAGAGTCATACATGAAGAATAGTCTTCAGTATTTTCTTTGATTTTGCAGTCTCTAATTACACCAAGAAGACCATTGACATGTTTCTTCAACCGATTAAATCTATCAGCTTGAATTCTAATAAGATTTAGAATCAACTTACTCGCTTCAGCTGTTTCTCATTCATTTAGAGAAATAAACTCTTTTGAAGGGCAATCGGAATGGTGCATGTCAATATCTACCTGTCTAATTTTAACACAGTGTTCATCTACACTTGAGATTGTAAAATCTTTCTCTTTAATAGACCTAGAAAAGACAGATTCTTTATTTCTGGTGATGCGTTTATCAGAGATACTATTCTTTTCCATAGAGTCAGATCGCTACAAACACATACTTGTAAGGTCTTTAACGTGTTTTCCTTCTCTGATACCAATTTAAAAAGCGGGGGTCTAACAACACCACCCAATATTTCAATTAGCAATCTGTATGGACTACTCCGAGTTGTTTTCTAGAGAATCAACAAGACTCAATCAATAGAAAATATCTCAAGGAGTTATTATCTCAATCTCTCGATTTGATTTACTCAAGCAAATATGATTCGTGAGTTATAATCAAAGAGAGGTAACTTGAATGGTACCAAAGACCAATATACAAGTGTCAATCAATTTAAATCAACAACCAATAATGGTCGGATATTCTAATTAATTGAACAACGCACAAACTGTATTATTTCAATTATATAAAAATATAATGCGGAAAAGAAATAACACAGACACCAGAATTTTGTTAACGAGGAAACTGCAAATGCAGAAAAACCCAGGGACCTAGTCCAGATTAATCATACATTGTATTAAGCCGCTATAGACACTAGCCTACTCTAAATTAACTTCGGTCTGGACTGTAGTTGAACCACAACCAATCTCACACTGATCCAAGGTACAGTTATGCTCCTACGCCTCTAATCCCAGTAGGATACTGCGCACTTGATTCCCTTAGCTGATCTCGCTCACAACCAAGAGTTGCTACGACCCAAAGTCGAAGACTTTAATAAACAAATCTGTCTCACACAAAAAAGTCTACAGGTAATAGATAAATTCGTTTCCCATGAATAAACCTACAAGTTTTGTTCCGTATTTTTATAAATCAAGGTGAACTGGAACCAATTGATAAAACCAGACTTATATTCTCGAAGAACAGCTCAGTTTCATCAATCACCTCACAATAAAACTTAATTGACGTAGCGAAGAAGATTATTGATGAATCACAAATAATGAGACGAAGATGTTTGTGACTACTTTTATCTTGCCTATCAGAGATAGAAATATCAAGCCAATTATTATAATTGTACTCATACGATAGACACAACAAGATCAGATCACACAACTACAAGAAAATTAGTATCAGTCTGGCTTCACAATCTCAATGAAGTCTTTAAGTCGTTAACATGGTTTTAGAAGAAGAAAACCAAAGGTTAAAGGAGAATTGACTCTAGCTTTAGCAAACTAGTATCGCATAGAATGTGTGGGGATTAGGTTTCCCTGTTGCTAGAGTTCTCCCTTATATAGTCTTTCAAATCATGGTTTGCAATCAATGTTAGCTTGCTAACAAAGCATTCAATATTCACCGTTAGATGAAAACCTGATTAGATACAAGCTAATATTCCTCAACTGTTAGATCAAAAACTTAGCTTTCCATACACAAATGTACTTGACGTTTTGGGTTTGTATAACTGTACCCAAACATGTACAATGGTTGGTTCAATATTAGTTAACCAAATGGTTAGCCAAATGATAACTTTCATATCAACCATATTCTTCTTCACCATAACTAGTCCAAATGACTCAAATGAACTAGTTAGAGAGTTGTTCAATTGTTATGAGATCTCATATACTACACAAGACACAATTGAATCAAAAACGATGTGATTCACTCGAATCATTTCATGAACTATAAATCCATGGTTTGAAAAAGCATTCCTTAGTAATTTAAGATAAGTTCATGAACAACATTTTCAGACATAACCTCTTGAGTTCGCGGACTCAAGTTAACCGGTTGAAGTTAATAAACTCCAGCAGAATTTCTCAGGAAGAGAACTTCCGTCAGTTCGCGGACTGGGTTCGCGGACTGCACCTGAGCTTCAACTTCAACAGATATTCTCGGGTTCGAGAACTTACGCCAGTTCGCGGACTGAGTTGACTGCTCACGTTCTGGTTCCACTTGATCAACAAAGTTCGCAAACTTCGGTTCAAGTGCTAAGGACTTATACATATATGTGTTGCCACAACAATGTTTATATCCCCCAATGGTTATATAGTATAAACTCTCATTTCAATCATTGAAACATTCTCAGAGGGCATTATATAGTTGTTATTCACAAACTATTTTTCGTCAGAGCGATTTCCAAAATGTTTGAAACATAACATGACTTTCGTCACTAGGTAAATATGAACTTGGATAAAGCGAAAGCTTTACCAACACCCATTTCGAGAAATAGATAAGCAAGATATACTCATCTCGAAATGTCACATGTGCATATTCTTAGTTTATATAGTTAAACAAATTTTGTCTCAAGATATGAGATAGAGTAGATAGACTTTTGAGTGATAGATAAGTTCAAGTCTCCACATACCTTTTAGTCGATAAAGATACACTGGTTCCTTGAGTAGTCCTTCGTCTTGTATGATGATCGCCATGGAGTTCTTGATATCAACTACACTTTCTATCCTAGTCCGAGACCTTAGCTATAGTAGACTAGAAATCAAGACTTTATAGTTTTGATCACTAAGATTGAAAAACATGCTTGAGATAGAAACGCATGCGAGTTTGACTGAGAAGTGCTCTAACAATCTCCCCCTTTGTCAATTTTAGTGGAAAAACTATTAATACATATGGAATACAATAATTATATAAATAAACTTTGTAGCTCCTATTCCACATGCCTAATCTTCAACAATACTCGAAATCTTCGTCACTTCCAAGTAGTCCAATGATCCCAAAGGTTGTAAGTTTAGTATCATCGTTGTTGAAAATGCATAGCTATAACAATGAGAAAAGCATCGGTTCTCAATCATTGTTACATAGTGTCATAGTATTATTACACAGCGTCAAAATATAATTGTATCACAACTTCAACAACAATACTATGGTCTGACTTCCAAGAACTATGTGATTGATTATCCTATCAAATCACCAATCATGGGTTTCACGGTTCTACCAAAACAAGTTTTGGTTCTACCTCCATGCGGATACTAAGATTAGTTACGCTAGTTACCAAAAGTTGGTTGACTAGGTACTAGGATCGGTTACCACATATTTATGGTATAAACTTGTATTCGGTTGCACAAGTCATAGGATCGGTTCCCCAATTACTAAGAACTTGCTATACCTCTTACAAGGATCGATTTCCTCTTGTGATCGATTGCACCTCTTACTAGGATCGGTTCCCCAATGTCTAGAGTTGGTCATACCAGTTATAATAAATCGATCATACCATCTCAGGTGATTACTTAAGATCAGTTTCACTAATAAAAGTCATACCAATACAAAAGTCAGGCATTGTGAATAGTTTTACCAAGATACATAAACAAGTTATGAGCGGTTATACTAAACACACATATTGGTAATCCAAAAATTTGCAATGAATAACAATACCAATAAGCCTAGTGATTTCCCTTTCGATTCACAAAATAAGTTTATGAATGTATTTCCTTTAAACGGATATGTAAAATATTGTTTCCAAAGACGAAATCCTCACCCATACCCATACATAATCACACTAGCATTCAAACGATTATGTCGATGTTTTTTATATGAAGTTCAAAAGATAGACGTTATACTTCGTATTGTAATTCCTTAATATTATGTATAACTTGAATATAATCATCCATAGCTTCGCAGTTATGTTTTCAATATGCACGACTTGAAAGATATGTTAAGAATAAAACAGTTCAAGTCAAATATTACTAACCTCAAGCGGAAGGATGATGTTGTCGTTGTAGTTCTTTACTTCTTCAAATTCTTCAAGTCTTCACGTAATACTTGTAAGTCTCATATCCTAGTAACTTTCTAGCTGACCTATATGAAGTTGACTCTAGTAAATAATCAAGCGAATCTTTAAATGAGTATTGAGTCACTAAAATATGACAACCAAACTTGACATACCAACGCTTTAGGCTCTAACAAAACCATCAGTTGAACAACTTTGGGCTCATTTGGATTACATGTACCTGAATGGTCGTGAATATATGTTTCCTTGCTCAAACCGATCCACGTATGAAACTCAGGGTTATATCGGTTACTGGACCCAACAACTTGAATGCCTTTATGACTTTGTAATAGCTAGGCCTCCCTCAAAAGAACCTCCTACTGTTGAGATGGTCTCCGCTTGGTCGATATTGAAATATCCATATGAAAGTCGTGTTGTGAGACCTCAGATCAATATGGATTACTCAGAAATAGCAATAAGTTTTCGGGGCAGATGATCTAGAAGTAAGGATTATAGAATGATACCGAACACTGTAAAGTCCACGGCTGTTTTTTTGGTGAGTTATTAGCGTTCCCTATACCATGAATTTTTCTTGCCGTGCAATTAGGATCATGAAACCAATGTTTTTTACTTCGTCTCAGAACTTTACCCCATCGAGCCTTGACGGTCTTCAATTTACTGCTGCTGAACAGTCTCTGAATCGAGCGTTGAAAAATAAGTTGATGTAAGTACCTCTTCGTATAATCGTTCATAGCACTCCTTGACTGAAATATTAATAATTTTTGCTAATGTATCCAGGAGGAGATTTTGTGGATGAACAAAGTATTGAAAATGCTCATTCTTCCTTGGAAAATGGTGAGATGGAGAATTCTCAAAACCGAAGACCAAATGAAGGAAATAATGCTACTAATGGTGATTCCGGAAATATTAATCCTCTGAACGGCTTAGAGACCCCTCAAGTAAGTATTCCCCTGTACTTTATTCATAGAAGTATGAAATTGATGATTTGGGGATGAATAAATGAGAACCCACATGAACGAACGAGAAATTTTCCCAAAATACGACACCAGAAAAATCCACACTTCAGTCTTTCAGTAAAAACGCTGTAGAATCTTCGTCGGATGTCATATTTTCGCGATATACCCATGTTTTTTCATGCCCAGGAAATTTCAAAGGCTTTAAACAGAAGTTTTTTGAGTTTTGAGCATGTTTAGGGGACGAAATAGGCAAAACAGTAACTTCCAGGAGACTTCCTGAAAATTTTCAGCTGGCATGTAGTCCAATGTTTTGGCCACATCTCTTTGCTCGTTTATCCAATTGTTATGAAATTTTTATATGTTGTAGATAACATCCATAAGAGGAGAATGGTATAGGACTAAACCTTGGATTAATCACCAATTGCTCCCAGTTCGTCATCTTATACAGGGAAGTGTAAAATCCCTACAGACGAGCTGGTTGCAAAATGTGTTTTATGACTTTCACGCTATTTGCTCATGTCTTGAATGCATAGTAAAGAACTTAGATAGTGTTAGTTCACTTACATGCTGGATTTTATGATTTCCTTTTGATTTTCATGCTTGGATCGTCCTAATCCAGCGTAATCCATGTTAGGTGCCAAATGTTGAAGTAGAGAATGATGGAGCCAATGATGATTCAAACCATGTGGAGAATCGAGTTGATAATGTTACCAGAATGTTTCCACTGAAGTTGTCGAAGAAAATGAAGCTCAAATCACCATTATTGCAGGGGTAGAATAAACCAGACCCAGAATGGAAGAGATTGCTCTAATAATAGAAGAAATTGTTCCCACGACTGCTGAAGTTGCTCCAATGATAGAGACCCTCATGATTGTGCATAAATATTCTATTGAATGGATTGTTTGGGTGCCTCCGTTTGGTGAGTTACTCTTGTATCATGAATTAGTTGGTGGATTCAGCATTCCTACTGAGGAGCTATGAAAGAGGTATGGTCACATTGTTGTTAACAAAGATTCCAAACGAAGTTACTTCTTGACAATGCAAGTGGGAACCATCTTGCGTATCATAGATGATATATTAACAAGAGCTAGAAGTATTGTCACTCTAGATGTACTCTTTGATTGGGAGTGCAATTTGGACTATTATGAGAAACTTGGTTTTAACGTGGGATGGCTTCGTGAGAGAATTGAATCCATCAAGGAAGCAGTCGGGAAGAATGTACCTCTGACAAGTGATGTTGTGATAAATAAGGAGGCTAAAGTCGCCCAGTTGATGGAAGACTTAGAGCGGGAGAAAGCATCCTTGCGAGACCTGAAGATTGCAAAGGAGCAAAATATTTATTTGTTGATTTCATTTAGTTTCCTTTCCATAATCTCTTAAACCTTGAACTTCTGAGAGATGTGAGGTTTTACTTTGGTTTTGATTTTTGATTGGTTTTGGATAAGTGAGTGATTGGGGATTTTCTTTTGGATTTGATAGAGATTTTTCTTTGAATAAAAGAACTTTGATAAATTACTGAATTCGAATACTGGATGCAAGTATTGCAAATGTTTTGAAAATACAGGTGAAAGAAAATACGAAAATGCATTGGGCGTCTCGAGCATTCGTTCTTTCCTTGAGCAAATAACACCCCAAGACACTGAATGCCTCAGGCGTCAAACACTTTGAGCCAATTCTCATGTATCACTGGCATGATGGTCTTGATATCTATGTTGATCAGTTTGTAGTATGCACCAACCACGGACTTAGCGACCATAAAAGGCCCTTCCCATTTAGAGTTTCTTGCAGAATGGAGATTGAGTTTAGTTTTCTTGAAAACTAAATCCCTTTCATGAAATTTGTTAGGCTTGGTTGCTCTCGATCGTGCCCTGAATATCTTCTTCTGGTTCTAGATTCCTCGTACAATAGGATTCCAAGTTGGTGGAGCTTTCCAATCTTGCGGCACATGTGGGCACTCGTGCAAGGGAGAATACCTAGGATATTACTTGTAGTGCTCGGTCATTATTTCAGCAATGACTGTATCAGTGAGATGCTCAATTCGGAGAGGCTCTGCATCCAACCATTTGGTGAAATATTGTTGAGGTGAGACTAACCACTCATAGCGTTTGGTGACTGCTAGGTTATCAGCAATATTGAGTCCCCGGACTAGGGTATCTTGTTTGAAAGTTGATAATATGGACGCATGAGGGGAAATAATACTTGCCTGAGTGCGGAACCTTTTGATGAAGGCATGTGCATTTTCTTCAGGTTTTTGCGTCAGTTCCATCAAGGCTTTGACTTCCTCCATATGCTCGAATGATGGAGTATCCTCTATTTCTTCTGAATCAGAGCTTTCTTCAACAGAGAAATGTGTGATTGAAGATGTTTGAGTTATTTTTTCAACATGAATCCATGTTCATCCAAGGATCATATCATATCCCGGGTCCTCCCTAATTATGTGAAATTTGGTTTATGCCCAAGTTGAACCAGTTTTCATCTTGAGAATGATGTAACCATACGCATCCCTAGAGACTCCTTCATGATCTCTAAATGAAATAAGAGCATGAGTGGCTTCTTGTCGAGTGATGCATGTAGCTCTAAGAGTTTTCAAAGGTAGGATATTGACAGCAGTGCCAACATCGAACAACGCTCGCTTGAATTCATTTCCTTTGAGATTACCTGTGGTGAGCAGTCCCCAGTCATACATCTCTTTGTTAGTGACGAAAGACTCAGGGAGCATTTATGGAATGGACAGTCATTTCTCGGACACTATATAGTTCAAAGACACAAACATGTCTATCCTTTGAGCCTTTGATAGATAAAGCAATTCTCAAATGTGCTCGATCAATGACTGAACTGCTTCTTTGAATGGTTATTTAGAGAGTGTGAAGGTTCTGATTGGGAGAGGATTCTTGTGTACTCCTTCAGTCCCCAGTTCTCCTGAATCGGCCTTTTCTTTGAATATGCATTTCAAAGTTCTGCCATCACTTGTTGGATGACTGACATACCTATGAAATCGGCAGTAGCGCGGATTCTCCATTTATTCCTCTGTCATCTCTCTCCTAACGGGAGGTAGTTTGATTGCACCGTATTGAATCCAGACTTCTAATAACTTGATCACCTCTTCAATGGGAAAAGGAAAGTCTGGTTCTTCTTGATCATTTTGTTGACGCTGAGCTGATGCTCTTGTATTTCGGGCCTGACTGTCCTTCCTTAGTGTTTTTGTAGGATGTGGCGTTGGAGCATTCTTATGTTGTTGTGCTTAGGATTTCCTCTTGCTTCCTTCAGCAACATTCATGGAAGGTTGGAGATTGTACTTCTTTTTGATTAGGTTCCTAGCACTGCCTCGAGTTTCTCGTGGTTCCTCGACTTTTGTAGTTCTTGTTCTTTACAGTAAGGCTGGAATAGTAGTTGTTGATCGCTTGGCTGCTTCATGAAATTCTAAGAAAGTCTGGAATCATAGATTTTTTAGTAAATCTCTGTAAACCGGGATCATTTCGTTAATGCACAAGTCCATAAGTTGTTGTTTAGTAACATTAGGGTCATGACAATCCAAAGCTTGGACTTTGGACCTCTTCACATAGTCGTTCGGATATTCATTATTCTTCTGAGCCATTCTTCCTAAGTCAGAGAGGGTAATCTACTCTGAGATGAAGAAGTATTTCATGTACAAGGCATTAACCATTTCTCCCCAACTAGCGATGCTGCCAGGTGTAATGTTGTTGTACCATGTGTATGCTCGGCATGTCAGAGATTTTGAGAATTCCTTCAGATAGACGACATGGTTGTGTTCGTGCTCACCTAGTGCCTCCAGGAATCAAGATACATGTTCTCGAGCATTCCCCATTTTATTGAAGAGGTGTAGCCCTTTGGTGGAGGAATTCTTTGCATAGCAGTATAATATAGAGGTTGATGACGGTGAAAAGGTGGTGTTTTGTCTTTTCTTCGGTCCTCCATGAAGCGTTCTAGGTCCTCACGAGTGAAGAAGCCTGCAGGATCCTTCGTTGGTGGGTTGTCTGCATCCTTATGGACTTCATCATCATCTACTACATGGATCGAAGTAACTTTAAGATCGGCGGCTGAATACGTTTCTTTGGCTTTTCCCTTCTCCTGAGTTTTCTCTGACATCTTGTTAGTGAGAGTCTTGAGATAATTGCATAACTCTTTCTGAGTGTTAGCCATGTCAATCTGATTTTTGGCAAGAGTTTATTCCACCTTCATGAGATCACCTATGGTAGATGGATTCCTTCTAATTTCTTCAGGAGACCTGCCGAATAGAGGATTGTCTCCGATGTTGGAAATAGAAATATTTTCTGGAGTACCATCATTGTTGCTAGTACTAGATTTTTGACTGAACCTGACCTAAGATCAAACATTTTATGAGAATTTAAGATTGCTGGTTTTTATTAATCTGTAGGACTCCGGCCTAAACCAAGTCAATGACCATTCCAGAGTCAATTCGATCACAAAGAGGGAGATGGGTTGATCTGTACAAGGGAAGCTAAGAATTATGGGATCAATGATGATCACGGATTATGGATGTGTTGAAGGTTTCTGCAAATATATGACTATATAGTTCTGCAAATAAGTTTCGGGAATTGTGTGTAGAAGAATGTTGTTTTCAGTCATCCCTTCAAAACTTATTTATATTATCAGAATAGTAAAACACATTGATCCCAGTAAGTGTGACGGTTTCTTGAGTGAAAGTGTGGGGAAGTGGGAGATCGTGGTAAAATTAGTTCCATGTCATATGGAGACTTGATTGATCGTCCACCCACTACTTTGCTAACTCCCTCAACCGATTGCATAACTTACTCACGTTTCTCATCGTGGATGAACACACGTGCCATAGGCCGCCAGACCAAAACCCTAATTGATATCCCCCTATGTGATATGATTGATGTCTCACGAACGTGGAGTCTGCAAAGCAGACATGTATTTAATTAGTCAGTTGTTGACTTGTGTAGGACCAGAATATCGCCATGGCATTATTCTTGCGAGATTAACAACACTTCTGCGGGCGTCACCACGAGTTCTTCAACAACACTTTGCGAGCGTCATAAAAATAACTTAAAGAGTGATCCAAAGAATGACGTAATAGCTGATGATTGAAGAAACACGAGAAGAGCATGATCATTCTGCGATGGTTAGAACTCTTGCGAGAATTGACATTATAACTACCACGAGAACATCGCAAGCCAGATACGAAATTAAAGGACGACTTAGCTGTCATCCATTATGTAACTACCCTATATAAAGAGATCCAGTATATCCAGAGAGAGGATGATGCATTTTTTAAGTATTGAGAAATTCTTGAGGAGAGAGAAACAAAAGAGCGGTTGTATTTTTGATCTTCTTCCATTACTTGTAAACATTTCTGAGAATCAAATATTAAAGTGTCATTTTAATCATCAAAATATGTGTTAATCACTGTAAGATCTTATCAAGGGTGTAGTGTAGGATTTCCTGCAACTACATTTTGGTGCCCGAAACAGGGATTGAAAGTTGAAAATTATAGGAAAAAGCAAGATAGAAGATCAATATTCGAGTTAAGAAGATTATTGAACAAATTGGTGAAGCAGTTGAAGAAAAAATTGAAGCAAAGGAGGATTACAGGAAGTTGGAGTGCAATACGATGACAAAAACAATGATTAACCAATTCCATGAAAATATTAGAGGAAAGATTCATAAGCGAGATTTTGAAGGAAAGAGAATTATGACAGTAGAGAAAATATCACCTCTGAAAGATTGGGAAAAGCAAGAAATCACATTCACAGCAGCAGAAATACCAAAAGAAAATTTGGATCATACATTTCCATTGGTAATCACGGTATCTACTATGCGAGTGAAGGAGAAGAAATCAACAAGATCTACAGAAGAATGGGCTGTGAATAGAACTTTGGTGGATATATGAAGTTCTGTGGATATTATATTCTATCATACATTTAAGAAGATGGGATATAAGGATGAAGATATGTCTTGTTCAAATTATCACATTCATGGTTTTGGAAAATCTATAACAAAACCTAAAGGCGAAATAATGGTACGCATTCCGCTAGGAAAGATTGAAACACAAGTAACATTATATGTAGTGGATATGGAAGCACCATATAACATGATATTGGGGAGACCATGGATACACGCAATCAAATATGTAGCATCAACATTACATCAATGCATTAAATTTCCTATGCCTAGTGGAATTAGAGAAATTAGAGGAGATACTGATCTTGCGAAACTGTGTTATCGAATTGAAGTGAGAACTATGAAGAGCGTCCAAAATTGTGAAAAGCTCGCAGAAAATTGGCAAAAGAGGCAAAGAAGGAAGAAGAATTTAAAGTTTACATGATAACAGCAAGAGAAGGAAAAGGAATACCCAACGAAATCTCGCAAGAATATGATGAACCCACGAGAATCATGGAAACACCAACGCCAATAGGAGAACCTGAGGCCAGCTACACCGCAACAGAACCAACAAAGGAAGTAAATGTTAGAAGTGAAGAAAAACTTAAAATACTGAAAATTGGAACTAAGATGGGTGCAGATGAAGAAGAACAAACCATAAATCTCTTACGAGGATATAAGGATATTTTCGCGTGGAGTATGGATGAAATGCCCGGAATAGATCTATCAGTTGCATGTCATAAGTTAGAGATTAACAAAGATGTGAGACCATTCAAGCAAAGGATAAGGAAAATCGCGACAACTTATCACTCAAAAATAGAAGAAGAATTACAGAAGATGCTCGATGCGGGAATTATAAGGCAAGCAAAATACCCGGAATGGATTGCAAATATGGTAGTGGTTCCAAAAAAGAATAAAGGGATAAGAATTTACATAGATTTTACTGACTTAAACAAAGCTTGTCCTAAAGATAGCTTTCCATTACCAGATATTCCTCAAATGGTCGAATCAGCAGCAGGAAATGATAGAATATATTCATTGGATGGGTATGAAGGTTATAATCAGATCCCTCTTGCTGAAGAAGATCAAGAGCACACTGCATTTTTTGCTCCAAGAGGATTATATTGTTACACAAAAATGGCATTTGGGTTACGAAATGCTGGTGCAACGTATCAAAGAATGGTGGAGAAGGTGTTCGCAAAGTGGATACACAAAACATTAGAGGTGTACGTAGATGACATGTTAATAAAGAGTAAAGAAGCTAAGAACCATGTGCAAGATTTGAAGGAGATTTTTGATCAAATGCGACTCTTTAACATCAAGGTGAATCATGAGAAATGCATTTTTGGAGTAGCATCGGGGAAAATTCTAGGTTATATCGTATCAAATAAGGAATTCAAGTTGATCCAGAGAAAGTATAGGCAATTCGCGATATGCCAACGCCAGAAACAGTGAAAGATGTACAGAAGTTGAATGGGATTTTAGCATCGCTAGGAAGATTTATCTCGCGATCTTCAGATAAATGCAAGCATTTTTTTCAATATACTCAGGAAGGGTACAAAATTCAAGTGGACAGATGAATGTGAGAAGGCTTTTCAAGGAGTTAAAGAATATCTAATGAACATATCTATTTTATAGAAAACGGAGCCGGGAGAAGAATTATTGATTTATCTTGCGACAACATCGCACGCCTTAAGCGCATTGTTATTGCGAATAGATGCAGGAGTAGAAAAACCAATTTAATACATCATCAAAACGTTTAATTCTGCAGAGAAAAATTATTCAAAAATTGAGAAGCTAATTCTGGTATTAGTTTATGCAACCTTTAAACTTCGCATATATTTTCAAGCACATAAAATGAAGGTGTTAATAAAGGTGCCCACTGAATCAGTAATGAAAAACTCAAGAAGATCATGCAGAGTTGAGAGATGGAATGCACAAGTAGGGCACTTTGAAATCAAATATGAAGTCCTATCCTCACCAAAATCACAAGTTGTGGCAGATTTTTTAACAGAATTACCTCTAGAAGATGATGAAGCCGTGGAAGAAATGATGGACATAGAAGAAGAACATGGAGATCCAAAATATCTATTAAAGGAACCCAACATGTGGGAAATATTGGTGGATGTATCATCAAATGGGAAAGGAAATGGAATTGGAGTGGTCTTTATCTCGCCAGAAGGAGAAAAAATGGCTTTCTCATTTCGTTTGGATTTCACATCCACTAATAATGATACAGAATATGAAGTTGTGGTGCATGCTTTAAAGTTCGCCATAGAGATGAATTTGGAGAACGCAAGGATTACCAGTGACTCGCAATTGGTTATTCGCCAGATAAAAGGAGAATACACAACGAATGAACCATCTCTGAAGAAATACAAGAAACTTGTTGAAGAATTGTCTCATGAAGAATTCCAAAAATAAAATGGAGACATATATCAAGAAAAGATAATAGACTCGCAGATGCTTTTGCGTTCATATCAAGTATGATGACAAACCCAGCTGCGAGATGCATAAGAATTCAGACACTTGTATCACCTTCAATTAATAAAGAAGAAGAAGAAGAAGAAGAAGAAAAGGCGGATGTAATGATAATAGAAAATGACACAGAAGAATCAGCCAGCGACATTATCGCAGATTGGAGAGCAAAACTTCACGCATACTTGGCGACAGGCGAAAAACCAAGAAATAGATTGGAGGCGCACAAATTAAAAATCCGTGCAACAAATTATGAATTAAGGGATGGGGTATTATATCGAAAATCTTTTAATGGGCCATTATTTAGATGTTTGACACGGGAAGAAGGAGAAAAAATATTAAAAATGTTGCATAGCAGTGATGATGGTAATCATAGCGGAGGAAGATATTTGGCTTATAGAACAAAAATGCAAGGCTATTATTGGCCATATATGCATGAAATGCAAAACAATTATCAAAACGTTGTGAAGATTGCCAGCGATATGGAAAGAGGATACATGCACCAGGGGCACCATTATCATCTTTAAAAAGTGTGTGGCCTTTTGGAAAATGGGGCTTAGATATTGTGGGACCCTTTGTGCCAGGTTCAGGGCATAAGAGATACTTAATTGTCGCGACATATTACTTCACAAAATGGGCAGAAGTAATATCAGTGCAACACATTCGCGATAAAGATATATTTACATTCATCTTTGAAAATATCATCTGCAGATTTGGAATTCCAGCACAGTTGGTTTATGATAATGGATAACAATTTGAAGGACAAAACATAGAATTCCTACTCAATGAATTTAAGATAAGATGTGGAAAATCTACTCCTTTTGTAGTACCAGAATATCGCTACAACGTTATTCCTGCGATATTAACAACATTTCTGCGAGAAGCCCATACGTTTCTACAAGTATTAACGACACTTTGACGATATTATCGCAAGATTATTCAACCACATTTTAAGAGTGTCACAGAAGAGTGATATAACGATTAACGATTAAAGATATATGAAGAATAAGTCTGCTTCACGATGGTTATAAAGTTGGCGATGGTGAAGACTGAAGTTATAGCGATGAGATCGCAAAATAGATCCGAATTAGGGGGAAATCTTAGCTTTCTTCCGCTATGTAAATCCCTATATAAAGGGCACGATAGATCCAGAAAAGGATGATACATTTTTGAGAGCTGAGATAATTTTGAGGAGAGAGAAACTCCAGAAAGAAAGTTGTAATTATGAGTTTTAATATCTCTTGTAAATCTTCCTGAAAGTGAATTAATAAAAGTGTTGTTGTTCATCCACAATTATGGTTTAGTTTTCATAGATTCTTGACAAGGGTGTAGTGTAGGAAATCTTGCAACTACATTTTGGCGCCCGAAACAGGGAATGAATTAACGAAAATAGAATAAAAAACGAAGAAGAAGATAAAAATTGTTCAAAATTAGGTGAGAAAATTGAATGAAGAATGATCAGAATCAAAAAGGATTGTAGAAAATTGAAAGGTGATGTAACTACAAAAGAAATGATTGATAAATTTCATGAAAATATCAAGGGAAGGATACATAAACGGGATTATGAAGGAAGGAAGATTATGGCAGTGGAGAAGATATCATCATTTAAATATTGGGAAAAACAAGAAATCACGTTTACAGCAACAGAAATACCAGGAGAAGATTCAAGTCATACATATCCATTGGTGGTCACGGTAACCACAATACCAATGAGAAAGGAGAAATCGATAAAATCTGAAGAAGAATGGGCTATGAATAGAACTTTAGTAGACACAGGAAGTTCTGTAGACATGATATTTTATCGTACCTTCAAGAAGATGGGATATAAGAATGAAGAAATGTCTCATTCAACGTATTATGTTCATGGATTCGGAAAGTATGTAACAAAACCTAAAGGCGAGATAATGGTACGAATTCCACTAGGAGAAATTGAAACACGAATATCATTATGTGTGGTAGATATGGAATCGCCGTACAATATGATACTGGGAATACCGTGGATACACGCGATTAAGGTTGTGGCATCAACATTACATCAATGTGTTAAATTTCCTATGCCTAGTGGAATTGGAGAAATTAAAGGAGATGTGAATTTCGCGAGATTGTGCTACCAAATTGAAGTAAGAAATTGTGAAGAATGTCCAAAGCTGCGAAAAGCTCGCAGAAAATTGAACAGAGAAGCAAAGAAAGAAGAGGAATTTAAAATTTACATGATAAGGGCAAAAGAAGGAAAAGGGATACCAAGTGAAGTTTCGCGAGAAGGAGATGAGTTCGCGAGAGTCGTGAAAACGCCAACACCAATGGGAGAACCTGAATCCAGTTACACTGCTGCTGAACCAACAAAAGAAATAAATATTGGAAGTAAAGAAGAACCTAAAATGCTGAAAATTGGGAATAGAATGGAGGCAGATGAGGAAGAAAGAACTATAAATCTTTTGCGAGAATATGCAGATATCTTCGCGTGGAACATGGATGAGATGCCAGGGATAGACCCGTCAATAGCATGTCATAAATTAGAAATCAACAAAAACATAAGACCATTCAAGCAAAGAATAAGGAAGATCGCAACAACATATCATTCTCAAATAGAAGAAGAATTACAGAAGATGCTCGACGCAGGAATTATAAGACAAGCAAAATATCCAGAATGGATTGCAAACATGGTGGTGGTCCCAAAGAAGAACAAAGGGATAAGAATTTGCATAGATTTTACGAATTTAAACAAGGCATGTCCAAAAGATAGTTTTCCGTTGCCAGATATTCCACAAATGGTTGAATCAGCAGCAGGAAACTCAAGAATATCATCATTGGATGGGTATAAAGGATATAATCAAATCCCTTTCGCTGAAGAAGATCAAGAAAATACTGCAATTTTTGCTCCAAGAGGATTATATTGTTATACAAAGATGTCATTTAGCTTACGAAATGCTGGTGCAACATATCAAAGAATGGTGGAAAAGGTGTTTGCAAAGTGGATCCACAAAACATTAGAAGTGTATGTAGATGATATGTTGATCAAAAGCAAAGAAGCTGAGAATCATGTGCAAGATTTGAGAGAAATTTTCGATCAAATGCGGCAATTCAATATTAAGGTGAATCCTGATAAGTGAACCTTTGGAGTAACTTCAGGGAAGTTTTTGGGGTATATTGTGTCAAAAGAGGGAATACAAGTTGATCCAGAAAAGTCACAAGCAATTCGCGATATGCCAACTCCTGCGACGGTAAAAGATGTGCAAAAACTAAATGGACTCCTAGCCTCGCTAGGAAGGTTCATTTCGCGATCTTCAGACAAGTGTAAACATTTTTTCGACATACTCAAGAAGGGAACAAAATTCAAATGGACAGATGAATGCGAAAAATATTTTCAAGGAATAAAAGAACATTTGGCGAGTATATCTATATTACAAAAAGCTGAACCGGGAGAAGAATTATTGATTTATCTCGCAACAACTCCATATGCGTTAAGTGCTGTGTTATTGCGAGTAGACGCAGGGGTAGAAAAACCAATTTATTATACCAGCAAAACATTTAATTCAGTAGAGAGAAATTATTCAAAGATTGAGAAACTAATTCTAGCATTGGTACACGCAACCTTTAATCTTCGAATTTACTTCCAAACGCATAAGATCAAAGTGTTAACGAGAGTGCCAATTGAATCGGTGATGAAAAATTCAAAAAGATTAGGCAGAGTTGAGAGATGGAATGCGCAAGTAGGGCATTTTAATATTCAATATGAAATTCTATCTTCGCCAAAATCACAAGTTATCGCAGATTTCTTAAGATGATGAAGTTGTAGAAGAGATGATGGATATAGAAGAAGAACATGGAGACCCAAAAGAGCTATTAACAGAACCTGACAGATTGGAAATATTAGTGGATGGATCATCAAATGGAGAAGGAAATGGGATTGGAGTTGTTTTCATTTCACCAGAAGGAGAAAAAACAGCTTTTTCATTTAGATTGGAATTTGCGTCCACTAATAATGAGACAGAATATGAAGCTGTAATCCATGCATTAAAATTTGCGGTAGAGATGAAGTTGGAAAATGCTAGAATCACCAGGGATTCGCAATTGGTTATTCGCCAGATAAAGGGAGAGTATACTACAAATGAACCATCTTTGAAGAAGTACAAAAAACTTGTTGAAGAATTGTCTGCGAGAATTCCAAAAATAAAGTGGAGACACATATCAAGGAAAGATAATAGGCTCGCAGATGCTTTTGCTTTCATATCAAGTATGATGACGAACCCACTTGCGAGATGCATAAAAATTCAAACACTTTTGCAACCGACGATAAACAAAGAAGAAGAAGAGGTAAATGTAATGATGGTTGAATCTGGCGAGGAAGAAATAGGGAATAATGCTGCAGATTGGCGAGCATATCTCCATGCTTATTTGGCGAGAGGAGAAATCCCCAGAAATCGATTAGAAGCACATAAATTAAAAAGTAGAGCAACCAATTATGAACTAAGAGATGGGGTATTATATCGCAGATCATTTAATTGACCATCGCTAAGATGTTTGATGAGGGAAGAAGGACAAAAGTTGTTAAAAATGTTGCATAGTGGTGATGCTGGTAATCACAGCGGGGGTAGATATTTGGCACATAAAACAAAGATGCAGGGTTATTATTGTCCGTATATGCATGAGGATGCAAAACAACTTTCAAGGCGTTATGAAGATTGTCAGCGATTTGGGAAGAAGATACATGCACCAGGAGCACCATTATCATCTTCATCAAGCGTATGGCCTTTTGGAAAATGGGGATTGGATATTGTGGGACCATTTGTGCCTGGTTCTGGACAAAGAAGATATTTAATCGTTGCTACAGATTATTTCACAAAATGGGGAGAAGTTAAGGCAGTACAGCACATCCGCGATAAATACATTTTTACGTTCATATTTGAAAATATAATTTGCATATTTGGGATCCCAGTACAGTTTATGTCTGATAATGGAAAACAATTTGAAGGGTAGAATATCGAATTGCTTCTTAATGCGTTTAAGATAAAATGTGGAAAGTCAACTCCTTTATATCCACAAGCAAATGGTCAAGCTGAGGCAACTAATAAGACAATAGCAGACATCTTGAAAAAGAAGTTATAAGGTTATCACAAATCGTGGTGTGAGCAAGTACATAATGCAATATGGGCATATAATACAACTAGACGAGAGGCAACTGGGATGTCACCTTTCTGTTTAACATATGGAGTTGAAGTTATCCTACCAACAGAGGTTGCTATCCCAACAACAAAAAGAGAGGCATGGGAGAAAAATCTAAGTGCTGTCATGATTTTACATGAGTTAGATGAACTAGAAGAAAAGAGAGAAAAAACTCTACAAAGTCAACTAACGGTCGAACTAACAATCAACTAACGGTCAACGTCTAAGTCCAGGTCAAAGTCAACTTCCTACTGGTCTGGTCACTGAGTCAAACCGATTCAACTCAGGTTAACATGTCAACTCGACTCAGTCAGATTAACTGAGTGAGCTAAGGTTAAATCAGTCAGACATCTGAATGGGATGACAAACATGCAACAAGTCTATTTCAGTTTCTGGTAGGCTCGGAAAGATACCTACTTCTATGTATAAACTGCAAGTGCACAAAATGTCGACAAGCAACACAGGGGCAAGCACAGGTCGAACCACAGAGACTTGGAGAGTGTAGAAGTTGATTCTAAATCCTGATTCAGAGAGTAACCAAAAGGGGTTTGATTTTGTCGATACGACGATATGATTTTCAAGTGACTGAAATAATAAAAGTAAAAGATGCAAATAACAAGATATGTAAACAATGATAATATGGATACTAGGGTATTCAAATCCACCAATAACCTATGATATGCATTCAACTTGTAATATTATTCTTGTCCTTATAGTAGATTCAAGTCTACCGTATAACTAAGGTGTTTCTCCAATGGATAATTTAATCACAACTAAAGTATTTCTCCAAAGCATTAATTGTCTAATTAAGCACAACTAATCTAAAGATCAATATTTGGTTAAGCATGAGTTGTAGCATAATCAACATAGAGATATTCTAACTACAATGGATACATGGCATACATTGTGAGAGCAAGATGTTGAAAAACTTGGATTAAATTATATCTTTAAACAATTCTAAACTTTCAAGAACAAGATACAAGATATGAATACATACCAATGAGATTAGGGCTTCATCTAAACCCTAGTAAATGAAATTAGAACATGAAGAACATTACAACAAAATTGAAATTTGATAAACTAACATGAACAAGCTATTCTTGGATGGTTTTTCAACACAACAACCCTCTCTATTTATACACAAAATTCCCTCAAGCACTTGGATTCGAAATTTGGAAAGCATCCACTCAACAAAACATGTTTTCTTAATTGATGGATTGAATGGAATATATTTGGTTGTGGGAAACAAATTGGGAGTGATTGAGTGAGAGAATGGGGATGTTTTCTTTAATTGATGGATGAAATGGAATACAATGGGGGTGAGGTGGATGTTTGGAAAGAATCCAATGGGGGTGAGGTGGAAAAGGGGGGTGAGGTGGAAATGGATTTGGGTCTTGGGTTTTGGATCATGGGTTGTTTAATCCCATGAATTTGTAAACAGGTTGCCACTGATGCGCGAGCGGGTTGCAACGCTTCCAACTTTCTTCTCTTTTGTCTTCTCAATTCTTCCAAGCTTTATTTAGTACTTAAAAACACAAAATTAATTAATACAAATATTTATTCTTGAAAATGGTAAAAATGCAGAATTTGGGATAATATATGACTTTGAAGCGCGAAAGATGAGTTAAGTGCCAATGAAAAGGTGTATGAACATGCAATATTTGGCACTCATCAAATACCCCCAAACCTGAATTTTACTTGTCCTCAAGTGAAACAGAAATCCAGAAATCCTAACTATACCACTGTCGCTGGTCTCTCTCGAATGCATTTAGCGTATGCACTAAGCCTTTAAACCCCTAGGTGTCCCTAGTGGACGAGTTGTAGTCTCGTGAGGGCCTACCAAAGATGTACCCACAAAACCTTCTCCAATTTCAGAGCATCCATAGAAATGTCTTCGTCTTCGGTCTTCAACTGTAGATGATGAACTTCGGAATTTCGTAGAACCATGAAAATTTGTAACCAATTTTTTTTTTTTTTTTTTTTTTAAGACCCGCTATACAGCTGGTCATCATTTTTTTTTAGTGACCCGCTACACAGCTGGTCATCAGATACAAAACACAAGATCCGATATTTTTTTTTTATTTTTTTTTAGAGACCCGCTACACAGCTGGTCTTAGAAGACAACAGAAGACCCGCTACACAGCTGGTCATAGAAACAAAAGACTGCAAGACCCGCTACACAGCTGGTCATAGAAAACACACTACAAAAAATGCAAAAGACTACAAAAGATCCTACAAAAGACCCGCTCCACAGCTGGTCATAAAAAAAATGCAAAATACTACAAAGGATCCTACAAAAGACCCGCTCCACATCTGGTCATTAAAAAATGCAAAATACTACAAAGGATCCTACAAAAGACCCGCTCCACAGCTGGTCATTAAAAAATGCAAATTACTACAAAGGATCCTACAAAAGACCCGCTCCACAGCTGGTCATTATGCAAATACTCCCCCAAACCTAAATCTAACATTGTCCTCAATGTTTCAAAAGATAACAAAAACAACAACAAAACATGAGAACAAAAAGATTCAAAGGAAATAGATTACCAGATGCCAAACCAGAGACAGTAGGGTATTTCCAAAGCAACCAGCAGGGAAGATATCTTGTGGTATGTACAGGGGGTGAACTTTTCAGTCCACATAGATCGGATCATCAAGATCAGTTGTTTCAATTTCAGGTGGAATTGGTTCAAGGAATGGCTTCAGTCTCTGCCCATTGACCTTGAAGACATTCTTGGTTGTGACATCTTCTAGTTCTACAGCCCCATGGGGGAAAATTGTTCGCACCAAGAATGGGCCTGTCCATTTAGAACGTAATTTACCTGGAAAAAGGTGCAAACGTGAGTTGTACAATAAAACTTTCTGGCCTGGAGTGAATGACTTGCGCAAAATGCGCTTGTCATGGAACACCTTCATTCTATATTTGTACAACTTTGCACTGTCATAAGCATCATTTCTCAGCTCTTCCAACTCATTGAGTTGGAGTTTCCGTTGTGTACCCGCCTTATCAAGAGAGAAGTTAAGCTTTTTAATAGCCCAATATGCACGATGTTCAAGCTCAACAGGTAAATGGCAAGGCTTCCCATACACAAGTCGGTAAGGGGACATGCCAATAGGGGTTTTATATGCTGTTCTATAAGCCCATAATGCATCATTCAATCTTAAAGACCAATCTTTTCTAGACGGGTTAACCGTCTTTTCTAGAATGTGCTTAATCTCCCTATTTGAAACCTCTACCTGGCCACTGGTCTGTGGATGATATGGAGTTGCGACTTTATGAGTTATGCCATACTTGCGAACTAATGACTCAAAAGGCCTATTACAGAAATGTGAACCACCGTCACTGATTATAGCTCTAGGGGTTCCAAATCGAGAAAATATGTTTTCCTTTAAGAACGAAAGTACCACCTTGTGGTCATTAGTTTTGGTTGCAATTGCTTCTACCCACTTAGAAACATAGTCAACAACAACAAGAATGTACAACTTTCCTTCAGAGTTAGGAAATGGGCCCATGAAGTCAATACCCCATACATCAAATAGCTCAACAATCAAAATGGGTTGTAGGGGCATCATGTTTCGTTTTGATATACTTCCCAATTTCTGGCACCGGTCACAAGAAATACATAATTCATGGCTATCCTTAAACAATGTTGGCCAGTAAAAACCACTCTGCAAGATCTTTGCAGCAGTTTTCTTTGCACTAAAGTGGCCTCCACATGCTTGATCATGACAAAAAGAGATGACATCCCTTTGTTCAGAGTTGGGGACACATTTCCTAATGATTTGGTCAGGGCAGTATTTGAACAGATATGGGTCATCCCATAGGAAATGTTTCACTTCGGCCAAGAACTTAGACCGGTCTTGTTTAGACCAATGAAGTGGCATCCTACCTGTAGCAAGGTAGTTCACGATGTCGGCAAACCATGGCATTTCAGAAACTAGCATCAGTTGTTCATCTGGGAAAGATTCTCTAATAATCTCTGATTCATCAGCAGACTCGACATTCAATCTAGATAAGTGATCAGCAACAACATTCTCTGACCCTTTTTTATCTCGAATTTCGAGGTGGAACTCTTGTAACAAGAGTATCCATCGAATTAGACGAGCCTTGGCATCTTTTTTAGATAAAAGATATCTTAATGCGGCATGGTCAGTATAAATGATGATTTTAGATCCTATCAAATAAGATCTAAACTTATCTAATGCGAACACAACAGCTAGCAGCTCTTTTTCGGTTGTTGAATAGTTCATTTGAGCCTCATTCAGTGTCTTACTAGCATAGTAGATCACATAGGGGTGTTTGTCGACTCGCTGACCTAAGACAGCTCCAACAGCAAAATCAGATGCGTCACACATGATTTCAAATGGCAATTTCCAATCTGGAGGTCGGACTATAGGGGCTGAAGTTAGAAGAGTTTTGAGCTCCTCCCAAGCATGCACACAAGTATCATCAAACACAAATGCAACATCTTTACTGAGTAGATTACACAGTGGTCTTGAGATCTTACTGAAATCTTTAATGAATCTACGGTAAAAACCAGCATGGCCTAAAAATGATCTAACCTCCCTCACAGAGCGAGGTTGCGGCAAGTTTTGAATGAGGTCGACTTTGGCTTTGTCTACTTCAATGCCTTTTCCAGAGATGATGTGTCCTAGAACTATGCCTGAGTTCACCATAAAATGACATTTCTCCCAATTCAACACCAAATCTTTTTCCTTACATCTAATCAGCACGCGAGTGAGATGGTTCAAACATTCATCAAAAGATGATCCAAACACAGAGAAATCATCCATAAAGATCTCAAGGAAGTTATCTATCATATCAGAAAAAATGCTCATCATACAACGCTGAAATGTAGCTGGTGCATTGCACAACCCAAAGGGCATACGGCGATAAGCAAATGTTCCAAATGGACATGTAAATGTAGTCTTTTCCTGATCTTCGGGTGAAATATGAATCTGGTTGTAACCAGAAAAACCATCCAAGAAACAATAGAATCTACGCCCAGACAATCGTTCAAGCATTTGATCTATGAATGGAAGAGGGAAGTGATCTTTCTTTGTAACTGCATTCAACTTCCTATAATCAATGCAAACTCGCCACCCTGTGGTTACTCGAGTAGTGATTAACTCATCTTTATCGTTTTGAACTACAGTAACTCCTGACTTTTTCGGTACAACCTGAATGGGGCTAACCCATTTGCTATCTGAGATTGGGTATATGATACCCGCATCAAGAAGTTTTATAATTTCACTCTTAACAACCTCTTTCATGTTGGGATTGAGTCGCCTTTGCATCTCCCTAGATGGTTTAGCATTGTCCTCAAGGTTTATATGATGCATGCAATCAGTGGGACTTATTCCTTTAAGGTCCGAGATGGTCCATCCTAAGGCTTCTTTATGCTCCTTAAGTACTTCTAAAAGTTTACTTTCCTGTTCTCTATCTAAGGCAGATGAAATGATTACAGGCAAAGTATTAGAAGGTCCCAAAAATGCATATTTAAGAGTATCAGGCAATGGTTTCAGTTCGAGCTTTGGTGGCTCAACAAGAGAGGGAACAGACTTGGATTCCAAGAGTGGAAGTGGTTCCACTCTAGCTTTCCACTTAGTCGTGTCCATAAGTGGTGTGGATTCAAGCAAAGTATTCACTTCACTTATGTATTCATCATCAAACAAATCCAAGTCAAAATTATTCAAACAAGCATCCAAAGGGTCAACAGACATGCTACTAGACAACGAATCCTGAATCAAACTTTCAATCATGTTGATTTCATGCACATCATTATCATCATCAAGATCTAAATGTTGTTGGCTAGTATTGAAAACATTCAACTCCACAGTCATATTACCAAATGACAACTTCAACACTCCATTACGGCAGTTAATGATTGCATTGGACGTTGCTAAGAAGGGACGTCCCAAAATGACAGGAATGTGACTGTCAGGGTTTTGCACAGGTTGAGTATCTAAGACGATGAAGTCCACAGGAAAATAAAACTTATCAACCTTAATCAAAACATCTTCTACCACACCACGTGGCACTTTGACGGATCTGTCCGCCAATTGCAGAGTTATAGGTGTTGCCTTCAACTCTCCAAGACCTAACTGCACATATACTGAATATGGTAGTAAATTCACACTTGCCCCTAAGTCTAGCAACGCCTTCTTAACCGTTTGGTCACCTATTTTGCATGTGATAGTTGGACTACCTGGGTCTTTAAACTTAGGAGGTGTGTTGCTTTGAATGATTGCACTCACTTGCTCAGTGAGAAAAGCACGCTTATGCACATGAAGCTTTCGCTTTTGTGTGCACAGATCCTTAAGGAATTTAGCATAAGCAGGGACTTGCTTGATTGCATCAAGAAATGGGATGTTGATGTTAACTCGTTTGAACATTTCCAAAATCTCGTTGTACTGTATACTCTCTTTTTGCTGCACCAATCTTTGTGGGAATGGAGCAACAGGTACATGAGATGGTGCAGAGACATTAGAATTATGGGAATTCTTATGTTGCTCAGATTTTTCTTCAACAATAGGTGTTTTCTGTGGGATTTTATGCACTGGTGAGTCTGATGTAGACTCACTCGACTGTGGTACACCTACATTGTTTTCAACAACTTTACCACTACGAAGAGTGGTGACAACATTTACTTGATTATGTGAGGCCTCATTTCGAGTTGAATTTTCTGCCTGATATACATTTTTTGGATTTTGTTGGGGCTGACTAGGGAGTTTTCCTTTGTCTCTTTCATTCAATGCTTCACAAATTTGACCCATTTTAAGTTCTAGACTTGTAAAACGTTGGTCTGTGGTCTTTTGGAGTTGTACCAAATTTTGGGTCAACAAACCGAAACTTTCTTCGAAGCTAGGCTTTTTATCTACAGGGTACTGCACATGTGGTTGCACTTGGGGGTTTCTAGGATAAGGGTATCCTTGGTTATTATTTGATGTTCCCCCTTGGACGGGCCCTTTAGACCATGAAAGGTTAGGGTGATTTCTCCACCCTGGGTTGTAGGTCTGAGAATATGGGTTGTTCTCTTGCCTTTGGTACAAAACATTGGCTTGCTCGGTTTTAGACTCTTGAAATGCATGGAGGTCTGGACAAGTGTCCACTAGATGGTCTGAACTATGGCATGCGGCACAAGTGGCCATTTCAATTTGACTACGGAGAGTAGGGATATTAGTTTTTCCATTCTTTTCTAGTTCTAGCTTTTCTATTCTCCTGGCCAAGGATGCCATCTTTGCACTTCCTTCGAAGTCAGAGTCAATTCTATGAACATTGGATGCAAGGGTAATCCTATTTGGTTCACGGGGATTCCCACTGCTGAGTCTTTTCAGCGACTTCGATTAAGAAATCCCAAGACTCATCAGCAGTTTTTTCAATAAATTGACCATTGCACATGGTCTCAACTGTAGTTCGGTTCTTGACATCTAAGCCTTCATACAAAATTTGCACAAGTCTCCATTTTTCAAAACCATGGTGAGGACATTGGAGCAATAATTCATTGAATCTCTCCAAATATTTTGCCAAAGTTTCCTCCTCTAATTGCACAAAACTATTCAGACTTTGACGAATTGTCGTAGTCTTATGGTTTGGGAAGAACTTTTTGAAGAACTCTTTCGTAAGAGCATCCCATGTATGAAATGACTGTGGATGTTGAGCACACAGCCAAGTCTTGGCTTTGTCTATCAAAGAAAAAGGAAAAAGTTTCATTTTGAGGTGCTCATCCGTCATTTGGTTGATCCGAAGAGTCCCACAAATTTCCTCGAACTCTCTCACATGGTGGTAGGGATTTTCAGCTTCAACCCCTTTAAATTTAGGCAACATATTGAGGATACTTGCCTTTAGCTCAAATTGTCCATCAATAGATGGTAAGACAATGCACGAGGACTGGGTTGTCCTCGTTGGGTACATGTAGTCCTTTAGACTACGGACTGGGTTTACTGGTTCTCCCATTGTTTCGGATGGGTTTGGACTGTCTGCCTCAGAACTATGTATTTCAATTAACTCTTCTTGACTGATTCTAACTAGTCGGCGTGTATGGTCTCTAAAAGACACAATCATAGCCTAGCTAGCACATCAAGCATGTTAACCATTCACCTAGAAGGCAAGTTCTATGCAATCACAAACAAGGATGACTCCACCACAGTAAACCTACTGATTTCTAGCAAACAAAAAGCATGATGGCTCCACTTAGATTGTTTTCTAGACCAGCTTCTAATCCTTCGAAAGGGAATTCGTTACAATCTGAGCAAACCCCTCTGGAATCAATCCGAGTTTAAGTAAATTGAATAGAGGCGAGGGAAGCTGCTAGAGCTTTGATACCCAAGGCCTCACCGTATTACAAGGCGGCGCAGTCACGCATTCAACTCACAGAAACCGTCATGAACTTCGAAGTATGCTTAAAGAGTAACCAATATTTTTCAAATGACTTTCCTACTAAGCTCGTTACCTTATAGGTCTTGTTCTATTTCAAATTTTAAAGCTTAGGTTCGCGTATGTATCGTTTTCCTAAGGCGGGCAAGAAGAGAACGGTGATGAAATCCGAACCCTTATCTTGTATGGCCAGTCCTTTCCCTTTACTAGGAAAATAAAGCAGCCGTATTCAATTCCTCAACATATATGCAAACGAAGGAATACAGTAACTCGCTAACAAGGGATTCGCGAGTGTTTCGACAAACTTACCTCCCGTTCCATACGGGGGATGAACCGTTGTTGTCGACTCGGGCCACGACTCCTATGTCATGAACGAACCCGAGGGGCCGAGGTGATATTGTAATCACCGTCCTTCTCTGCAAACAGTTGATATTTAATAATACCCTTCCGTAGGGTTTAAAAATAAAAAATAAAAATAAAATGTCCAAGTCCAAAGTCCAAAATAAAGTGCAAAAAAAAAAGAAAATTACAAGAGTAGAGGAATCCTAATACAATAAAATAAACTCTTTTTTTTTTTTAATTTAAAATAAAAACTTCTTTCGCTTCCTTTCCTTCGCCTTTACAACAGCTACTCCGGCACCTGTTGAGCTCAAAAGAGGTAGTTAGGGTTTCGAAGTTTTAAAGCAAAAGCAAAAAATTTAAATAAAAAAAAAAATGTAAAATTGAACAGTGATTATGCTACAGTATTATGTGAACAGTTCCAGGAGATGAAAAATGAATAGTGACAGGAGATGAAAAATGAACTACACCACTACCGAGTCTCCGGAAACGGCGCCAAAAACTTGGTAGGCTCGGAAAGATACCTACTTCTATGTATAAACTGCAAGTGCACAGTGTCGACAAGCAACACAGGGCAAGCACAGGTCTAACCACAGAGACTTGGAGAGTGTAGAAGTTGATTCTAAATCCTGATTCAGAGAGTAACCAAAAGGGGTTTGATTTTGTCGATACGACGATATGATTTTCAAGTGACTGAAATAATAAAAGTAAAAGATGCAAATAACAAGATATGTAAACAATGATAATATGGATACTAGGGTATTCAAATCCACCAATAACCTATGATATGCATTCAACTTGTAATATTATTCTTGTCCTTATAGTAGATTCAAGTCTACCGTATAACTAAGGTGTTTCTCCAATGGATAATTTAATCACAACTAAAGTATTTCTCCAAAGCATTAATTGTCTAATTAAGCACAACTAATCTAAAGATCAATATTTGGTTAAGCATGAGTTGTAGCATAATCAACATAGAGATATTCTAACTACAATGGATACATGGCATACATTGTGAGAGCAAGATGTTGAAAAACTTGGATTAAATTATATCTTTAAACAATTCTAAACTTTCAAGAACAAGATACAAGATATGAATACATACCAATGAGATTAGGGCTTCATCTAAACCCTAGTAAATGAAATTAGAACATGAAGAACATTACAACAAAATTGAAATTTGATAAACTAACATGAACAAGCTATTCTTGGATGGTTTTTCAACACAACAACCCTCTCTATTTATACACAAAATTCCCTCAAGCACTTGGATTCGAAATTTGGAAAGCATCCACTCAACAAAACATGTTTTCTTAATTGATGGATTGAATGGAATATATTTGGTTGTGGGAAACAAATTGGGAGTGATTGAGTGAGAGAATGGGGATGTTTTCTTTAATTGATGGATGAAATGGAATACAATGGGGGTGAGGTGGATGTTTGGAAAGAATCCAATGGGGGTGAGGTGGAAATGGATTTGGGTCTTGGGTTTTGGATCATGGGTTTTGGATCATGGGTTGTTTAATCCCATGAATTTGTAAACAGGTTGCCACTGATGCGCGAGCGGGTTGCAACGCTTCCAACTTTCTTCTCTTTTGTCTTCTCAATTCTTCCAAGCTTTATTTAGTACTTAAAAACACAAAATTAATTAATACAAATATTTATTCTTGAAAATGGTCAAAATGCAGAATTTGGGATAATATATGACTTTGAAGCGCGAAAGATGAGTTAAGTGCCAATGAAAAGGTGTATGAACATGCAATATTTGGCACTCATCAAACTACCAATCCAAACATCTACTTCACCAATTCAAACACAAGCATCCATTCCTTTACCACTTTTAAATCCTAACATAAAAATTATCATATTAAACACCACCAGCACTAAGTTCAGCTCCACCATGATGTAACTGAGATTTCTCGGATCCCATTCTATCCTCCAAATACTACCTCCATTTACCCAACTCTCTCAAGAATAACTCTATGCTATTTCATACCAACACATACACATATCTGGTAATCAACATTTATATTTCTCTACAACCAATTCTGCACCACCTACAACTTCAGATACATCCAAGGAACATTCATGTCCTCCAACAATCATTACACCCCTGAAAGCATACATACACAGACAACCACCATCTTTGGATACCAACCTCACTAATCTGCAACTTACATATATTCATCTCAGTCTAATTCAACTACATCAATTCAGTTTATCTATTATAAACACCATTAATCCCAAAACTACCATCTGTAATTAACTTAACATTCATCTAACTCTCCTCCCTGTGATTTAGCACAATTCAAACAAAAATACAGCTCAAGCACATACTCAAAAAAATCCATTTCAATTATTAATTCATTTAGAAACTTACTTAATAATGAATTTGAACAGATTTACTAATATGAACAATTACCTTCTTAATAGCAGAACCAAACCTTAGTTCTTCATCAGCTTCAACAACACCTTAACTTCAGCAGCATCTTCAATTTACAAAATACAGAACCCTAACTATCACTCTCAAGTAATTCTTCATCCTTAACCCTGCTTCAATTCACACCCGTCTCATATCAACATCCTAGAATATTGATTTCATGTTCTTAAGTAATCTCCGAGTTTATAAACCCTAACTTATAATTCAATTTCTCTTTTATCAACTATCTGCAACTTCAATTCAAATAAAACCCACTCGTTGATTCCATCTGATTCTTTTTAAATCATCAAATACTATTGAGTCAACTCTTCTGCTCTTTATCTCAATTATAAATTCCTCTCAATATCAAACCTTAATTCTTTGATTCATTTTCAGGACAGCTTCCATCGAACATCAATTAAAAACAAACCCATCTTCAAACTTCTTCTTATTCATCCTCAAATTGAACTCTGATTCTATTTCTCAGAAACCCTAACTCAATCCCCTATTATTCCCATAACTGCTTCATCTCATCAATTCATCAACAAGCCCTCTTTTCCTCATCCGTTAACATCTCAATTCACTTCTCAATTTCATGCCAAACCCTAACTCTGATTTTATCAGATTAATCCTGAATCCATAAAATCTCTAACTGATCTTCTTCATAAACCTCCACCACACCATATTATTCATCAATCATACCACCTCAACATCTGATGTACTTCGATAGACATAACCCATAACTCGCAGAGACTCAACAGAAATCGAACATATGAAGAGAAGGAGAAGAAACAGAAGAACGAAAAAGAAAAGAAAAGAAAGGAAGAGAAATAAATCTTTTCTCTATCGAGTTTTGATGATAAGGCTAAAGAAAATACTAGGACACCCACATGCTTTGATAAGGAAGCCACAATGTGTCAGAGTTGCATTAAAAGAGTTTATCCGGGAAATGAAGATTTTACCCTTTGTACTAATCCAGTGATATTTTCTTTGTCCCTTATTCGAATGACACGTTCAAGTAGTCAATCTTGCATAACTTTTCGAGATCTATTCAACGGTACTAGTTTCGTATCTAGATAGTTGTTAGATTAATTCCTATTAATTAATGTTCATGTTAAACTAATCGAGTTAATATTTGGAAAATCGTCCCTTGACTGGTCTAATAGTATTGACGAGGTTGAGGGTCTTTACACAATCATTATTCTATGTAGAGGTGGGTCTCTCTATGTAGTGAGGGAACAACGAGCAACGTGACGTCCTGAAGGCGTTAAGCTCTCTAAAAAATAATTATGTCTAGAGAACCGCCCAATCAGTAAGATTCTACATAGAGGTGATGATAAAATGTGTGAAGCATCGAACGCTCAGCCGGGGAGGCCTTTCGAGAAACATATTAATCATAGATCTTTGAGAGGAACACTCACTCAGTCAGTGATCGTGAAAAGGTTCACGGATCGTAAAATATGAATCGTCACATGCGTTCTTGAAGTCGGGTCAGAAACATGCAGTATCATGATTTTACGATTTGGACCTTTGTCGAAAATCCACCAACAAAACCACAAACTATGGAAGAAAAGGTGGTTGAGCTACAAACATACATGCAATCGGTTCAAGTTACCCTTAAGGAATCGACTAAAGGTATCCATTCTCATACACCCAAGCGGAAGGCGAAGAAAAGGATTATGTTTCCATCTGGTGTTTTCGAAGAAGAAGAATAACCGCTCAAAGAAGATTGCATTATGGAACGAAGAGTGACTAAGAAAAGACGAGAAAATATGGACGCTTTTCAAATTAGATGTTGAGGTCAAGTTTCCAGCAAGGAGAGATGGTTCAGTAGGGTGAATGGAACTCTCGGGTTCCCTAACCTCCAAGTTCAACTTTCACAAGAGTTCAAGTACTTGAAGGGGGCGCATGATACATGTGTATATTCCTCTCTCCGGGAACCAATAAACCTCAAGCTAAGTTGATAGAAGAATCCTATATTAGGAAGGAATCCTTATTTGGACATAATTCCTAGCTTAGGAAGGAGTATTATTTTGAGCAGTATTCTTAGTTTAGGAAATAGATTCCTAAGAGGTTTAGGAAACAACCAAAGGAAGTACACCTACATAAGGAAATACTTCTTAGATAAGGTAATATTCCTAGAAAGGGAAATATACCTGGAAAAGAAAATAGTTCCTAGAAGGTTTGAGAAACCAAACCGAAAGCTATAAATAGAGATGTTTATCTCATAGCTAAGACAATCTAGTTAGATTGTTCTTGATACATACGCACCTAGAAAAGAAGTAACTAGACATACAAAACCTAGAAAAAGCTTGGAACAATACTTATGCAAGCTTAGCAAATAGTTTAAGGTTAATCCACTATTTAGAGAAGATTGTGAGTGTAACAAAGAGAGAATTGTAATCGTTTTCTTGTTCATAATCTAGAGAAGATATTTTATTCGAATTACTTTCTTGTGTCTCTATTTTTTAAGACTTTTTATATACTATTATTCTGAATTCCGCACCTATAATAATAGCTACCAAGGTAAAGGAATCAAACGTATCAACTGTCAACCATACATGGGAGCGAAGCCTGTTAAAAGAAGATTCACCACTTCCAAGCATGCATGGGAGCGAAGCCTTTTAAAAGAAAACTCACTAATGCGAAGAAGGGGTCATTCAATACAAATCTACGAAGGTATAAGTCACCAAAGCCCGTGTGTATATGCATACTCAAAGAGGTTACAACTTATACTCAGCTACGAGGAGTCACACGACAACACATAAGCATACATAATATCTCAACCATCACTTCTGCGATGCTCCCAGCCTACAAATACATGAAGCATGTATACATTTGTAGACCCACAAGTGCACAACTCATACGCAACGAATAACGAAGTCTGTATACATATGTATACCCTAAGCATTAGAAATACCCCAACTCTCCAACCCGAGGAACGTATGATGTGCCAAATACTAATGTAAGAGGCAGTTTGTTGAAAGAAGAAATTCTTTAAGGCTAAGAAGAATCAACAATTCAATCTTAGGGGTTACCCTTCGAATACACAGAGTTCCAAAGGAATTTGTATTTATTTTTTATGTGGGAATGAAGCATGTAAGAGCAACTCAAGTGCAACCATAACGAGGCCCACAAGGGGCATATCACTACACGCAAAGTACCTTGTGACATCCATTTACTAAAAGGAGGCTCCCTATGACGAACATGTAGCTGACACCGACAAGGAGGCAACCTCAGATTACACGGAAGAAGGCTCCATAAATGCAAATACTTTCCTTTTAAAAGCTGTAAGAACCGTCTTTCAAAAGCAAAAGGGGGCAAACATACATCAATCGTGGTGCCTTTACATCATCAATTAAAACCAACAAATAAATGTTGAAGGTAATACAATTTTAAGGTATGATATCTTTATAGGATATAATTATATACGTAATTGTGATATATCCCTGGAAAGAGGTATTATAAACCCCAGCAATCAATATAAAGCTTGGATTTCGAATATAGATTTTAATGCTTGTGAAATAAAACAAACATGCAAAAACAAACGGTTAGAAATGACACCCACTGTTAGAATTGACGACAAAAATGAAGGGTTAAAAATGACACCCACCGTCAGAATTGACGATGAAGCAAGGCACGGCGTAACTGCGCATATGTCAATCTCGGATCCTCAGGTCAAATGAATCCCACTAAGAGGCAAATAATAAGAAATATATCCCACAAATAAAGATACCTTGTCGAAGTAAAGAAGCCTTTACGCTGAACTCGGAGGGTTACAAGAAATATTTTTCCCACGTAGGGACCCTCACCACCTAGGTACCGTCTAGTCAACGTGTATCTTGGTAGGAAGTTGAATGTTCCACCAAGGTTAATCATACCTTACCACTGAGCGATGGCTTGATTGTGCGACAAACTAGACAAACTATGTCATAAATATTGTGCAACAAAGAAAGCAAAATGCTATAACACACATTATTAAAAGGTGAAAAATACCGAATGGTATATATATATATATATGTATTTTATTCACGCAGGTACATAAATACGGCGAAAATTTTAACCAAAGATAAAGGTTCTAAAAGGTATACTTCCATTGCAAATGAGTGAACTTATAACAACGAAGGTACACCAGTAGACAACTGCATACCAGGCAAGTAAAAAGACATCTTAGAGTCACCTTAGCCAAAAGAAAGAACTAAAAGGTAAATAATATATGCTTAAGCAATAAGTTCAAACTCAGCTAAAACCTAGCTACATACTATGAGGGGGTACCCTCTGGCCTCGTTATATCTTGCTCAGGCGATGACTATTTCAAAAAGGTAGCAAAAATACCTAAGCAGTGAGCAAAGGATCCGCTTTAAAAAAAGGGTGAAAATCACCATCCCAGTCTAAGCTATCATTTACGAAGGCCTGCCCCTCGTAAACATATACATACATACATATATACATACGTACGTACGTACATGCATACATACATACATACATAAATATGTGCATAAATACATACATGCATACATACATATATACAAACATATGAGTATTTGTGTGATAATATTAGCATCTGAATCTTGTTCTTCGATAATTCTATACTTCAAGGGTACCTCAGGAAATTACTTCGATACTTCGAAGGTACCCCAGCAAATTACTTCGATACTTCTATACTTCGAGGGTACCTCAGTGAACTACTTTGATACTTCTCTATATCGGCAAACTACTTCAATATTTCTATGGTACCTTAGCAAACTACTTCAGTATTTTGAGGTTACATCAGTAAACTACTTCAATACTTCTACAATACCTCAGTGAACTACTACTATAATTCTAAAGGTACCTCCTCAAGTTACTTCGAAGGTATCTCAGAAAACCTATTCAATAATTCAATGATACCTCAGCAAAATAAACGAAGGCGGGTCAGGATATTTTCTTAAGGATCGCTCTTCGAACCACCCTCAAGAAAAGGAGCAAACTGTAAGTACCAAAAATATGATGTTCCGGATGGCACAACATTAAAGGTAGAGCAATGTAGGACCAGAATATCGTCATAAAATTACTCTTGTGAGATTAACAACATTTCTGCGAACACCACTGAGGGATAATCAACAACACATTGCGAGCGTTTATGAATGACACAATGGGTGACGATAGCCAAAACACGGAAAAATCATGATGATACTGCGAGTTTTACAAATATCAGCGAGGGTTAGTATTACAACTATTGCGATAATATCGCAGGTCAGATCCGAAATTAAAGGACAGCTTAGCTGTCATCCACTATGTAACTACCCTATATAAGGAGACCCAGTAGATTCAGAAAGAGGATGATGTATTTTTGAGTGTTGAGAAAGTCTTGAGGAGAGAGAAAATTCAAGAGAGCGGTTGTATTCTTGATTTCTTCCATTTCTTGTAAATATTTCTTAGAATCAAATGATAAAGTGTTGTTTTTAATCTTCAATTATGTGTTAAATACTGTGAATTCTTATCAAGAATGTAGTGTAGGATTTCCTGCAACTACATTTTGGCGCCCGAAACAGGGACTGAATTAAAAAAAATCATAGAAAAAGCAAGGTAGAAGATGAGAGTTATTCAGGATTAAGAAGATAATTGAACAAATCAGTGAAATAGTTGAAGGAAGAATGATTAGAGCGAAAGAGAATAGTAGGAAATTGGAGTGTGGTATGGTAACAAGAAAAATGATCGACAAATTCCATGAAAACATTAAGGGGAAGATACATAAACGAGATTTTGAAGGAAAGAAAATTATGACGGTAGAGAAAATATCATCATTGAAGGATTGGGAAAAGCAAAAAATCTCATTTACAGCAGCAGAAATACCAGAAGAAAATTTAAATCACACATCTCCTTTGGTAATCACGGTATCCATTGTACCAATGGAAAGGGGAAAATCAATAAAATCTGCGGAAGAATGGGCCGTGAATAGAACTTTGGTGGACGTAGGAATTTCTGTAGATATAATATTTTATCATGCATTCAAGAAAATGGGATAAAGAGATGAAGAAATGTCTTGTTCAACATATCATATTCATGGCTTTAGAAAATCTTTAACAAAACCTAAAGGCGAAATAGTGGTACGAATTCCGCTAGGAAAATTGAAACAAAAGTAACATTATGTGTGGTAGACGTGGAATCGTCGTACAATATGATATTAGGAAGACCATGGATACATGCAATCAAGGCTGTATCACTAACATTATATCAATGCATAAAATTTCATATGCCCGATGGAATTGGAGAAATTAGAGGAGATGCTGATCTCGCGAAGCTGTGTTATCAAATTGAAGTAAGAAATTATGAAGAGCGTCCAAAGCTGTGAAAAGCTCGCAGAAAGATGGCGAAAGAAACAAAGAAAGAAAAAGAATTTAAAGTTTACATGATAAGAGCAAAAGAAGGAAACGGAATACCCAGCGAAATCTCGCAAGAAGGAGATGAACTCATAAGAGCTGTAAAAACCTCAACACCAATGGGAGAGCCTGATGCCAGCTACACCGCACCAGAGCCAACAAAAGAAGTAAATGTTGGAAGTAAAGAAGAACCTAAGATGCTGAAAATTGGAACGAAGATGGATGCAGATGAAGAAGAGCGAACCGTAAACCTCTTGCGAGAATATAAAGACATTTTCACGTGGAATATGGATGAAATTCCTGGAATAGAACCATCAGTTGCATGTCATAATCTAGAAATTAACAAGGAGGTAAGGCCATTTAAACAAAGGATAAGAAAAATCGCAAAAACATACCATTCCCAAATAGAGGAAGAATTACAGAAGATGCTCGATGCAGGAATTATAAGGCAAGCAAAGTACCCGGAATGGAATGCAAATATGGTGGTGGTTCCAAAAAAGAATAAAGGGATAAGAATTTGTATAGATTTTACTGACTTAAACAAAGCTTGTCCAAAAGATAGCTTTCCATTACCGGATATTCCTCAAATGGTTGAACCAGCAGCGGGAAATGATATAATATCTTCATTAGATGGGTATAAAGGATATAATCAGATTCCTCTCGCTGAAGAAGACCAAGAACACACCGCATTCTTTTCCCCAAGAGGATTATATTGTTATACAAAGATGCCCTTTGGTTTACAAAATGCTGGCACAACATACCAAAGAATGGTGGAAAAGTGTTTGCAAAATGAATCCATAAAACATTAGAGGTATATGTAGATGACATGTTATTCAAAATTAAATAAGCTAAAAACCATGTACAAGACTTAAAGGAGATCTTCGACCAAATGAAACATTTTAACATCAAGGTGAATCCTGAAAAATGTATTTTTGGAGTAGCTTCAGGGAAATTTTTGGGATATATTGTGTCAAAGGAAGGAATACAAGTTGATCCATATAAAGTACAAGCAATTCGTGACATGCCAACACCAGCAACCATAAAAGATGTGCAGAAGTTGAACGGGCTCTTAGCCTCGCTAGGAAGATTTATCTCGTGATCTTTAGATAAATGCAAGCATTTCTTCAACATACTCAGGAAGGGTACAAATTTCAAGTGGACAGACGAATGTGAGAAGGATTTTCAAGTAATTAAAGAATATTTGATGAACATATCTATGTTACAGAAACCAGAGCCTGGAGAAGAATTATTGGTCTACCTTGCGACAACCTCGCACGCATTGAGTGCAGTATTACTGCGAGTGGACGCAGGAGTAGAAAAACCAATTTATTACATCAGTAAAACATTTAATACTGCATAGAAAAATTACTTAAATATCGAGAAGTTAATTCTGGCATTGTTTTATGCAACCTTTAAACTTCGCATCTATTTTCAAGCACGTAAAATAAAAGTATTAACAAAGGTACCAATTGAGTCGGTAATGAAGAATTCAAAAAGATCAGGCAGGGTTGAGAGATGGAATGCACAAGTAGGGTACTTTGAAATCAAATACGAAATCTTATCCTCGCCAAAATCACAATCTGTAGCAGATTTTTTAGCAGAATTTCCTCTAGAAGATGATGAAGTTGTAGAAGAAATGATGGACATAGAAGAAGAACATGGAGACCCAAAAGATCTATTAAAAGAACCCAACATGTGGGAAATATTAGTGGATATATCATCCAATGGGGAAGGTAATGGAATTGGAGTTGTCTTTATTTCACCAGAAGGAAAAAAATGGCTTTTTCATTTCGTCTGGAATTCACTTCCACTAATAATGAGACAGAGTATGAAGCGGTGGTGCATGCGTTAAAATTCGCAATAGAAATGAAGTTGGAAAATGCAAGAATTACTAGTGACTCGCAATTGGTTATTCGCCGGATAAAAGGAGAATATACAACAAATGAACCATCTTTGAAAAAATACAAGAAACTTGTTGAAGAATTGTCTGCGAGAATTCCAAAAATAAAATGGAAACATATATCAAGAAAAGATAACAGACTCGCATATGCTTTTGCATTCATATCTAGCATGATGATAAATCCAGCTGCGAGATGCATAAAAATTCAGACACTTGTACCACCATCAATCAATAAGGAAGAAGAAGATGAATCAGATATGATGATGATAGAAGGTGGTGAAGAAGAACCAAAAGTTAATATTGCAGATTGGCGAACAGAACTTCATGCATATTTGGCAAGAGGAGAGACACCAAGATATAGATTAGAAACATATAAATTAAAAAGTCGTGCAACAAATTAAGAATTAAGAGATGGAGTATTATATCGCAAATCTTTTAATGGACCATCACTAAGATGCTTGACAAGGGAAGAAGGACAAAAGGTGTTAAAGATGTTGCATAGTGGAGATGCTGGTAATCACAGCGGGGGAAGATCTTTGGCATACAGAACAAAAATGCAAGGTTATTATTAGCCATATATGCATGAGGACGCGAAGCAACTTTCAAGACGATGCGAAGATTGTCAGCGATATGGAAAGAAAATACTTGCACCAAGGGCACCATTATCATCCCCAACCAGTGTGTGGCCTTTTGGAAAATGGGGGTTGGATATCGTGGGACCATTTATACCAGGTTCTGGACAAAGAAGATATTTAATTGTCGCTACAGATTATTTCACAAAATGGGGACAAGTAAAAGCAGTGCAACATATCCGCGACAAAGATATTTTTACATTCATATTTGAAAATATAATTTACAGATTTGGTATTCCTGCACAGTTGGTATCTGATAATGGAAAACAGTTTGAAGAGCATAATATCGAATTGTTGCTTAATGCATTTAAACTCAAATGTGGAAAATCGACACAACTATATCCACAGGCCAACGGACAGGCAGAGGCAACAAATAATAAAATTTCAGATATACTGAAGAAGAAATTAGAAGGACACCACAAGGCATGGTGAGAACAAGTACATAATGCAATATGGGCTTACAATACAACTAGACGGGAAGCTACCGGAATGTCACCTTTTTGTTTGACATATGGGGTTGAAGCTGTGTTACCAACATAAGTTGATATTCCTACAATAAAAAGAGAGGCTTGGGAGAAGAATCTTAGTGCTGGGATGATTCTGAATAAACTGGATGAATTGGAAGAGAAGAGAGAAAAAGCTTTACAACATATGGAAAATTATCAGCGAAGAATAGCTCGCGAGTACAACAAACGTGTCAAAAAACGTGAATTCCAACCAGGTGACCTAGTGCTGTGAGAAATACCAAGTTATCAGCGAGAAAATGGTGGTAAATTGGCAATAAAATGGGATGGACCATACATCATTAAAGAGATAGTTGGAACTGGGTCATACAAATTAATGGATCCTGAAGGTAGAGATGTTGGTCAAAGACTTGATAGACCATGGAATAGATTATATCTGAAAAGATATTATCAATAACAAATTCTGCAAGATTAGAAGTGCTGGTATATTAAATAATGAGACGGATAATAAATTTTTCTTTCTCTATCAAAACTGCGAGATTCTTCCAATAAGAAATGCGTTAATATCCCAAGAAACGCGAATAAAATTTCGCAGAGACATAAGAATGGGACGAACCTTTATGGCTTACACCCTAGTTCGCGAGTACAACTTCGCAAGAGGCAAATGTAAGACCTAAAGTGCGTCATATAAGGGGGTATATCTTTGCATGACTCATGGATAAGGTTATACCGCTACAGGAACCTGAATCATGGAGATGTTGGGGTTAAATAAAACCTATCTGGGGGAGGTACCTTGGATTTCCAACTATATAATGTTATACCCTGGTTGGACGACCGAGGGTCTCTTCTAAGGAGTGCAGAGTATGACTAAGGCACCTAGGTACACGATTGAGCCAAGGGTGCCTGGGGCGTATGAAACTACCCTGGCCATTCTTGGCAAGTATTGGATATGATTCACTCATCCCGAAGAAAACCCCACTTAGGGTGCAGTCTTGTAACTATAAGCAATATAGGCATAAAGTATAAGAGGCTGCGAAAATAGCTGGTTGTCATTAAGACCGGATGGGAGGAGCTAGTATTGTATGGACGATGCGCCCTCCTTGAAGGGGAAACCAGGGGGAAGATAAGGGCGGCATCCTCCATTAGGGAGCTGATAAGTGTCTAAAGACGGCAATGTCATGGGGCTTTATGATCGCAAGAACATTTAGGCCTGTCATATTGTCGTGTGACGAAAATTATACAGAGGCAAAAAGCCATGAGAAAAAGTTAAGATGAAATCAATGGGTTTTTACATGAAAGTGTAAAGACGTCCTGCGATTTCATCACAATACAGCAATGTCATGAGGCTTTGTTCTCGCAAGGGAACTTAGGCTTGTCATATTGTCGCAGAGAAAGTGACAAAATACGGATAAGGCAAGATCAATGGGTCACTACATGAAAATCTAAGGACGTCCTGTGATTTTGTCGCAGACACAAATATCTGGCAAAATAAGACCTTTAACTAGGAAGGCAAAATAAGACCAAGAGAATAATCCCAAACATTAACTATTTTCTTTTAAAAATGCAGGAAAGATTTGTTTATCACAAAAGAGATGATGAGATAAATAATATCCTTCAGAATTTTTTCAAAAATATTATTCAGAATCACACACCAGGAATATTCATAATTTCGCAAAGTATTAGTAATATCGCAGTACTATCAATAATTTTGCAAGTACTATTCACAATAAAGTTCGCAAGAAAAGACTTGTTCGATACAAGAAAGATAATGAGGGGCAAGTATGGGAGTTGATAAATAAAATATCATTATATTCCTTGAGAATATTCAAAATGACAGAAACAAAATTAAATTTCAAAGTCTCATAAAGATACATTGCTCGCAAGAAAGAAGAAGAAAAAGAAAACAAGAACAAAATTCAAGCTTCAGAATTGGACTCGCCAGCTTCATTATTCTTGCCAGTGTTATCAACTTCATCAGTATTCTTCTCATTATGATTAATTCGAGCTTCCTCTTCTTCTAGTTCTTCGCCAGCAATTGCTTCACCACCAGTAGCAACTCTTCTAGGAGAGCTTTTTTCTTCTTCTGTTGGATCTTCTTCTTCACCACTTGCATAGTTTAGATCATTATCAATGGGAAGAGGAATTTCATAATCATCTACTTCTAAAGGATTAACGGATACAGGGGGGAGATAATTGGATATTAGAATATCATTCACAAGAACTTCAGCATTAAGATGAACCTTGCGAAGGAAACCTCTATCATGATTTCTGATCTCTATATTTTTGAAGTATTCAAGGTAGTCATATCTCCTCTCTGCATGATCGTGAGATTGAACAAGATGGGCGGTGAGATTTCCGTTTTCTTTGCGAACTTTAGCCAGTTTTTCAGTCAGGTCAGAAATGGTAGAATGAAGATTTTTTTGAGATTCTGCGAGAAACATAAGTTGACAAGAAGATATTCAGATGAAAACCTCGCAAGAAATATAGCAAAGAAATTAAATAAAAAAATTAACAATCAAAGCAGTCAAAATGACTACCTTGTTTTTGAGAAGTTAAGTTTTGAATTAGTGTTAAGAAACAATTCTCCCATTGGTTCATGGCATCATCAAAATTATCCCCAACTATACCCTTCAGGCGAGATTTTATAATTTCTTCTTTGGAGAGAAGATCAGCATTTTCTTTTGCTAATATGGAGTAAGATTCTTCTAATTGAGAATATTGATCTTGGAGTTTACTGGCCTTTAAACTTAGAGTTAACCTGCCCTTGATAAGCTTATCTTTCTCAGCGGCAGAATCTTCAGTTACTTCTTTGAGTTCATCTTTTAATAAGTGAAGAGATTGTTCTTGGTCGTTATACACTTTCTGAAGAACATTTATTTGCTGCGAGGAGATCACCATCTTGTTTAAAAATTTACGTTTCTCCTAAGATAAGGTTTTATTCTCATCTGATAAGGATTCCATCGCCAAGTTAGCTCGGGTTAACAAATATGAGAGGCGAGTAACTTCGCTACCTAATAGATTTTTCCTTTGCACTAATTGATCGTTCTCATTGGTAAGATTATTTATTTGATCGATCGAGTATGTGTAGATATTATCTAATATATTATATTGATCCATCCAAGAATCTCTCTCAACACGAGCTTCTTCAGCAACAGACTTAAATTCAAATATCTTCATTAATCGTTTCTGACTTAAAGCTAAATAGGCAAACCAAATATTTAAAAGGAAATTGAGTACAGAAAAGATGAAAATCTACAAGAACAGAAAAATTAGAGGCAGAGGCAGAAGAACTATACCTTTTAACTCCTTGTTTTTATCGCGAAGATTTTCACAATCTAGTAAAGAGTTGCGAAGCTTGTGATCAAGAATATCACATTCTGAATTTTTGGCTTGGAGACTTCTCTTTAGAGTTTCAACTTCATTTTCTAAAGACGCTCGCGAAGCAGTTCGATCAGGACCAAAATATTTGATTAAAGTCTCGCAGACATCATATTTGAAAGGGTCAGTAGAAGATTTCTTGGCATCATCTAAAATGTCAGACAAAACTTTAAAAGCAACATCAATCCCTACTGCTGCTTCTTTAGATGAGGGAAGAGGTGTAGAGGGTGAAGTAGTAATGATGGCGAGTTGGAGATTTGAGTCATTTGCGATGGTTGCATCACCAGAAGGTGGAGTACCTGGAAAAGTAACGGTTGGAAGAAAAATATGAGAGGAAGAAGTTTTGTTCATAACAATTTGGGGAGTTTCATCCATTGGAGGATTAATGGTATTGGGAGTATTGATGATGACATTCTCGCAAATAAAGGATGGAGGTTCCATCTGCGAAGTAGTAGAATTAGGTTTTGAAGACGAAAACTTGGGAATAACAATATCAATCTCAAGAGTCTTGGCTTTGCGATGTTTCTTGCGAGGTTTAACAGCATTTTTATCACCCTGCGAATAATAATATAGATAAGAAACAGAGGAAACAATATTGTTATTAAGAAAAGAAGTGTTTGTTACTACCTTATGACTCGCAGACTTCCTTTTCTTTTCAGTAAGTATGTTTTGTGAATCTTCGAGAAGATTAGTGTTTTGGTCGACAAACTTGGTGTTGGATATAGTTCCACTGAAAAGAAAACATAGTATGGGAGTTATATAGATTCAAGAAAAAAATATCAAATAAAATGAATAAGTATGATTTAGACAATCAAAATCGAGTTTAATAACGTCAGAAGAACACATACCTTGAAGATTTCATTGAAGCAGTAGCAGGTGAATTAGTAGAAGAAGAAAGCTGCAAGTAGGGAAAATTTTGCAGAGAGTGAAGAGGTGAAGAAGACGAAGAAGTAAAAGAATAAAAAATATTTCTTTGATAGATTCTCTCTTTTATAGGCAGAAGGATGGTAACCGGGTAATAAAATATTAACCGGTAAAAAGAGGAATATTCGACACGTGTAGGCGGTAACACTTAATTCACGGAGTTATGTTAATCATAGAAGATGAAACGATGAATAGTTGCGGCATTTTATTTCTCATGATCTTTCCTCCTTCGCAGAAAAGACATGAGAAGAGGCAAGATGTAGGACCAGAATATCGCCATAAAATTACTCTTGCGAGATTAACAAAATTTCTGCGAACACCACTGCGGGATAATCAACAATACATTGGGAGCGTTGCAGATAATAGAAAGAATGACACAATGGGTGACGATAGCCAAAACACGGAAAAAGCATGATGATACTGCGAGTTTTACAAATATCTGCGAGGGTTGGTATTACAACTACTGCGATAATATCGCAGGTCAGATCCGAAATTAAAGGATAGCTTAGCTGTCATCCACTATGTAACTACACTATATAAGGAGACCCAGTAGATTCAGAGAGAGGATGATGTATTTTTGAGTGTTGAGAAAGTCTTGAGGAGAGAGAAAATTCAAGAGAGCGGTTGTATTCTTGATTTTTTCCATTTCTTGTAAGCATTTCTGAGAATCAAATGATAAAGTGTTGTTTTTAATCTTCAATTATGTGTTAAATACTGTGAATTATTATCAAGGTTGTAGTGTAGGATTTCCTGCAACTATAAGCAACTTATTATGTTAGAACGACACACACTACATATCTTCTTAGGCTCCTTAGTTATGAAGTTATCTCCATCAACATGTAGCGCAATATTAAAGGTTGGAGTAGCAAAGTACTCTACAATAGAATACACTAAAACACTACCAAGATTGCTTAGTTATCAAGAAATAAGATGTAGTATAGGCACATGGGTGTATCTATCTGTGAGAGGTAGTTGACCAGTCTGCTCAACATTTAATGCAAAGGCGTGGTCTTTAACCAAGTGGGCTCATAGTACATGGGGATCCTCTGACTGGCGAAGGTACACGACCAACGAAGGTACAACTTGTACGGAGGTTTCACGGTTCACGATGGCACGTGGAGGAAGCTAAGGTGGCATTCTCTGACTGGTGAAGGTACGCGGCCAACAAAGGTACAACTTTTACGAAGGTTTCACAGTTCACGGTGGCACGTAGAAGAAGCTAAGGTGACATTATCTAATTGGAGACGGGAGCGGCCAGCGAAGGTACCATATTGACGACCATCGGATCTCGATGGAACAAAAGACAACAAAGATATCCATGATGCATGTGGATCTATAAATACCCATCCTTATATCAAGAAGAGGGGAACAATTGGGTTGGTTAGGAATTATGGAAAGACTCCCTCTCTACTATTTACTTTAGGAGCTTCATACTCTCTTTAATGGAGTTCTTCCACCCATTTATGCCAAGATCATCAATAAACTTAGCATCTTTTCCCATGGACGTAGGTTAGGATTAACCGAACCACGTAATCTCTTGTGTGATTTTTGGTAGGACTTAAAAGAAGCCTACGACTATGTCTAACTGCAAGTGCACAGTGTCTATGGCAAACATGGAAAATATAGGTCGATCCCACAGATACAAGGTAGGTGTAAGTTGAAGCTTATGGTCTTACTATACTGATTCAAACAAAGAGTAACCAAAAAGGGTTTTTTTTTTGCCGAAACGGCTAGATGATGGTAGTGACGGAAATAACAAAAACAAAAGCAAAGAGTGATCTACAAGCAGATAAATAAGGTGCTAGGGCAGGGTTTTGTTGTCGAAACGGCTATATGATGGTAGTGACTGAAATAACAAAAACAAAAGCAAAGAGTGATCTACAAGCAGATAAATAAGGTGCTAGGGCAGTCGAATCCACATTTTAACCTATACTAAGTCAATTCAGTCTCAATACTATTCTTGTCCCTGGTATAGACATCGGTGAACTTCTAGGCTCTGCCGACTATCCATATAGCAGTGAAGATTTTAGTCTGCTGCATATCAAAGGGTGGTTTCAGGAGGATGGTTTAGTATCACTAAGATAATTATCTAATCCTAGTATTAGCTGCCCTCTCACAAAACAAACTAACCGCAGATCAATTACTTAGATGAGTAAATAATCCTGATATGGATATCTTAATCGCAATTAGGGTATCTTTCCAAAGCACTAACTGTCTTCTCAGGGTACAATTAGTGTAGGATCAGAATATCGCCACAATAACACTCTTACGAAATTTATAAACAACATTTCTGCGAGTTCTTCAATAACACACTGCGAGTGTCGCATAATGACTCGGAGAATGACATAACAGATGATGGTAACTGAAACACGAGAAGAGCATGATGAGCCTGCGAAGATTATATCATCTGCGAAAATTAACATTACAACTACTGCGAGAGTATCGCGAGTCAGATCCGAAATTAAAGGATAACTTAGCTGTCATCCACTACGTAACTACCATATATAAAGAGAACTAATAGACTCAGAAATGGAGAGATCAATTAGAGAGTACTGAGAAAGTTTTGAGGAGAGAGAGAGTTTAAGAGAGCGGTTGTATTCTTGATTTCTTTCATTTCTTGTAATATTTCTGAGAATTAATCAATAAAAGTGTTGTTCTTATTCTTCAAATATGTGTTGATTATTATGAATTCTTGTGAGGGGTGTAGTGTATGAATTCCTGCAACTACATAATGGCGCTAGAAACAGGAATGTTTCTGAGCAAAGATTGAAATTGTGATTTGTAAGAATTTGAAGAAATTGGAGAAGATTTTTACATGATTTACAATAATACATCAAAATTGAAGGAATGGCTAGAAGAAGAAATACATCAGAACAACCAACAACCGTAAGGAGGAGTAGAAGACTTGTAGGAGAAGAGACAAACGAAATAGTAGAATCTTCAAGATTAAGAACAAGGAGCAACAAAACAAGGAATAATGGAGAAAGTCAAGTTCAACAACCAAATCAGCAAACACCGATACAAGATAGAACTGTGGATTATGACAGAGTGAGCGTGCATACTTGGCGATCTGATTCAATAGAAGAAGCATAAAATCGACAATTAAGAAATGGAAGGCGAGAGGGAAGAGATCAAGAAGTGGTTGGAGGATTAATTCATGGAGGTGACGAAAATGAAGCAGTGGAGGCTTTAAGACAAAGAATACAAGAGGCGGAAGAACGCGCGAATTTAACAAGACAAAATCACGAGTTAAAAATGGAGAATTTGAGATTACAAAATAGGAGATCAAGAAGTACCGCAAAATCAAGTTCAAGATCCTTTAGAGAAGAAGCAAGGCGAAATTCCCCTGAGAGAAATGCTGGGGAAAATATTCGAGAGGAAATGAAAAATCCAAATGAAGAGCAGCATTATGGAGAAGAAGAGATGATTAATGATCGTTATATTCCACGTAGTGAAACTTTGGATGATAGAAGTGATAATATAAATCAAGAGGGTGGAAATAACCAAGATGGTGAAGAAAATCGAGAAGAAGGTAGGAGAATATTACATGAGCGAGAAATTCAAAGAAACCAAAGAATAATTGAGGATGAAATTGAGAGACATTATGCTGAGCAAGCACGTCTAGCTTGCGAAAGAGAAAGATTGAGAGCAAAAGTGGAAGAACAGGAGTTTCAAGAAGCAATACGTCAGAATAATCATGACAATCAATAAAGGAAACGCGTACTAAATCGCAATAATGATAATATCAATGAGGAATATGATAGAATACAAAGGAGAATAGAAAGACATCGAAGAGAAATAGTGAGAAATGAAGAAAATCGCAGAAGAGAAAATGGAAGGCATAATCATTTACGAATTCAAGAAGGAGGTGAAGATGAAAATCGCGGGAGAAGGCAGAATGAAGATGCTGAAGAAGAAGCACAAAATCTCGCAAGGCAAGAAATACATGAACGCAAAAGAAGGGAAGCTACACTGAAAAGACCAATGGAGCAAAATTTAGCTGGGAATGAACATATCTTGAGAGAGTTAGCAGAAATGAGGGGAATGTTAAATAACAGAAGAGAGGGAGGCAGAAGGCAACTTGATGAGGCCATTGAAGAAGCTGCGAAAACTCCATTCACCCAAGAAGTACAATTAAGAGGATTACCCCCAAAATGCAATTTGCCAACGTTAACTAGTATTTTTGATGGAACTTGTGCTATTCAACATGTCAAAGATTATGTTAGGTGTATGCTACAGTGGGAAAACGATGATGTTGTATTCTGCAAATATTTCGCATCCAACTTAACAGGCGAGGCGCTAAAATGGTTCAAAGGTTTACCTAAGAACACTATAACTTATTTTAATCATTTGCAGATTACATTTTTGGGAGCATATATAAGTAACAATTCTTCGCGACCTGTATTTGGATTAAAGCAAAGGGTTGGTGAAATCTTAAAACATCTAACCATAAGGTCCAAAACAATATGCAGCGAAATGGCCGGCCGTGTGGATGAGAGATATCTCATCTTATCATTCATTAATGCAATGGTCGCAACCAATCTGTTATACGTCCAAATCTTCAGAATCAAGAACACCATCACAATGACAAAGCTGCGAGAATTACAAGAAGAATACATTGCTTTGGAGGAGAAACAAAATGAGATGAAATCATACCCTATTGCGAATACTAGTCCAATTGCAGCAAACGCAAGTCTACTTCACAGGTTAATAAATACATTAGCGAGCACTTCACAGGTGAAGCAAGAAAAGAGTATGGATGATGGTCAACAGAAATTAGTAGCTATGGGAAGCAGAGATCAAGAAGAGTTCGAAAGGGAAAGAAATTTTTTCAATCGAGGTGGAAATAATAAGATTCAGAGGCTTGATCAACCGCAATAAACTTATGGTAGTCAGAGATAAAATTATTATAGAGGGCAAGGAAGTCAGAAGACAATATGGGAAGAAATTAATATGCCACCTCTAAATGCTAGCATAGAGAAAATTTGGGAGGCTATAATCTTGATGGAGGACATACCCGCACCATGGAACATGGGAAAAGAGCCACACCCAAAAAATCGAAATCCAGAATTTTGTTCTTATCATCATTTTCATGGTCACTCAACAAATGAATGCAGGAAAGTAAAAAGAATCATCTTGAGGATGATAGATCAGGGAAAATTAAACCATTTTCTAATAAGTCATCCACAGTCTCAGCAGCTACCCCCAGCACCCGAAATTCGCAGAGTGAATACAACAAAGGGAGGAAAAACATTTGTGATAGAGGTTGGAGCAAAAGAGAAGAATCTATTATGTAACTCCATTATACATTCATACAAGACTATAAGAAGATTTCCACGACAATGTTTTAAGCAGAGTTTTCGCGAGAGATGTTGATGGGAGAGAAATAATGAATATTGCGAAAGCTTCATCATTAGAAGAATGGCAAAAGCAGACAATTTCTTTCACTGCACAAGAAGTACCTGAGCCTGGAGAGATGCATGACAATCCATTAGTGGTATAACTAGAGATAAATCCAAAACAAAGAGAATATGGAGAGGAAGATGAGGATGATGAGGCCAAAGACTCATGGGCAATCAATAGAGTTTTAATTGACACGGGGAGTTCTGTCAATATCCAGTTCTATCACACTAATAAAACAATGGGAGGCATAGAAGAGGATCTAATACCTTCCACTTATAAAACCTATGGTTTTAATGGTACTGCCAATAAACCTAGATGGGAAATCACTATGCGAATTCCACTGAAGGGGATATCTTCTAAAATTCTATTCTGTGTTGTTGATGTTGATTCTCCTTACAATGCCTTGATTGTCCGACCTTGGCTGCATGCGATTCTAGGTGTAGCATCAACTTTCCACCAGTGCATTAAGTTTCCTCATCCCAGCGGTGTTGGATTCATAAAGGGGGATTGAATTGATGGAAAAAAGTGCTATGAAATTGATATGGAATCTTGTGAGGAAAGGGCTGCGAAGAACAGAAATTGGAAATATAGTATCAAACAAAAGCAAAGAAGTGAAAGGTTGATGGTTGATACAGTAGAACGACGAGAATAAGGAATGCTGCGAAGTCAACATGTGCTGAAACCAATAGATGACGAGCGTCTCGCAGATAGAGAAAAAGTAGCAAAGCGCAACAAAAAAAGCAGAAGCAGAAAATAGTAAGTAGAAAAGGTAAAATTTCTAAATCGTGAAATACAAGAGATGTATGAATGATTTGTTGGAGAAAATTTTACAAAAGTATATTCTAACTCAATGAAAAAGATGAAATTGAAAAATCATACAAGAGCTGAAATGCAAAAAGAGAAAATCAAAGAATAATGACATATTAGAATGGGACGAACCTTTATGGCGTACACCCTAGTTTGCGGATAAAATTTCGCAAGAGGAAAATGTAAGACCTAAAGTACGTCATATAAGGGGGTATCTCTTTGCATGACTCAGGGATAAGGTTATACCATTGCTGGAACCTGATTCATGGAGATTTGGGGTCAATCAAAGCCCATCCAGGAGAGGTACCTTGGATTTCCAACTATATATATATATATATATATATATATATTAAAAGTTGGACGACCGAGGGACTCTTCTAAGGAGTGTTGTAGGATCAGAATCTCGCAACAACAACGCTCTTGCGAAAATTTCTACCACACATTGCTAATATAGCAAATTAATAATATAAGTGACGTAATAGACAACGAAAACATAAAACATGAGAAAGATATGAAGACCTTGTGAAATTATAGAGAAAGCTTGCGAGAACATAGCAAGAGAGAGAGTCTGCGAAATTATGGAGAGAGCTTGCGAGAATGTAGTAAGGGATCCTAAAATAGGGGGAATATGAGTTGTATGTGAGCTGTCATCCACTATGTAAACACCTATATAAAAAGAAGAGCATGAGAGAGAAATGAGGGATATACATTTCGAGAGGGAGATATTTTTTGTAAGGAAGATAAATTTATTTTCTTAATCATCTTCTTCCCCAAGAACTAAATCTAGAGCTCCAAATACTCATTAATGGAGTCTCCATGTAATCCAAATATAATTTCAATAATCATAGTGAAGAACCCTAACCCCGTGGATGTAGATCACATTGGTCGAACCACGTAAATCTTGTGTCTTATTTTATAATTTTAGCACTTTAATCTTTATTTTGGTTAGGAAATAAATTTATATCTAGAAATTATTATCATAATATTATATGGGTGTGTTGTGGGATTTCCTGCAACTACATTTTGGCGCTAGACACAGGGAGGGTAAAGGATTTATCCTCGATAAGCGCTCTGCAACTAGGTGAAAAACTCGGCGATTGGATCGGAACAAACTGGGTTTAAGCTACCGACACTGTATTTGATTATAGAGTAATCTCCAGTATAATTAAGGCCTAAACTCAATGATTAGCGGCTAAATCGAGAGCTATCTTCCAACTCAAATCAAGAATGACGGCTGAAACATCAGCTTCTGTTCCCGCGATCTGTCGATGGGAGTGTGTAGGTGAAAATAAATCATCGAAGAGCATAGGAAAGATCCATGATAAGGAATAAGAATTGGTAGTTCTCGATAAGGTAAACACTAAATCGTACGCTAATATTGTTTCAAATTTCAAATCGATGGACTTTGATTCTTCAAACCTGTCAAAACCTTGCTTCAATGGATCTGATGTATCGATTCGTATTTCGGAAGATGAATATCAAAAAGGTGTACAAGACTGTAAGAACTGTTTAATTGGAAGATTGGTGCTGCCGAAGGGATCGAATCCTTTAAACATGTCTGAGATTCATGAAAGACTTACCATTACTTGGAACATTAAAGATTGGGTGATCTCTACTTTAGGCAAAGGATTTTTCTGCTTCAAGTTCTCTTGTGAGGAAGATGTTGCTTTTGTGCGATCTGCAGGGCCGTGAAATATAAATCCAGGTATAATTCATTTCAGAAAATGGGTTCCTGATTTCAACCCTAATACTCAAAACCAATCTCTGGCTCAGGTTTGGATCCGAATTTATGGTTTAAGTTATGAATATTGGAGATCAAAAACCCTATTTGAAATCTCTAGCGCTATAGGTGATCCCTTGTATATTGATAAAGCTACTCTAACAAGAAGCTTTGGATTATATGCTAGAGTCTTAGTTGAGATAGATTTATCATCCAATCAGATAATTGAAATTCGAGTTGAGAGAGACAAATTCTTTTTCACAGCCAAAGTAACTTATGAAAAAATGCCTTCCTATTGTCAATTCTGTAAAATGATAGGTCATGTAGAAGGTTTCTGCAGGAAAAAACATCTACAGCAGGGTAATGTCGCTGTGTTGACCAAGGGGGTGCCATTTCAGACAAACAAGAACAATGTTCCGAAAAAAAATGGAAATAAATCGTATGAAGAAGGTAGTAAAAGTACTGCTATTGAAACACCACAACCGGAGGTCAGTGTCCTCGAATCAACTACCGCGGGGGACTCAGCGTCGAAGAATAAGGGGGAAGAGACAAAGGAGATTGATCCATCAACTAAGGAGAAAAATCATGAAGACAATAATTTTAACTCTACTCCGGAGGATGCTGTGAGTGTTGAAACGCTAGATGAAACAGATGAAGAGGAAGAGACAAATGACGAGGAGGTGGTGACAAATATGGCTACAAACGCCAATGCGGAGACAGTTGTTATTATCGAGACAGGAGTTGCAGTGACAGATGTGAAAGCAAAGGCAGTGGATGTAGTTGTCTCTACCGAGACAGGAGTCGTAGTGACAGATATGAATGCAGAGGCAGTGGTGGATGCAGCTGCTTCTGCAGCGGCAGGAGTTGCTGTGACAGACGTGAAGGAAAAGTTAGTGGTGGATGCAGTTGTTGCTGTCGAGGCAGGATTTGCATTGACAGATGTGAATGCAGAGGCGGTGGTGGATGCAGTGGCAGATGCAAAGAAGAATGCTTTTGTAACTGTGGTGTCTAAATCTCAAATCAACAAAGACAGAAACAAAACAAAAAAGGAGCTGGCGGTAGCAAAGGCAAAACCTAGGACTATGCGTCCAAGGATTGATGCAAATCCCCCTCAATGAGAACTCTTTACTGGAATTTGTGTGGCTTCGGCAACGCAGATAGTGTTTCAAAACTATTGTAGTAATTTTTCTCCGGATTTAGTTTTTATTGCAGAACCATGGATTTATTTTTCTGTGATCCCGTCGAGTTACTGGTCTAAGCTTGGTTTGAATTTGGTGGCTCTTAATGATAGGGGATCTAGGAAGTCGAACTTATGGTGTCTTTGTGCTAGTCATATGAAGGTTGATGTAATCTCAAATTCAGTTCAGGTGATATCTTGCAAAGCTACGCTGGGTGGAATAGAATACTATGTGGCAGGGGTCTATGCGTCAACTTCCTATATTACGCGAAGAGACATGTGGTTTCAACTTACTGGTTTGCTGAATAATGCATTGTGGCCGTGGTGTGTTATTGGAGACTTCAATGCGGTGCTGGGAGCTCATGAGAAATCTAAAGGGCCGCCTCCGAATCATATATCATGTGATGAGTTCTTAGCCTTTTCGGAGCTGAATGACCTTCATCATTTGGATACGAGGGGTGCTCAGTTTACTTGGACTAATGGCAGATGGGGAAGACATAACACGGAGATTCGTCTTGATCGAGCAATCTTCAATGACAACTGGCTAGGCTCGTGGGATTTTACGGTTTGCAGCACTTTGCCGAGGGTAAAATCTGATCACTTTCCTTTACTTCTATAAGCGACCAAGGGTGACACTTCTTTCGCTTCTTCTTTTAAATTTCAAAGTGTGTGGCTAAACCATCATGGCCTGCGAGATGTGATTACTCGTATTTGGCACCGATAATTTTTTGGTTGTCCGATGTATGTGCTTATTCAAAAGCTAAAAGATTTGAAGTCGGATCTCAAGCGTTGGAACAAAGAAATATTTGGGGATATTCACCTGAATGTTAAAAAGGCTACTGGGGATCTTGAAAAAATCCAGCAACGTATTGTAGAGGAAGGCTACTCGGATGTGCTACACTTCACTGAGCTGGAGGCCTCTAATAAACTAGTAGATGCTCTAAAAATCCAAAAAGATTATTGGAGAGATAAGTCGAGACTCAGTTGGGTTAAGGATGTAGATGCTTGCACGAAGTTGTTCCACAAGTATGTGAAGATCAGAGCGGCCACCAACAAGATAACTCATCTGAAGAAGAATGATGACTTGCTGACCTCTCATGAGGAAATTTCTAATCATGTTATTACTTACTTTAAAATTCTGTATGACAATGATAATGTGACTCCTTCCCCTGATTACATTGAGCAGAACACTAGCAGCAAGGTTTCCCTGGAAGAAAATGTGGCGCTTACTGTTATGCAGGATAAGCTGGAAATCAAAGCGGCAGTGGATGATATGAATGCAAATGGTGCTCCAGGGCCGGATGGGTTTGGTGGTATCTTATTCACTTTTTTCTGGGATATAGTTGGTACAGATGTGATCAACTCAGTGCAATCTTTCTTCCGTAATGGGTGTTTAATGCAGAATGCAAACCCAAGTAATGTTATCATAATTCTGAAAGAACCGGGAGCATACGTGATTGAAAAATTTCGTCTTATTGCTCTAAGCAACTTTCATTTCAAAATTATTGGTAAAATTTTGGCTGCTCGTCTCGGCCCAATTACGTAAAAAATAATCTCTCCTCAACAGCGAGCTTTTCTGAAGGGAAGAAGTATATTCGACTGCATTGGAATTACGTCGGAGGCGATAAACTTGATAGATCACAAGTGCTTTGGATGTAACATTGCCCTTAAGTTCGATATTCACAAGGCTTTTGATACTCTAAACTGGGATTTTCTTTTGAAATCTCTTCAAGGTTATGGTTTCTGTGATAAGGTGGTTGAGTGAATTAGCTCTATCTTGCATTCTGCCAGACTGTCTGTTGTAATCAATGGGAAGGATATGGGTTATTTCAACTGTAAAAGAGGTGTTCGTCAGGGGGATCCGTTGTCTCCTATACTTTTTTGCTTGGCTGAGGAGGCTCTAAGTTATGTTATAGCAAAGGCTTTCAGGCAGGGGAAGATTCATCACATATCTTCTCCGAGAGGTACGGTATTCCCTTATCATGTCATGTACGCGGATGATATCATGGTTTTATGCAGAGGAACTAAAAGAGATATCAAAAACTTAATGCATATATTTGAGATGTATGGTCAAAATTCTGGTCAAAGTATTAGTGTAGCTAAATGTACAGTATACTGTAGTGCCCATGCTCACAACAGAATTTCTCTTGTTACTTCCTATTTTAATATCCCAATGGGAACTCTGCCGTTCCATTACCTGGGGGTTGCAATCTTTCAAGGCAAGCCGAGAACTTCGCACCTTCGGGCTATATTGGATAGCATAAAGTTAAAATTTGCGACTTGGAAGGGTAAATCGTTTTCGATGATGGGGAGAGTGGAGTTAGTAAAATCTGTCATAACTAGTACTACCCTGTATAACTTTCATACTTACAAATGTCCTAGGTCTTGCATACAGAGATTAGAGCAGTGGATTAGAAATTTCGTTTGGTCCGGAGACATAAACAGTATACACAACAATACAGTCGCTTGGGACAAGGTGTGTCTCCCTACAGCTGAAGGTGGACTGGGAATAAAGTCAATGAAATCTTTAAATTATGCAGAACTTATGAAAATGACGTGGAATCTCATGACAGTTTACTCGGAATTCGGCTGCTTCGTCAAGTCGCGCTTTGCAGGGGGAGCTTACAAAAAGTCCTCGATTTGGCATGGCTTCAAAGAGCAATGGTCCATCATCAAAACAAATATGCTTTGGCTGGTAGGCAATGGGAATACAATTGATTTCTGGAATGACATATGGTTCACAGGTATGGATATTTCGATTGCTGAATACCTGGAGTTGGACAGCTCAAATTTGCAAAACCTGGTGGCGGACTTTATTGAGGAGGGTCAGTGGAGGCTGCCGTCTTACATGCCGGAGCTACAAGGTATTATCCAACATATTATTAATGAAACTTCGTTTGATGTGCACATGGATTACAAGATGGTGTGGAAAGACAGCAACTCAGGTGATATCAGCATGAAGGATGCTTATGAGTTTCACAGGCTTAAACAGGTGGAGCAGGCGGACTTCAAAGATCTTTTGGCAACAAAGATTCCTCCTCGTAGAGCTTGCACAGTGTGGAAAGTGTTGAACAACAGAATCGCTACGGACGACAATGTGAAGTTCTATGGTGCTGACACGGTAAACTGCTGCGATCTCTGCCCCAAGCCTTGTTGTGCTAAGTCTCAACAATATTTTTTCTTCGATTGTGAGTTTGCTAACTCAATATGGAAGTGTATAATGCTTATCTTTAATCATACGTTGGACTGCTCCGATATGCATTCGTTGTTCGCTTCTATCAGACGCTTCTCTGGTTTCTCGCAGACTAAAAACCTGCTTTGGATTGAAACGGTGAGCTCTATCTGGACTATCTGGTTCTTCAGAAACTCCCTAAGGTTTGAGCAACGTCCTATACCTTTCAGTCAGGCTATCTCTCAGTTGACTAAACTCATAGCAGAATCAGGGGAAAATGGTGGAGGGTACTCTTTCTATACCTCTGCAGACAAGGTTATTTTGGACACCTTGGGAATCACAAGGTTGGCTCCTAAAATGCCGAAAGGGGTGGTGGTAAAATGGAAACTACCATCTCAGGGCTGGATAAAGGTAAACACGGATGGTTGTTCTATCGGAAACCCATGGCTGTCGGGCTGTGGTGTTGTCTTTCGAGACGATAAAGGAAGGGTGCAGGGCTGCTTGGAGCAGAGCTTGGGTCTTACTAAATCTTTGCACGCGGAGATGTGGGGAGTGATTTATGCTGTGCGTTTGGCTAGTTCAAGGGGTATTCGAAAACTGTGGTTGGAATGTGACTCGATCTTCGCTCTGCAGGCCATCAAGAATCCGGATATAGTGCCTTGGAAACTTTTTATTCACTGGAACAATTATATGGCTTTTGCAAAATCTATTCAGATGGTTTGCACTCATGTTTATCGAGAAGGAAATACTATGGCAGATCTGCTGGCGAAGCATGGTACGACAGGTGAATTTCGGTGGTGGTTGAATGCGCCGAACTTTATTAGGCGGAGTTGTGAATTGGATGATTCGGATTTCCCGATGTATCGCTTTCGTAATATGTAACTTGTAGTTGGGTGTTGTCTTTGTTTTCTTTTTGGTTTTCATGTTGTTAACTTTTTCCTCTTTCTCCCTTATTCTTGGAGGTCAGGCTGAGCCCCCCTCCTTATTTTTGCTCTTTCAATAAATTGGTTTCTGTTTAAAAAATAAAATAAAGGATTTATCCTTCCTGTAGCTTGATTGGTTTAAGAGATTTCCATGAAGATTTTCTACTGTTCATATTTTTCTAGATCTAAAAATAATAATAGGTTCAAAAATGGAAATCTCATGGAAGAAATTACACTTTCAGGGAGTAAACATCATCAACAATTCAAAGACATGAAAAGAGTAAGAGAAAAAAATTAGTTGATGTGGTGAATTTAAGGAAGAAAACCAAAGTTTCGGTGGAAGATTTTTATGTTCAGGAGAAGAAGGAAAATGTGAAAGAAATTAAGGAGGGACGAAGAGAAGATAAGAGGCAGACGCAACAATTTCTATCACAAACAAAAATTCGCACAGATGGTTCAAGGCTGCGAGAGCAACAAATAGGTCACGGGTTCAAATTCGCTGAGATACATATTTTTCATTTTCTTCTCATTTTCACTGGCGAATAAAAAAATAAGGAAAAACGTTCTGCGTTAATTTCGTAGAGAGGTTCTTGAACAGTTGGTCCAGAGAACAATATGTGAGTTTGTGGTAACAGGTTCGAATTCGCCTACGAGCATAGTTTTCTTATTTTTACAGAGGGTGAAAAAATGAATAATTTCGCAGCATTGTTTCATTATTTCGCAAGCATGCGGCAGCACAGTTGGTGATCTGTGAAGTTAAAGAGTTCATGGTCGCGAATTCAAGTCCCAACACATGCATATTTTTTCGCGAAATTCTTGATAATTTCGCAGGTATATTCCACACAGAAGAAAGTTGATGATAATTTCGCAGAAAAATTTCGCAAGCAAGAGGCAGCACAGTTGGTGATCTGCGAAGTTAATGAGTTCATGGTCGCGAGTTTAAGTCCCAACACATGCATATTTTTTCGCGAAATCCTTGATAATTTTTTAGGTATATTCCACACAGAAGAAAGTTGATGATAATTTCGCAGAGAAATTTCGTAAGCAAGAGAACTTGCACAGTTGGTTGGGAGGCATGAATACAAGCAGCAGGTCGCGGGATCAGTTCTTGCTTCTCGCAAGTTTATTTTTGTTATGCGAAGTTTCTACATAATTGTCTCTCGAACAGTTAAACTTTGATTACTTCGCAAGATCTTTGATTAATTCACAAGAGAGGGTGAGCACAGTTGGTTTGTTGCGAGAAAATGCAAGAGGCAGGTCAAGGGTTCAAGTATCATCTCTCACTCTTCTTTTTGCTGCGAGACGTTCAGACAACTCGCATAAGAGCCAAGTACCCTTTCCTAGAACATTTTACTTACCACAAATAAAAGATTTTTGATTTAATTTCCAAAAAAAGATACAATCGCAAGATTTCAAAGAAGATTTCAAAGATTTCAAAGATTTTTGATTTGGTTTATAAAACGCGATACATTCGCAGAATGACAGATATTTCAGAATTACAAAGATTTCAAAATTACAAGAAAAACCGAGAACAATATCTCGCAGATCAATTTATATATTTCCCTTAAGTATTTGTTTTGTTTCAAAGGAGAATGATATCTAACATGGAGAGTAGTAGGAGGAAAAATAAGACCTTCCATCAACAGGCTAGTAAGACCTTCCTTCAACAGGTTGCGTAAGACCTTATTAGGATTATTTCCATGAAAGATGTTTATCGGATGAGACGAAACAATTTATACAAAATAAATCAAAACAAAGAAAAACGACTTGAACTTGCAATTAAATGAAAAAATTTGATAAAAGAAATGTTGAATACTAACCTAAATTCTTATCTCTCTTGAATATTTACTTCGCTTCAAATGATATGATATTATGAGAATGAAAGAGTGAATGGAAGAAATGAAATAATGAATGAAAGAATAAATAAACGCGAAAAATTCGCAGAGAAACAAATAGAATGGGACGAACCTTTATGGCGTACACCATGATAGGTGTGATAAACACCTAATTTTATATCTAGTATTTATGATTTATTTGCGAGTTTTAGTGTGAATTATGTATCTTATGCTTACTTTTGAGTGTATTAGGTGCTTTGGAGTCGTTTGGAGCAAAAGAAGGAGAAATTAGCCATTAGGAGCTACAAAATGCTAAAAGGAGCAAACAAGTAAAGTGTTATTGATGAAGAAGGGCCAAAGACCAATTTTAACTCATTTCACTCAAGGAATTCTTATCACCATCTCGAAGATAATTCAAACGCGAAAAGAACGCAAAAAGAATGAGGTCATTCCGAGTTCGTATGAAGAAGTTATAAGCAAAATGGTGAAACCAATTTGGATTAGGTTTTCTGTTGGGCCTTATTGGGCCTGCGCGAAAAGAGAAAGGAGAGATGCGTTTTGGGCTTGCTATGGACGTGAAAATTAGGGTTTTTTGTGGATTTTGAGGAGGTTAAGTATCCTAATTGGATAAGGATATCATCTCTCCTACTACTTTTGTTTTCTAGGGTTTGTGAATATGATAGAACTTCTTCTTCTTCTTGTTATGAACTCCTTGAATATGAATACCTAATTTTATTATTGGTTATGGAATAGTTGGATTTCACAAAGCATGATTCTTTGATTCAATATATTAGTTTTGTCTCATATTTATCGTTTGCAATTTTCTGAAAATATAGTTACATGATTTGATTGATTGTTTTGTCAAGTTGCAAATTGGTAGAACTTCTAATCACATCTATTGCTAGTTTAGGGTTTATTATACGTAAAAGTGATATTCCTTGAATACAAGTAGCATAAATATGATTATAGTTTGTAGTGATATATTCTTATGATCATATGTGAATCGTAACCTTTGTTAAATTGAATTAGTGCGCTTTCCACGTTCAATTGCTTTGATTGGCCTGATTTCATAGAACTTAATGCATCTAGGGAATTAAACTTGATTAGTGCTTTTACACGTTAGGTTGTTCTCTTAGATAGAGCTCATACTCGCATCTTTTAATGTGATTGTTGATAACAAAAGGATATTTGCGGGATATTCTTGCGATCAAGGTATCCTAGGGCTTTTGATAATAGTTGAGATTAAATATCAATTCTAATTATTGTTTTGAAAGCATGTTAGTGAATGAAGATGAATCCTTAACCAATATCTTTTATATTTGAATTGACTTGATTATTTCTTTGTTTGCCTTTATTTTATTTTAGCATATAAAAATCAGAAAAATACCCGGTGTTTTATATAAGGAACTGAAAATAATTTGACAACCTAGACATCTCTGTGGGATCGATCATTTCTTGCCCTTGCTATATTTATATTTTGAGTAGTAAGAAAGTGTAAATTATTTTTGACGCATACGACAACGATCAAATTTTGGCGCCGTTGCCGGGGAGGCAACGGTTGTCACTTGTTTTTGGTTTCTTATTTTTGTTTTTAGTTTTGTTTCTTATTTTTGTTTTTCTTGTTTTATGGTTTTTAACCTTGGTTTGGGAATCATATTTCAGGTACCAATTCTATGTAAGGAGCATATTGGAACAATGGATACGGCTTTCACCCTCCTCAACACTATGACAATTACCCACAATCTATGGAATGCAGTCAAAACCAATTTATTGGCTATGATGCATATCCTAGAGAACCTTATGGTGATTTTCATACATACCAACAACAACCTTGTAGTGGGTATGTAAGTCAAGCACCTAGGTGGGATAATTCTACTTCTAATTGGCTTTATTCGAGTTGTATGCAGATTATGCATGGATTGCAAGATATGCAACAAAGGCTAGACCAACTTGACCGTAATAGAGAGAACGTCGCACAAACCAATTTCTGGAATATGCCTTCTTACCCGACTCCGGATCGTAGTTATGATCATTCACCCATTCAAAGGGGAGATTCATGGGAAAGAGAACATATTGTAGCTAATGGTGATAAGCATGTGAACGTCCGGAAACTTGCGCAGAAATTATACAAGTTGGAAGACGATGGATACTCGGAAGAGCTTGTCGATGAAATTAGTAGGACCATTCATATGGAACTTAAACGACGTCGTGATAAAGGTTGGGAAACCGACGACGATTCTGATTATGGTGAATCTGAAGATGAAGACGATGATGATTGTGTTGAAAAGGACCAACCTTTGGATATATTTGATGACGTTAGTGTAGTTGACTCAACTCTTGATCTTTATAATGATCAAGAACCTATTCAAAAGGTACATGAGTATGATGAAACTAGTGTTTTACAAGATTTTGCAACATGGTTTGAGTCTAATGAAGAGGAGTATGTTGAGAATGTGACCGTTATGACCAATATTATGGAAGACCCAATTGAACTTGTGAATGTTTGTAATGATGATGTTTATGTCGAGACTTCGGTTAATGCAGAAACGGATGAAGAATGGTTGAAAGGTTTGATAGAGGACCATGATATACAAGAGGTGAATAATTCACTTGAGTTTTTCAAGGATGAAGAGGATTCCGTGCTACAAGATATTGTGCGAGGTTTGTCTAACCCTTTGCATATTATCTCTTCTCCTTTACCTCTTATTGGTTTGAATATATGTGCTTCGAAAACATTGTTAGATGACTTTGTTTCTCGATTTCTGCCATTAGAGAAACTTGATTCTCATACTATGTAGGTTTTGGAACAAGAAACCGTGGAAGTCCTTGATTTCTATATTCTTTATACACTTCCAAGTGTGGACAAGAATAAGTGTGGGGGGAACTTTTATCGGTTAATAGCTTCGTTTTTTATTTTATATTACTAATATTTGTATGGAGCTATTGTTTGCAAAACAGGTGCTATGGGTGGATCCCCAAACTTTCAGATTGCTAATATATGGGGAATGAATCTTTCAAGAAGCTAAGTCGGGTCGTCGACTTTAAAACAAGCGCTTAGTGGGAGGCAACCCACCAGTTTTGTATCTCTTATCCTTTTGCTTTATTTTTGTTTATTTATTTTTTATTGTTTTCATATTTGCATCCCCATGTTTAATTTCATTAAGTCTATAATATATCTTAGAAGAGAATTATGACGAATACCTTTTCGTCAGAAAATTTCAGATTGCGCGTAGTTCAGTCCAGAGACCATAACTGTCAGACCGTTTATCAAAACACTGTGAAATTTTGACATTGTATAGAAAACACGTAGGTGAACAATTTTTTTTGAAATGGAGTTTTTCCAAATTCCTTACCAATTTGCACAGTTTTTTGCGTTTTATCTGTTGTTACGTCAGAATTCAGAACTTTCGGTTTTACACATTGAGGACAATGTGAAGTTTAAGTGTGGGGGAGCATTTATATGTTTGTATAGTTTGTTTTATGCCTTTAGTAATAAAAAAAAAATCAGAAAACTAGAAAAACCAAGAAAAATTTGTGCTTTTTGAACTCCGAAATCTAGAAACTTGTGCCTTTAGGATGACACCATTAGTGGATGAAACCATTTTGATTGCAGGAGTTGAGGAAAAAATTAACTAAAAGGGATGAACATAGCTCAGAAATCACAAATAACATGATAGTTGTTACCATATCTCGGAATATCACCATATCACATTCTATTTTTATTTTTCCATATTTATCTATTATTTTCTAAGTGTTTCGGTGGGTCACTAAACATCGACTTGTTATTGATGCTAGGATGAAATAGAGTGATTGAGTTGCTATAAAAAAAAAAAAAAAAAAAAAAGACCGACCAATTAGACCAAACGGAATAAAAAAGACACTTGAGAATAGCAGTATGTGTGAAACGTAGTCCCTGTCTCCGTCGCCTAAACAAGCGTGGAATGCAGGATCCAAGGCAACTATCATGTACTTGCTGACAAGAAGCATGCGCTTGGATCCAGTTTGATCTAATCATGTTGTCTAAAAAAAAAGTGAAAAAGAAAAAAAAAAGTATTATATTGGTTGAATAAAGTCACTTCTGGTTCCCTTGTATATGCCAGTGAGTTGATGTAGAATTCAAACCAGTAGCTCAATCCAATAGGCATAGGTTCATCTTGGCGGTGACCTTCAGACAGATATGGGAAACATCGATCACTTGTGAACATTCGCCAACATCTACATCTATATCCATCTTCTTAATCTTTTCATTGTGATTGTGGTTTGTTAGTTTCCGAGTATTGTGGCTTGTTCGACTATCTAATTAGAGTTTATTTACTAATATATGAATTGAATGTGCAAGGTACCTCCTCCTGTAGTCATTTTGGATTCGTTCATTGATTTGTCACAAATAGACGGAGTTGGAAATATAGGTTTTGTAGGTATATCTCTAGTAAACCTTCACAAGACTATAACTCGTCCACTAGGGACACCTAGGGGTTTAAAGGCTTGTTATTTATGCTAAAATTAACCGTAGCCTCGACATCACGGAGTTGTTGTATTTTAGTTTTGTTTGATTTGCTCGAGGACTAGCAAAGTCTAAGTGTGGGGGAATTTGATAGGTGTGATAAACACCTAATTTTATATCTAGTATTTATGCTTTCTTTGCGAGTTTTAGTGTGAATTATGTATCTTATGCTTACTTTTGAGTGTATTAGGTGCTTTGGAGTCGTTTGGAGCAAAAGAAGGAGAAATTAGCCATTAGGAGCTACAAAATGCTAAAAGGAGCAAACAAGTAAAGTGTTATTGATGAAGAAGGGCCAAAGACCAATTTTAACTCATTTCACTCAAGGAATTCTTATCACCATCTCGAAGAGAATTCAAACGCGAAAAGAACGCAAAAAGAATGAGGTCATTCCGAGTTCGTATGAAGAAGTTATGAGCAAAATGGTGAAACCAATTTTGATTAGGTTTTCTGTTGGGCCTTATTGGGCCTGCGCGAAAAGAGAAAGGAGAGATGCGTTTTGGGCTTGCTATGGACGTGAAAATTAGGGTTTTTTGTGGATTTTGAGGAGGTTAAGTATCCTAATTGGATAAGGATATCATCTCTTCTACTACTTTTGTTTTCTAGGGTTTGTGAATATGATAGAACTTCTTTTTCTTCTTGTTATGAACTCCTTGAATATGAATACCTAATTTTATTATTGGTTATGGAATAGTTGGATTTCACAAAGCATGATTCTTTGATTCAATATATTAGTTTTGTCTCATATTTATCGTTTGCAATTTTCTGAAAATATAGTTACATGATTTGATTGATTGTTTTGTCAAGTTGCAAATTGGTAGAACTTCTAATCACATCTATTGCTAGTTTAGGGTTTATTATACGTAAAAGTGATATTCCTTGAATACAAGTAGCATAAATATGATTATAGTTTGTAGTGATATATTCTTATGATCATATGTGAATCGTAACCTTTGTTAAATTGAATTAGTGCGCTTTCCACGTTCAATTGCTTTGATTGGCCTGATTTCATAGAACTTAATGCATATAGGGAATTAAACTTGATTAGTGCTTTTACACGTTAGGTTGTTCTCTTAGATAGAGCTCATACTCGCATCTTTTAATGTGATTGTTGATAACAAAAGGATATTTGCGGGATATTCTTGCGATCAAGGTATCCTAGGGCTTTTGATAATAGTTGAGATTAAATATCAATTCTAATTATTGTTTTGAAAGCATGTTAGTGAATGAAGATGAATCCTTAACCAATATCTTTTATATTTGAATTGACTTGATTATTTCTTTGTTTGCCTTTATTTTATTTTAGCATATAAAAATCAGAAAAATACCCGGTGTTTTATATAAGGAACTGAAAATAATTTGACAACCTAGACCTCTCTGTGGGATCGATCCTTTCTTGCCCTTGCTATATTTATATTTTGAGTAGTAAGAAAGTGTAAATTATTTTTGACGCATACGACAACGATCACACCCTAGTTCGCAAATAAAATTTCGCAAGAGGCAAATGTAAGACCTAAAATACGTCATATAAGGGGGTATATCTTTGCATGGCTCATGGATAAGGTTATACCGCTGCTGGAACCTGAGTCATGGAGATTTGGGGTCAATCAAAGCCCATCCAGGAGAGGTACCTTGGATTTCCAACTATATATATATATATATATATATTAAAAGTTGGACAACCGAGGGTCTCTCCTAAGGAGTGCAAAGTATGATCAAGGCGCCAAGGTACACGGTTGAGCCAAGGGTGCTTGGGGCATATGAAACTACCCTGGCCATTCTTGGCAAGTCTTGACTATGATGCACTCGGCCTAAAGAAAACCCCACTTAGGGTGCAGTCTCGTAACTATAAGCCATATAGGCAAAAAGGATAAGAGGCTGCGAAAAAAAACTGGTTGTTAGTAAAACCGGATGGGAGGAGCTAGTCTTGTATGGCCGATATACGCATCCTTGAAGGGGCAACCAGGGGGAAGATAAGGGCGGCACCCTCCATTAGGGAGCTGATAAGTGTCTTAAGACGCAAATGTCATGAGGCTTTATTTTCGCAAGAAAATTTAGGCTTGTCATATTTGTGCAACAAATATAGAGAGGCAAAAAGCCAAGAGAAAAGATAAGACGAGATCAATGGGGTTTTGCATGAAAATGTAAATACGTCCTGCGATTTCGTCGCAAGACGGCAATGTCATGGGGCTTTATGTTCGCAAGAATATTTAGGCTTGTCTTATTGTCGCATGAAAAATATCCTGTTGAGGCCATAATACAAGAGATAAGACAAGATCAATGGGTCAATACATGAAAGTGTAAAGATGTCCTGCGATTTTGTCGCAAAGAAAAAAGAAACGTGGCGAAATAAGACCTTTAACCAGGAAGGCAAAATAAGACCACATAAGAAAGTAAGCAAATAAGCTTGGGAAAATGATTATATGTGAGCAAACAAGCTTGCGAACATATATACTGAAATGAAATTAAGATAGTGAAAATGATGCACCTTTGATATTTTAATTATATTATATTATGCGAGAATAATAGTGCAGGAATAAACAGTGGATACAATAAAACAATGAGATACAATGAGCAAGAAAGATGAGGCAAAATAAACTTGCGAGAACAATAAATATGCAAAGCGGAATGCATATACTAGAGACAAAAACAGAGAAATGGAAAATGGAAGCGATTTAAAGCTACATCAATTTTACCGAGGCAAAATGAGCTAAGTAACACAAACATTAGATATACATTGCAATAGATAAGCATTCTCATCATACAAGCATCATACTCGCATCATGAAAGCATTTCATGGCATACACATTGCATACACATCTCATAACATAATCATCACATAAGCATTAATTTCGCACAAGTATTTTACAAAAATTTACGAAATATTCAGAAGTTCGCAAGATTATTCTGGGTTATTCACAATACTATTCAGAATCTCTCAGGAATATTATTCAAAATTTCGCAGAATACTTCATAATTTCGCAGAGTACTTTAAAATTTCACAGAGTACTTTAGAATTTCGCAGAGTACTTTAGAATTTCGTAGAGTATTTCATAATTTCGCAAGGTTATTCAGAATTTCGCTGGATTACTCAGAATTTCAAAGAATGTGTCAAAATTTCGCAGAATGTGGTTATTTTGCAGGATGAGATTATTTCGCACAATTATAAGAAACTTAAAGAGATTATATTATCGCATGAACACAAAACATAAGACAGAGGCAAGATAAGAATAGAGAAGCAATTTGCTCATTCAACACTTTTACAAGAATTCTACCCTCACAGATAAAGAACAGAGGCAACTATGGATTACCAAGAAAATATTTCATGTTCTTTATCTTCTCGGCAATAATCATTTCCAAAGTGGACGTTCACTAATGAACAACAAGAAGTCTCACCAAAAATGGATTAATAATTTCACCTGAACAGAGGCAGTACTTATCACTCTCATTCAAGGATGGATACTTCTTATATTTCGCGGATTAAGTACTTCTTATACTTCTTCAAGGATACTTCATACTTCGCATACTCCAAGAGATGATACTTCTTATTTACTTCGCAAACCTTCGGAACTTCGCAAAAGAATATGGGCAAGTACGTACTTTTCAAGTCCATTATTCTTTCGCTCGTTCCTTCATCAATAAAGATCAAAGACTACTACAATAACGGATTTTTATTAAAGATCGCTCTTCAAGCAATATTCAAGAAAAAAAAGGCAAAATGTAGGAGCAGAATCTCGCAACAACAACGCTCTTGCGAAAATTTCTACCACACATTTCAAATATCGCAAATTTATTACAGAAGTGACGTAATAGACATCGACAACATAAAACATGAGAAATATATGAAGACCTTGTGAAATTATAGAGAAAGCTTGCGAGAACATAGCAAGAGAGAGACTACGAAATTATGGAGAGAGCTTGCGAGAATGTAGTAAGCGATCCTAAAATAGGGGGAATATGAGTTGTATGTGAGATGTCATCCACTATGTAAACACCTATATAAAGAGAAGAGCAGGATAGAGAAAGGAGGGATATACATTCTGAGAGGGAGATATTTTTTGTAAGAGAGAGAAATTTATTTTCTTAATCATATTCTTCCCCAAGAACTAAATCTAGAGCTCCAAATACTCATTAATGGAGTCTCCATGTAATCCAAATGTAATTTCAATAATCATAGTGAAGAACCCTAACCCCGTGGATGTAGATCACATTGGTCGAACCACGTAAATCTTGTGTCTTATTTTATAATTTTAGCACTTTAATCTTTATTTTGGTCAGGAAATAAATTTAGATCTAGAAATTATTATCATAATATTATATGGGGTGTGTTGTGGGATTTCCTGCAGCTACAAGTGCAAAGTATGATCAAGGCGCCGAGGTACACGGTTGGGCCAAGGGTTCCCGGGGCGTATGAAACTACCCTGGCCATTTTTGGAAAGTCTTGACTATGATGCACTCGGCCCGAAGAAAACTCCACTTAGGGTGCAGTCTCGTAACCATAAGTTATATAGGAAAAAGGGATAAGAGGCTGCGAAAACAACTGGTTGTTGTTAAGACCGGATGGGAGGAGCTAGTCTTGTATGGACGATGTACGCCTCCTTGAAGGGGCAACCAGGGGGAAGATAAGGGTGGAACCCTCCATTAGGGAGCTGATAAGTGTCTTAAGACGCAAATGTCATGAGGCTTTATGTTCGAAAGAATATTTAGGCTTATCATATTTGTGCAACAATTATACAGAGGAAACAAGCCATGAGAAAAAGATAAGATGAGATCAATTGGTTTTTACATGAAAGTGTAAATACGTCCTGCGATTTTATCACAAGACGGCAATGTCATGGGGCTTTGTTTAGTCATATTGTCACAACAAATTGACAAAATGAGGATAAGGCAAGATCAATGGGTCTTTATATGCGAATATAAGGACGTCCTGCAATTTTGTCGCCAAAACAAAACGTGGAAAATAAGACCTTTAACTAGGAAGGCAAAATAAGACCACACAAGAGAGCAAGAAACGGCTGCGAGATTATGGCCAAAATTCAAAAACAGATCTTATACAGAAGGTAAACTGCTCAATCTTTCATATTGCAGATGAATAACAGAGGCAAGTATGGGAATGAACAAAATGATAAAATTGGTATTCATCATTATATGGAAGATTTACACAGATAGTTAAAATTAATAATCATATTGCAAAAAAGAATTGTTTTCTAATGTATGCAGATAGAAACAAAATAAATCTATACACCAAGGAACGTTAGAAGCTGGAGAAATTCGCAGGAATAACTTACAAGGAGAAGGAAACAAATGTACAAATATTACAAAGAGACTAGAAAAAGAGATAAAACTATTTCTCATTAGATCCTTCATTATTTTCACCAGATTTCCCCCCTTCACCTTTATCTTCATTATATTCTTCATCTTCTTCAGACTCTTTAGCTTCACTGTCAGAGATGACAAGATTAGGAACGTTCTCTGGTATTTCATCCGCGAGATAAGGATATGCAGAATGAGGAATTTTATGATCATTACAGACCATCTTAATGGAATCATTGCGAACACCAACAAGAATATTACTAAAATTTGCCAGGGTAATCTGTAGCCGCTTCTTGAACTTGGAACATTTCTCGTTGCGAGAAGACAGAAGTTTTGCGAGTTGTCCTTTTTCTTCTTCCAACTCTTCAACTCTTTGGCGAAAATTTCCTTCAGATGTTGCGAACAAATGACAACCTGTTAATAAAATAGTGGAGATTCAGTTAAAAAATGGATTAGTGGAAAAACAAGAATAACCACCTTCTCTTTCAAAGATCATATCTTTAATCAAGGTAGAATGCTCATCTTGAAGACTAACATCAACACCTAAATTATTTCTGGCGTTATCAAGAATCTTCGCAGCCCAAGCAAACTCATCATCATTGTAGTTGCAGGAAATCCTACACTACACCCCTGATAATATCTTATAGTGATTAACACATATTTGGATGATTAAAACGACGCTTTATTATTTGATTTTTAGAAATGTTTTCAAGTAAAGGAAGAAGATCAAGAATATAACCGCTCTCTTGAATTTTCTCTCTCCTCAAGACTTTATCAACACTCAAAAATACATCATCCTCTCTATGGACATACTGGGTCTCTTTATATAGGGTAGTTACATAATGGATGATAGCTAAGATGTCCTTTAATTTCGGGTTTGGCTTGCGATGTTCTTGCGATAGTTATAATGTCAATTCTCGCAAGCGTTCTAACCATCGCTGATCAATCATGCTCTTCTCGGGTTTCTTCAATCATCAGCTATTACGTCATTCTTTGTATCATTCTTTAAGTTATTCTGTGATGCTCGCAAAGTGTTGTTGAATATCTCGCGGTGATGACCGCAGGAGTGATGTTAATCTCGCAAGAATACTGTCATGGCGATATTCTGGTCCTACATCTTGCCTCTTCTCATGTCTTTTCTGCAAAGGAGGGAAGATTGTAGTACTAGAATATCGCCACAACGATATTCTCGTGATAAGAACAACGCTTTTACGAGAAGGTCAAATATTCCTATAAGTATAAATGACATTGTTCACGAGAGTGTCGTGAGGATTCTTCAGCGACATTTGGCGAGCGTCACAGGGAATCGTCATAATAGCTGACGACTGAAGAGACATGTTATGAGAGTGTTGTTTCACGAGGAATACAAAAGTTGGCGAACATTAACATTGCAAATACCACGATGAGATTGCTAAATAGATCCGAAAGAAGGGGAAAACTTAGCTATCACCCACTATGTAATTTCCTATATAAAGGGTTCAAGTAAGTCTAGAAAAGGATGATGTATTTTTTAGAGTTGAGAATATTTTGAGGAGAGAGAAACTCCAGAAATAAAGTTGTACTTCTGAGTTTGAATATTTTCTGTAAACATTTTTGAGATCTAAATAATAAAGTGTCGTTAATTCTTTAATCTTCAATTAGTTTTCTCCTAAATTTCTATAGAATCTTAATAGGGGTGTAGTGTGGGAAATCCTGCTACTACATTTTGGCGCCGATTAAGGGTAACAATCGAAGAAAAAATAAAAAAGAAGACATGGATCATTCAAGATCAAGGAAACTTTAAAGAAGATTGGTGAAATATTCAGAAGAAGAATGATTAGAATTAAAGAAAATTGTAGGAAATTGAAGTATGAATTAGTGTCAAAAGAAATGATTGATAAATTTCATGAAAATATTAAGGGGAGGATACATAAACGAGATTTTGAAGGAGAAAAATTATGACGGTAGAGAAAACGCCATTATTAAAGAATTGGGAAAAGCAGGAAATTACATTTACAGCAACAGAAGTCTTAGAAGAAAATCTAGATCATACATCTCCTCTGGTGATTACGGTATCCATGGTACCAATAAGGAAGGAAAAGTCAATAAAGTCTATAGAAAAATGGGCTGTAAATAGAACTCTAGTTGACACGGGAAGTTCTGTGGATATAATGTTCTATCATGATTTTAAGAAAATTGGGTATAAGGATGAAGAAATGTCTATTTCAGCATATCATATTCATGGTTTCGGAAAATCTATAACAAAACCAAGAGGTGAAATAATGGTACGATTACCACTTGGAGAAATTGAAACACAAGTAACACTATGCGTGGTGGATATGGAATCACCATACAATATGATATTGGGAAGACCATGGATACATGCGATCAAAGCTGTAGCGTCAACCTTACATCAATGCATCAAATTCCCTATGCCTAGAGGAATTGGGGAAATTAGAGGAAATACAGATCTTGCGAAGATATGCTATCAAATTGAAGTGAAAAATTGTGAAGAACGTCCTAAGCAGCGAAAAGCTCGCAGAACAGTGATGAGAGAAACAAGAAAAGAAGAAGAATTTAAAATTTACATGATAAGAGCAAAAGAAGGAAAAGGAATACCCAATGAATTTTCGCGAGAAGGAGATGAACGTGCGAGAGTCATAAAAACACCAGCACCAAAAGCCAGTTACACTGCAGCTGAACCAACAAAAGAAGTAAATATTGGGAGTGAAGAAGAACCTAAAATACTGAAAATTGGGACTAGAATGGAGATAGACGAGGAAGAAAGAACTATAAATCTTTTGCGAGAATATAAAGACATTTTCGCGTGGAGCATGGATGAAATTCCAGGGATAGATCCATCAGTAGCATGTCATAAATTAGAAATCAACAAAAATATAAGGCCGTTCAAGCAAAGAATAAGAAAAATCGCAACAACATACCATTCTCAGATAGAAGAAGAATTACAGAAGATGCTTGATGCAGGGATAATAAGGCAAGCCAAATATCCAGAGTGGATTGCAAATATGGTGGTGGTCCCGAAGAAGAATAAAGGAATAAGAATTTGCATAGATTTTACTAATTTAAATAAAGCTTGTCCTAAAGATAGTTTTCCACTACCAGATATTCCCCAAATGGTTGAGTCAGCAGCGGGAAATGCAAGAATACCTTCATTAGATGGATACAAAGGATATAACCAAATCCCTCTCGCGGAAGAAGATCAAGAACATACCGCATTTTTTGCTCCAAGAGGGTTATATTGTTATACAAAAATGCCCTTTGGATTACGAAATGCTGGTGCAACATACCAAAGAATGGTGGAGAAGGTATTTGAAAAATGGATCCACAAAATACTGGAGGTATATGTAGATGATATGTTAATCAAGAGCAAGGAAGCCGAGGATCATGTACAAGACTTGAAGGAGATTTTTGAACAAATGCGGCAATTTAATATCAAAGTAAATCCTGACAAGTGTACTTTTGGAGTGACTTCAGGAAAGTTTCTGGGATATATTGTATCAAAGGAAGGAATACAAGTTGATCCAGAAAAAGTGCAAGCGATTCGCGATATGCCAACACCAGCTCTGATAAAAGATGTGCAAAAATTGAATGGGATGTTAGCCTCGTTAGGAAGATTCATCTCGCGATCCTCTGATAAATGCAAGCATTTTTTTCGATATACTCAAAAAGGGAACAAAATTCAGATGGACAGATGAATGTGAGAAAGCCTTTCAGGGAATAAAAGAGCATTTAATGGATATAACCATTTTACAGAAAGCTGAACCAGGAGAAGAGTTATTAATTTATCTCGCGACAACGACATATGCGCTAAGTGCGGTATTGCTGCGAGTAGATGCTGGGATAGAAAAACCAATTTATTATATTAGTAAAACATTCAATTCAGCAGAGATAAATTATTCAAAGATTGAGAAATTAATCCTAGCATTGGTACATGCAACTTTCAAGCTTCGCATTTACTTTCAAGCACATAAGGTCAAGGTGTTAACAAAAGTGCTAATTGAATCGGTAATGAAGAATTCAAAAATATCAGGAAGAGTAGAAAGATGGAATGCACAAGTGGGACATTTCGATATCAAATATGAAATTCTATCTTCGCCAAAATCCCAAGTCATCGCGAATTTCTTAGATGAATTTCCTTTGGAAAATGACGAAGCTGTGGAAGAAATGATGGATGTAGAAGAAGAACATGGAGATCCAAAAGAATTATTAACAGAACCCAATAGATGGGAGATATTAGTGGATGGATCATCTAATGGAGAAGGAAATGGTATTGGAGTTGTTTTTATTTCACCAGAAGGAGAAAAAACAGCTTTCTCATTCAGGTTAGAATTTACATCCACTAATAATGAGACAGAATATGAGGCTGCTATCCACGCTTTGAAATTTGCAATAGAAATGAAGTTGGAAAATGATAGAATCACAAGCAATTCTCAATTGGTTATTCGTCAAATAACTGGAGAATATAAAACAAATGAACCTTCTTTAAAGAAATACAAGAGACTCGTGGAAGAATTATCTGCGAGAATTCCAAAGATAAAATGGAGGCACATATCAAGGAAAGATAACCGGCTTGCGGATGCTTTTGCCTTCATATCTAGCATGATGACAAACCCACTTGCGAGATGCATAAAAATTCAAACACTCTTATTACCATCAGTAAATAAAGAAGACGAAGATGTGGATGGGAATCCCATTGAAATTGACGAAGAATGAGAGAAAGATGTGATGATTGTAGAAAATGACGAAATAGAAGAGAAAAACACAGATTGGCGAGCGGAACTTCTTGCTTATTTGGCGAGAGGAGAAACTCCAAGAAATAGACTGGAGGCACACAAGTTAAGAAGCAGGGCAACTAATTATGAGTTAAGAGACGGAGTGTTATATCGCAGATCTTTTAATGGACCATCACTAAGATGTTTGACGAGGGAGGAAGGAGAAAAGGTGTTAAAAATGCTGCACAGTGGAGATGCTGGTAATCATAGTGGAGGTAGATATTTGGCATATAGAACAAAGATGCAAGGGTATTACTGGCCTTACATGCATGAAGATGCGAAACAACATTCAAGGCATTGTGAAGAATGTCAGCGATTTGGAAAAAATATACATGCACCAGGAGCACCCCTATCATCCTCAACAAGTATATGTCCTTTCGGGAAATGGGGATTAGATATTGTGGGACCATTTGTGCCTGGTTCTGGACAAAGGAGATACCTCATTGTGGCTACAGATTATTTCACAAAATGGGGAGAAGTAAAAGCAGTACAACATATCCGTGATAAAGATATTTTCACATTCATATTAGAGAATATCATCTGCAGATTTGGAATACCAGCATAGTTGATGTCTGATAATGGAAAGCAGTTTGAAGGACAAAACATAGAGTTACTACTCAATGCATTTAAGATAAAGTGTGGAAAATCTACTCCTTTATACCCACAAGCAAATGGTCAAGCTGAGGCAACTAATAAAACGATCGCAGATATTCTGAAAAAGAAATTAGAAGGATATCACAAATCATGGTGTGAGAAAGTACATAATGCAATATGGGCCTACAACACCACTAGAAGAGAGGCTACTGGAATGTCACCCTTTTGTTTAACATATGGGGTTGAAGCTGTATTACCAACAGAAGTTGCTATTCCTACAACAAAAAGAGAAGCATGGGAAAGGAATTTATGTGCTGGTATGATTTTACATAAACTAGATGAATTGGAAGAAAAAAGGGAGAAGACTCTACAGCATATGGAAAACTACCAGCGAAGGTTAGCTCGCGAATACAAGAAACGTGTCAAAAAACGAGAATTCCAACCTGGTGATTTAGTTCTGCGAGAGACACCAAAATATCAGCGAGAGAATGGTGGAAAATTAGCGAAAAAAATGGGACGGACCTTACTTAATTAAAGAAATAATTGGAAATGGGGCATACAAATTGATGGATCCTGAAGGAAGAGATGTTGTCCAACGACTTGATAGACCATGGAATAGACTATTTTTGAAAAGGTATTATCAGTGACAAATGTTGTAAGGTAAGAGATATTGGCATACTAAATAATGAAATGGATGATGAATTTTTATTTTAAGATTACGCGAGCAATATCGCGAGAAACGCGAATGAAATTTCGCAGAGATTAAGAGAATGTGACAAACCTTTATGGCGTGCACCTTAGTTCGCGAGTACAATTTCGTAAGAGGCAAATGTAAGACCTACAAGCACGTTATAAGGGGGTATATCTTTATATGATTCAGGGATAAGGTTATACCGCTATTGGAACCTGAGTCATACAGATGTAGGGGTTAAAGAAAACCTATCCGGGAGAGAGATCTTGGATTTCCAGCTTTATAAGGTTATACCCTGGTTGGACGACCGAGAGTCTCTTCCAAGAAGTGCAAAGTATGACCAAGGCGCCGAGGTACATGGTTTAGCCAAGGGTGCCCGGGACGGACGAACCTACCCTGGCCATCTTTGGTAAGTCTTGGCTACAATGCTCTTGGCCTGAAGAAAACCCCACTTAGGGTGCAGTCTTGTAACTATAATCTATATAGGCATAAAGGACAAGAGGCTGCGAAAACAACTGGTTGTTGGTAAATCTGGATGGGAGGAGCTAGTCTTGTATGGCCGATGTGACCTACTTAAAGGGGCAACCAGGGGGAAGATAAGGGCGGCACCCTCTATTAGGGAGATGATAAGTGTCTTAAGACGGCAATGTCATGGGGCTTTAAGATCGCCAGATCATTTAGGCCTGTCATATTGTCGCGTAAATTATACAGAGGCAAAAAAGCCATAAGAGAAAAAAAGTTAAGATGAGATCAAGGGGTTTTAACATGAAAATGTGAAGACGTCCTGCGATTTCATCGCAAGACGGCAATGTCACGAGGCTTTGTTTTCGCGAGAAAGCTTAGGCTTGTCATATTGTCGCAATACAATAAAGAAATATAGATAAGGCAAGATCAATGGGTCAATACATGAAAGTGTAGAGACGTCCTGCGATTTTGTCGCAAAAAGAGAAAATTGGCGAAATAAGACCTTTAATTAGGAAGGCAAAATAAGACCAATAGAATAATCTCAAAAATTAATTCTTCTTTGTTAAGCATGCAGGAAAGATTTCTTTATCGCAAGAAACAAGTTGAATTCAACAAGTCTCAAGAAAATTAATGAGGAGGCAAGCAAGGGAATAAATGTATAGGATTTCATTAAGTTTCTTGAGAATATTATAGTTCAAAAAAGGTTATATCATTTGCGAGAAAGAAGAAGAAAAAAGAAACTAAAAATAGAACTCAAGCTTCAAGCGGTAGTCTCGCCAGACTTAGAATTGTTGTCAGGATTGTTATCATCACCAACATTTCTTTCATCGCGGACATCATCGCCAACATTTCTTTCATCGCGAACATCATCGCCAGTGTTCTTTTTGTTACAATCTTCTCCTTCTTTTGGAGGGTTTTCTTATTTTCCTTGATCATCTTCTTCTTCAACGTCTTCTTCAACATCTCCTTCAGAAGGCGGATATTCTAAATCTTTATCCATAGGAAGAGGGATTTCATCATCGTCAACTTTCAAAGGTAGAACAGATACAGGAGGAAGAGAGTTGGAGATCAAAATTTCGTTCACGAGAACTTCCGCACTAAGATGAACTTGGAGAAGAAAACCTTTGTCACGATTTCTGATCTCTATATTCTTGAAATACTCAAGATAATCAAGTCTTCTTTCTGCTTTATCATGAATTTCTAAAAGATTGAGAAGAAGAGTCTTGTTTTCTTTACGAACACTGTCTAGCTCCTTAGTAAGATCGGTGATAGTAGAATGAAGACTTCTTTCAGATTCTGCGAACAACAAAATAATAAAAGGTTATAGAAATAAAGATATCGTGAGAAATATAACATAAATTGTGACGAGGGAAATTAACAAGTGAGGCAGTCATAATTGACTACCTTTTTTTGTGAAGTTAAGTTTTGGATTAATGAAAAGAGGCAATTCTCCCATTGGTTCATAGCATCATCAAATTTGTCGCCGACTATGCCTTTCAGACGAGATTTCATGTTCTCTTCTTTGGTGCCTAAGTATGAATTTTCTTTTGACAATGAGGAATGGGACTCCTTTAATTGGGAATATTCATCTCGAAGCTTGCTGGCATTCAAACTAAGAGTTAGTCTACCCTTGATAAGTTTGTCTATTTCAGCGGCAGATGATTCAGTTACTTCATCAAGTTTATTTTTAAGAGAGCGGAGAGACTGCTTTTGATCATCACATATCCCTTGAAGATTGTTTACTTTCTGCGAGGAGATCGCCAACAAGCTTGATAATTTGTATTTCTCTTGAGATAAAGTTCTATTCTTGTCTGATAAAGATTCTATCGACAAATTAGTCTTGGATAACGAATATGAGAGGCGAGTAACCTCGTTGTTTAAAAAACTGTGATTTTGCAATAATTGATTATTCTCATTTGTGAGATTTCTTATTTGATCAACTGAATACATATAAAGATTATCTAATCTACTATGCTGGTCCATCCAAGAATCTCTTTCAGTGCGAGCTTCATCAGCTATGGTTTCATATTTAAGTTTTTCGATGAAACGATTTCGATTGGAGACTAATATATAAACCAAGAATTTAAAGGGAGGATTAAGTACGAAGAATATGGAAATAGAATAAAAAGATAAAAGGACAGAGGTAAAAATAAGCTTACTTTTTAGCTCATCAATCTTTCTAGCGAGATTCTCGCGATCCAAAGACAGTTATTGAGCTTGTGGTTTAGAGTTTCACATTCAAGTCTTATCTTGAAGACTTTTTCTCAAAGCAGCATTTTCATTCTCTAGAGAAGCTCGTGAAACAGAATTGTCTGAGCCAAAATATTTGAGCAGAGTTTCGCAAACTCCGCTTTGGAGAGAATCAGTAGAAGAATCTCTAGCACTATTTAGAATGTTAGATAAAATTTTGAAAGCAACATCAATTCCTGCGATGGTCTCATTTGATGAAGGAAGGGATGTAGAAGGTGAAATAGAAGAAGTGAGGACAAGTTGATGATTTGAGTCATTAGTAATGGTTGTATCATCAGAAGGAGGAGTTTTCGGGAAAGTAACATTTGGAGGAAGTAAAGGGCTAGAGAGAGTTTCAGTTATGATGGGTTCTGCAATTTGAATTGGTAAAGGACCAATAGAGGCAGAGGTAGTGAAAGCGAGCTTCTCGCCAGAAGAAGGAGGAAGATCAGATTGCACATGTGTAAGTGAAGATTTCGCAGATATTAAGGGAGGAATGACGAAATTTCTTCCAAAGGTCTTATTTAATTGGCGAGATCTTTTAGGAGGGTTAGCATTACCCTCGTCATTATGCAAACAATAATCTAGATAAGAAACAGAGGCAACAATATTGTTATTAAGAAATAGAATGTGTTTCTTACTATCTTATTGCTCGCAGAACTTTCTTTCCTTTTTCCAGTTGGTTTCTTAGGATTAGATTTGGTTCTCCTGAAGAGAAGATATAATATGAGAATTATAAAGAATCAAATAAGGGAATATCGAAAAACATAAATAAAAATTGATCTAAAAAAATTTATTTTTTATCATGATCAAGAATATACCTTGGTGATTCCATTAAAACACTAGCAGGAGAGTACGAAGAAGAAAAGTTGCAGACAGAAAACGAAGAAGCTAAGCAGAGAAGAAAGAAAGATAGGGGAAGAAAACCAATTATGAAACTTGACTCTCCCTTTTATAGGCAAAGAGGGAAGCCAGTTGAGCGAGACGTGTCAATACAAAAAGATAGGTTTGCAACACGTGTAAACCAGGGAAGCTGAATTAACGGAACCTTGTCGAGGAAAAGAAGTTCAGACATTTCTGCGATAGTTAAGAAGAATTTAAAGTTCTCATGATATTCTCATCTTCGCAGAGAAAACATGAGAAGAGGCAAGATATAGTACCATAATATCGCCACAACGATATTCTCGTGATAAGAACAATGCTTTTACGAGAAGGTCAAATATTCCTATAAGTATAAATGACATTGTTCACGAGAGTGTCGTGAGGATTCTTCAGCGACATTTGGCGAGCGTCACAGGGAAGCGTCATAATAGCTGACGACTGAAGAGACATGTTATGAGAGTGTTGTTTCACGAGGAATACAAAAGTTGGCGAACATTAACATTGAAAATACCACGATGAGATCGCTAAATAGATCCGAAAGAAGGGGAAAACTTAGCTGTCACCCACTATGTAATTTCCTATATAAAGGGTTCAAGTAAGTCTAGAAAAGGATGATGTATTTTTTAGAGTTGAGAATATTTTGAGGAGAGAGAAACTCCAGAAATAAAGTTGTACTTCTGAGTTTGAATATTTTCTCTAAACATTTCTGAGATCTAAATAATAAAGTGTCGTTAATTCTTTAATCTTCAATTAGTTTTCTCCTAAATTTCTATAGAATCTTAATAGGGGTGTAGTGTGGGAAATCCTGCTACTACAAAGATCATGAGAATTAAATTTTTTACAATTCCGCAGCTGTTTATCTTTTTGCGCTCTTCTGCTTTGACACGTTTCTGTATTCTTCGCCAGCTGTTTTCACGTACTTTTTGTTCCATTTAATTTTTGACACGTCCTTTACAACCGCTGCGATCTGACCGTTCACGTCCTTTCTTTGCATTAACTGCATTCATCTTCTCGAGAATTTTATTCTTCTATAAATACTTCTTTCATTATTTTCTTCCCCTATTTTTACTTTCTTCTTTCTTTCTCTCTGCAATTTTACTGTTCTTCCGTAAATTCCGGATCTACTACTGTTACAATTTTTATTTCGATTTTTTACTCTTTTAATCTTCATTCCCATACTAAAAATGGTTGCAGCTGGTCATAAAAATGTTCTTGCCTTTGAGAAGATGCAAAAGAAACTTAAAGATAAAGGTTTCACCTTATCTACTATTCCTGATCAAAGCCGTAAGGCTGAACTCTCTGTTCCATTGTTTTCTAATTTTTCATGTAACCATGAGAAAATCATAATCTCGCAAGGTCATCTTGAGGCTGGTCTTCCATTCCTCTCTATGATCCTGAACTTCCTTTATTCTATGAAATTCTCTCTCACGCGAAGTTCTCGCGGGCGGTATATCAATTGAGTGGGGATTGTATTCGCTTAATGCTTGAGTATGCTACTCGCAGTGCTGATAAAGAATCTCGCTACCCTGATGCTCCAAGGAATCCCAAATTTAAAGATGTCTCAATCGTTCCCGCAAAGTATATTGTGGAGAATTTCTTCGCAAATTACGACATAGTCACTTGTAAAAAGGATAGCACTCGTTGGGGCATCCACTTGCAAAAGAAGGATAACATCGCTGAAGATGAAATTCTTATGTCAGATATTGATTGGCATACGGGTAATAATCAAGGCCCTCGCCATTCCAATGATGACAAATGGTTCATTTTTCCATTATGTTTAGAAGGTCCCTACATCTCTGGTCCTCATGCATTGCCTGCGAATTTCTCAGAATATCAACCGTGGGTCTTCAACTGGTCTGAAATAAATAATGAGGTACCTTGTTTTTCCATTATTTTTACATTGCCTAATTATCATTATTATCTTCCTCATGTCTTCATACTCTCGCTGACTACTCCAATTTTTTCCAGATTGACAAGTTGAAACTTCATTACCAGAAAATTTGGGAAGCCCAGCACCTTTTTAGCCCTAAAATCTCTCACAGAAAAAGTAAGAAATACTCCTTTACGATTCTTAACAATATATTGTTGCCTCTATTTCTTAACTTTATCTATGCTCGCAGGTTATTGAGGAAACAGAACCTGTGAAGATTGTGAAAAATAAAGGGAAAGACAAAAATGTTTCTTTCTAGGAGAAATCTATTATTCCTCTTAAAGAGAAGTATACTTCCCCTCGCAGAGGGAAATCTGGTGCTCCTCCCTTAAAGAAAAGAAAACCCTAATTCTCTTCTTCTTCAACTCCTCAAGTTAATGCAAAAAACTCGAGTGGTAATTCTGATGATGACGTTAATGATGATGATGATGATTCTAATGCTGATGTCCCTTCTACAATGGATTCTTCCCAATCTAATTCTTCCATGACTTAACTGTCTAAGATCTTTGGCGATATTACTCATGGTATCACAAATGATTATGGAGATGAAGCTCTTAATGGGATATACCAGGCTCTCGCTAAAGTATGTGATGCTCCCATATTGGTTGATAATGATTATATTCAAGGAATATCAAGATCAGTGACTCCCAGTATCTTAAATTCTCTTGGTATTCTAGTATGTTTCCACTTTTTCATCTTATTTATGCGTTTATTTCTTCGTCAAATCTTAATTTATATTGTTCCATATCAGGTTGGAAGAGCTTCCTTCGTTGTTGCCTCTGATTTGGATAGAAGACATGTTATTTGTGAAAAGAAAGCTGCTAATTTTTGCAAGAAAAAAGAGGAATTATCATCTGAATCTGCTGAGCTTCGCAGGGATAAGGAAAAATTAGAAGCTGAAGTTGCTGATCTTCGCAAGAAAAACAAGCAATTAGAAATTTATGCTTCAAATGATAGACAAAAGATCTCTGATATTGACAAGGCTAACCAGCAACTCTATGGTATGAATTGTTTCCTTTTTCTTTTAGTTCTTTTTACCCTACCGCAGCTTATTCAAGCAACCATTTTTGCAGATGTTTATGGCCTTACTGATGAGGCTACATTTTTTCAATCTTTTCCAGAACCTGTAGATGAGGAAACCCTTCTTGCTCGCCTTAATAGTTCTTTAAGTAGTTTCTCATACGATCAGATTAGATCCCTTTCCATAGATGAACTTAAATACAAATTTCATCTCTTAAAAATTGAGCACAGATTCAATTTGAGTTTAACCAATAAGTTTAAATGCCTCTATCTTGACTCAAAAGAAGAAATTAATAGACTAAGAAGCAAGAATAGCGATCTTATTGATGAAAAATATCTTGCTATTAAAAATGGTACTAAAGCCTTAGCAAATTTCCATAAAACTCTTCTCGATATTCAAGTTGAAAGATATAGAGTTATCTACGAGAATAGAGATCTTCTTGCGAGGGAGAATCAAGTTCACTCTCGTCTTCTTATTAACAACGATGATGAGTTTGCTTGGGCTGTGAAGGTTCTTGACAATGCCAGAATTAATTTAGGTGTAGATGTTAGTCTTCAAGTTGATCATTCTGCCTTAATTAGAGATATGATTGCCGAAACAGAAGGTTATTACTCTTGTTTTTTCACTAATTCATATTCTAATTAAATCACCATTATTTTCATTAACTTGTACTCTTGCTCTTGTTCGCAGCGTCTGAAAAGAATCTTCGCGATAGAATTGGAGAACTGGAAGAAGATAAAAGCCAACTCGCAAGAGATCTAACTTCTCGTAATGAAAAATATTCAAGGCTGAAGGACCAATTAAGGATTACTTCTACGAATTTTAGAATTGCCCTTATTGTTGTTCGTAATGATTCTATTAAAATGGTCTGCAATGATCATAACATTCCTCATTCCACATATCCTGATCTAGCAGAAGAAATTCCAGCAGATACTCCAAACCTTATTATCTCTGATAGTGAAGCTGAGGAGTCTGGCGAGGATGAAGATGATAATAAAGATGAAGAAGTAGATAAATCTGGCGAAGATGACGATGGATCTAATTAGTTTTGTTTTTTCTTTTTATCTTCCTTGTAATTTTTGTACACTTATTTCCTTCATTTTGTAATATTGCTGCGAGTTTCTCCATCTTGCAGATTTCCTTGATATATAAATTTCTTTTGCTTCTACCTGTATGAATTAGAAAACAATTCTTTTCTGCAACATAGTCAATTAACATAATTATTACCCTTTAACTATCTGCGTAAATGTGTCATATAATAAGATTTACGTAATTTTATCGTATGATGATGAATAATAATTTCATCGCTCTGTGCATTCCCATACTTGCCTCTATTATTCATCTGCAATAAGAAAAAAAATTGAGTAGAGCTTAGATATCAGTTGTTAATAAAATCTTTTTAAATATTTTTGCTTTAATATCTGCGATGATATCGCTAGTAATAGCCTTATGATCTCTGCATAAATATCGCAAGTCTCATAATTTATGCGCCGATATCGTAGTCATTCAATCTAGTGGTCTTATCATGCCTTCCTATTTAAAGGTCTTATTTTGCCACATTTTGTATTGGCGACAAAATCGCAGGACGTCCTTACATTTGCATGTAAAAACCCATTGATCTTGCCTTATCCTTGTTTTTTTTCAAATTTTCTGCGAAAATATGACAGGCCTAAATTCTCTTGTGAGAACAAAGCCCCATGACATTTCCGTCTTGCGATGAAATCGCAGGACGTCTTTACACTTTCATGTAAAAACCCATTGATCTCATCTCATCTTTTCTCTTATGGCTTGTTGCCTTTGTATAATCTTTGTCACGCGACAATATGATAGGCCTAAATGCTCTTGCGAGCGTAAAGCCCCATGACGTTGTCGTATTTAGACACTTATCAGCTCCCTAATGGAGGGTGCCTCCCTTATCTTCCCCCTGGTTTCCACTTCAAGGAGGGCACATCGGCCATACAAGACTAGCTCCTCCAATCCAGATTTACCAACAACCAGTTTTTTTCGCAGCCTCTTGTCCTTTATGCCTATATGGATTATAGTTACAAGACTGCACCCTAAGTGGGGTTTTCTTCAGGCCGAGTGCATCATAGATAAGACTTACCAAGAATGGCCAGGGTAGGTTCGTCCGTCCCGAGCATCCTTGGATCAACCGTGTACCTCGGTGCCTTGGTCATACTCTGCACTCCTTAGAAGAGACCCTCGGTCGTCCAACCAGGGTATAACCTTATATAGTTGTAAATCCAAAGTATGTCTCCTGGATAGGTTTTCTTTAACCCCAACATCTTCATGACTCAGGTTCCAGCAGCGATATAACCTTATCCCTGAGTCACGCAAAGAGATACCCCCTAATATGACGTACTTTAGGTCTTACATTTGCCTCTTGCGAAATTGTATTCGCGAACTAGGGTGTACGCCATAAAGGTTCGTCCCATTCTTATGTCTCTGCGAAATTTTATTCGCGTTTCTTGCGAGTATCGCAATTCTGATAAAATTTCTTTTCTTGGATCTTTTCTTTTCTTGTACAATTTTTTCAATTTCATCTTTTTCATTCAAACGAAATACTCTTTTGAAATATTTTCTTCAAACAACTCATTCATAAATTTCTTAAATTTTATCCTGTTACCTTTCTACTTACTACTTTCCGCTTCTGCTTTTTTGTTGCGTTTTGTTGTTTTCTCTTTGTCTGAGAGACGCTCGTCGTCTACTTCCTCTCGCCTTTTTATTACATCAACCATTAGTCTGTCACATCTCTGTCTTTGCTTGATGTTGTGTTTCCAACTGTTATTCTTTGCGGCTCTCTCTTCGCAAGATTTTACATCAATCTCATAACATTTCCTGCTTTCTCCCCAATATCCTTTAATGATTCCAATACCATTAGGATGAGGAAACTTAATACATTGGTGAAAGGTGGATGCCACACCTAAAATCCCATGTAGCCAAGGTCGTCCAATCAAGGCATTATAAGGCGATTCAATATCAACAACACATAACAAGATCTTAGAAGATATCCCCTTTAATGGGATTCGCATTGTAATTTCCGCTTTGGGTTTGTTTGCAGTGCCGTTGAAACCATAGATTTTATAGGTTGATGGTATCAAATCTTCATCTTTTCCACCCATGGTTCTGTAAGTATGATAGAATAAGATATCAACTGAACTACCCGTATCTATTAGAACTCTGTTAATGGCCCAAGAATCTTCCATTTTATCATCACTTTCTTCATCTTCTTCTTCTACTTTTTGTGGATTTATTTCTAATCTTACCACCAGTGGGTTGTCATGCATCTCGCCGGGCTCTGGTACTTCTTGTGCAGTGAAAGAAATAGTTTGCTTTTGCCATTCCTCTAATGGCGAGACTCTCGCAATATTTATTACCTCTTTTCCATCCATGTCTCTCGCGAAAACTCTGCTTAGAACATTGTCGTGGAAATCCTCAATAGTCTTATATGAGTGTACGATGGAATTACATAACAAATTCTCCACCTTGGCTTCAACCTCTATCACAAATGTTTTTGCTCCTTTTACAGTATTCACTCTGCGAATTTCTGGTTCTGGTGGTAGATGTTGAGATTGTGGATGTCCTATTAGAAAATGATTTGACTTTCCATGATCAATCATCCTCAAAATTATTCTTTTTTACATTCCTTCAATCGTTTATTGAATGACCATGAAAATGATGGTAAGGACAAAATTCTTGGTTTCGATTATTTTGATGTGGTTCTTTTCCCATGTTCCAGGGTGATGGTATATTTTCCATCAAAATTATAGCTTCCCAAATTTTTTCTATGCTGGCATTCAGGGGTGGCATCTTAATTTCTTCCCATATTACCCTTTGATTCCCTTGTCCTCTGAAATTATTTTTCCTCTGACCACCATAAGTCTCTTGCGGCTGATCAAGTCTTTGAATTTTATTATTTCCACCGCAATTGTAATAATTCCTTTCTTTTTCATACTCTTCTTGGTCTCGACTTCCTATAGCTACTAGATTCTGCAGATTTTCAATCACTACTTTCTCTTGATGTGGCTGCGAGGTGCTCGCCACATTGTTGATCATTTTAGGAAGTAAGGTCACGTTCGCTGCTATTGAGCTGGTGTTTATGACTGGATATGATTCCATCTCATTTTGTTTTTCCTCCAAAGCAATGTATTCTTCTTGTAGTTCTCGTAGCTCAGTCATTGTGATGGTATTCTTGATTCTGAAAATTTGTATGTACATCATATTGGTTGCGAACATGGCATTAATGAAAGATAAAATGAGGTATCTCTCATCTACTCTTCCTGCTATTTCACTGCACATTGTATTTCATCTTATGGTTAGGTGTTTCAGACTCTCGCCAATCCTCTATTTTAATCCAAATACATCTTCAATACCGGGTCGTGAAGAATTATTGCTTATATATGCTCCCAGGAATGTAGCTTGCAAATGGTCGAAAGAAGTTATTGTATTTTTAGGTAAGCCTTCGAACCATTTTAACGCCTCGCCAGTTAAACTAGATGCAAAGTATTTGCATAACACAGCGTCATGGTTTTCCCATTGTAGCATACACCTAACATAAGCCTTAACATGTTGAACAGCACAGGTAGTCCCATCGAAGATACTGGTTAATGCTGGTAAATTGCATTTTGGAGGGATTCCTCTTAATTGTACTTCTTGAGTGGATGGAGTTCTCGCAGCTTCTTCAATGGCTTCATCAAGTTGTCTCCTGCCTCTTTATCTTCTGTTATTCAACATTCCCCTCATTTTTGCTAATTCTCTTAAAATTTATTTATTCCCAGCTGAATTTTGCTCCATTGGTCTTTTCAGTGCAGCTTCTCTTCTTCTGCGTTCATGTTTTTCTTATCTTACAAGATTCTGTATCTTCATCTGCATCTTCATTATGCCTTCCCCTGCGATTTTCCTCTTCACCTTCTTCTTGAATTCGCAACCGATTATGTCTTCCAATTTCTTCTCTGCGAGTTTCTTCATTCCTCATCGTTTCTCTTCGCTGTCTTTCTATTCTCCTTTGTATTCTGTCATATTCCTCATTGATATTATTGCTATGGAGATTTTGTGTGCATCTCCTTTCTCGATTGTCATGATTATTCTGTTGTATTGATTCTTGGAATTCTTGTTCTTCCACTTCTGCTCTTAATCTTTCTCTCTCGCAAGCTAGACGTGCTTGTTCATCATAATGTCTCTCAATTTCCTCCTCAATGATTCTTTGATTTCTTTGGATTTCTCGCCCATGTAATATTAATCTACCTTCTTCTCGATTTTCTTCACCGTCTTGGTTGTTTCCACCTTCTTGATTTCTATTATTACGTATACCATCCAAAGCTTCACCGCGTGGATCATAGCGATCATAAATTATCTCTTCTGCTTCATGACGTTTCTCTTCATTTGGATTTTGCATTTCTTCTCGGATATTTTCTCTAGCATTTCTCATAGGGGAATTTCACCTTGGTCCTTCTCTAAATGATCTTGAACTTTATCTAGCAGTACTTCTTGATCTCCTACTCTGCAATCTCAAATTCTCTATTCTTAACTCGTGATTTTGTCTTGTTAAATTTGCGCGTTCTTCTGCTTCTAACCTCCTTTCCTCTTGTATTCCTTGTCTTAAATCATCTGTTGTTTCATTTTCGCCTTCATGAATTAATCTTCCAACCACTCCTTGATCAATTTCTTCTCTTCTCTCATTTCTTAATTTTCGACCTTCTGCTTCTTCCATCGAATCTAATCGCCAAGTATGCACGCTAACTCTATCATAATCCACAACTCTATCTTGTATTGGTGTTTGCTGATTTGGTTGTTGAACTTGATTTTCTCCTTCATTCCTTGTTCTATTTATTCTTGAAGATTCTCCCACTTCATCTGTTTCTCCACCTGCAAGTCTTTTACTCCTCCTTATAGTTGTTGGTGGTTCTGATGTGTTTCTTCTTCTTCTAGCCATTAATCTTTATAATCTGTTGAATGTTGCGTAAGATCTTGCACTAATTATTCCAAATTCCTTCCACTCACGATGTCAATTTTTATCCTTTTCTTCAAATAATCATCAATTCTTCCCTGTTCCGGGCGCCAAAATGTAGTTGCAGGAAATCCTACACTACACCCTTGATAAGATCTTACAGTGATTAACACATATTTGGATGATTAAAACGACGCTTTATTATTTGATTTTTAGAAATGTTTTCAAGTAAAGGAAGAAGATCAAGAATATAACCGCTCTCTTAAATTTTCTCTCTCCTCAAGACTTTCTCAACACTCAAAAATACATCATCCTCTCTCTGGACATACTGGGTCTCTTTATATAGGGTAGTTACATAATGGATGACAGCTAAGCTGTCCTTTAATTTCGGGTTTGGCTTGCGATGTTCTCGCGGTAGTTATAATGTCAATTCTTGCAAGCGTTCTAACCATCGCAGATCAATCATGCTCTTCTCGTGTTTCTTCAATCGTCAGTTATTACGCCATTCTTTGAATCATTCTTTAAGTTATTCTGTGATGCTCGCAAAGTGTTGTTGAAGAGCTCGCGGTGATGATCGCAGGAGTGATGTTAATCTCACAAGAATACTATCATGGCGATATTCTGTTCCTACAATCATTACTAATGAGAATAAGGGAGCGAACTTGGTTTTCTCTTTCAACAAGATCTCTATTTTCGCAGATAAGTCTATCTCTTTCAATTTGAACATCGAGAATAGTCTTATGGAAATCTACTAAAGATTGAGCACCTTGGTTAGTGATACGGTCCATATCATTTGAAAGCTTAATATTCTTGGCTTTAAAAATATTGATTTCTTTTTTAGAATCATGATAATGGCGCTTAAATTTGTTGGTTAAGCTCAAGTTGAATCTATGTTCAACCTCTAAGAGGCGAAATTTTTATCTGAGTTCATCTATGGAGAGAGATGTAATTTGGTCATTAGAAAAACTATTTAATGAATTTTTAAGACGTTCAAGAAGAGTGTTATCATCCATAGAAGTAGGGAAAGAATGAAGGGTTGAAGCCTCATCAGAGAGACCATAAACATCTGCAAGAATGATTAATCAAATAAGATAAAGTCGTAGGACAGAGGGATAAAATAAAGAAGAGAAATTTCATACCATAAATTTGATTATTCGCAGCTTGGAGACTAGAAACTTTGTCTGACTGAGAGGAGGCTTCAATTTCTAATTACTTAGCCTTTTCGCGAAGACTAGAAACTTCAGATTCGCGAACTAGGGTGTATGCCATAAAGGTTCATCCCATTCTAATGTCTCTGCAAAATTTTATTCGCGTTTCTGGGAAATTTTCCACGTTTCTTTATTCTTTCATTTATTCTTCCGTTTCTATCATCTCTTTCAATTCTTTGTGAGATATCTACGCGAAATAATCATCGACTCTTTCCTTTGCGAAATAATCAAAGATCTTATGAAGTAACGAAATAATAACTTTTTGTTTCTTATTGTAATCTTGAACAGTCTCGCGTCTGTGATAAAAAGCTGCAATAAAAATAATCTTGAATACTCTTGCAACTGCGATAGAAATCTGCGATAAAATAATCTTGAATACTCTTGCAGTTGCGATAGAAATCTGCGATAAAAAGTTTTCTCAAAATTTGTTATTGGTAATATTTTTTTAGATATAGTCTATTCCATGGTCTGCCAAGTCTTTGACCAATATCTCTACCCTCCGGGTCCATCAATTTATATGCCCTTATTCCAACGATCTCTTTAATGATATACGGCCCATCCCATTTTCTCTCCAACTTTCCACCATTTTCTCGCTGGTAACCTGGTGTTTCTCGCAGCACTAAATCACCTGGTTGGAATTCACGTTCTTTGACACGTTTGTTATACTCGCGAGCCAACCTCCGCTGATAATTTTTCATATGTTGTAAAGCTTTTTCTCTCTTCTCTTCTAATTCATCAAGTTTACTTAGAATCATACCAGCACTAAGATTATTTTCCCAAGCCTCTCTTTTTGTTGTAGGGATAGTAACTTCTGTTGGTAGTACTGCTTCGACACCATATGTTAGACAAAAAGGTGACATCCCAGTGGCTTCTATCCTAGTTGTATTGTAGGCCCATATTGCATTATGCACTTGTTCACACCATGCCCTGTGGTGTCCCTTTAATTTTTTATTCAGTATATCTGCGATTGTTTTGTTGGTTGCCTCTGCCTGCCCATTTGCTTGTGGATAAAGAGGTGTCGATTTTCAACATTTAATCTTAAATACATTAAGTGGCATTTCTATGTTTTGTCCTTCAAATTGCTTTCCATTATCAGATATCAACTGTGTAGGAATTCCAAATCTGCAAATTATATTTTCAAATATGAATGTAAAAATATCTTTATCGCGAATGTGCTGTGCAACCTTTACTTCTCCCCACTTTGTGAAATAATCTGTAGCGACAATCAAATATCTTCTTTATCCAGAACCGGGTACAAATGGTCCTACAATATCCAACTCCCATTTTCCAAAAGGCCACACACTTGTTGAAGATGACAATGGTTCCCCTGGTGCATGTATCTTCTTTCCATATCGCTGAAAATCTTCGCAACGTCTTGATAATTGATTTGCATCCTCATGCATATATGGCCAGTAATAGCCTTGCATTTTTGTTCTGTATGCCAAAGATCTTCCCCCGCTATGATTACCAGCGTCTCCACTATGCAACATTTTTAACACCTTTTCTCCTTATTCCCGTGTCAAGCATCTAAGTGATGGCTCATTAAAAGATTTGCGATACAACACTCCATCTCTTAATTCATAATTTGTTGCACGACTTTTAAACTTGGTGCTTCTAATCTATTTCTTGGTGTTTCTCCTCTCGCCAAATATGCATGAAGTTCTGCTCTTCAATCTGCAATATTGCCCCTTGCTTCTTCTTCGCCACTTTTTATTATCATTACATCTGCTTCTTCTTCTTCTTCCTTATTGATTGAGGGTGATACAAGTGTCTGAATTTTTATGCATCTCGCAGATGGATTTATCATCATGCTAGATATGAAAGCAAAAGCATCTGCGAGTCTGTTATCTTTTCTTGATATATGTCTCCATTTTATTTTTGGAATTTTCGCTGACAGCTCTTCAACAAGTTTCTTGTATTTCTTCAAAGATGGTTCATTTTTGTGTATTCTCCTTTGATTTGGCGAATAACCAATTGCGAATCACTGGTAATTCTAGCATTCTCCAACTTTATTTCTATTGCGAATTTTAGAGCATGTATTACAGCTTCATATTCCGTCTCATTATTAGTGGATGCAAATTCCAATCTAAATGAAAAAGCCATTTTTTCTCCTTCTGGCGAGATAAAGACAACTCCAACTCCATTACCTTCCTTGTTTGATGACCCATCCACTAATATTTCCCACCTGTTGGGTTCTGTTAACAGATATCTTGGGTCTCCATGTTCTTCTTCTACATCCATCATCTCTTCTACAACTTCATCATCTTCTAGAGAAAACTCTGCTAAGAAATCTGATACAACTTGTGATTTTGGTGAAGATAAAATTCATATTTGATTTCGAAGTGCCCTACTTGTGCATTCCATCTCTCAACTCTGCCTGACATTTTTGAATTCTTCATTACTGACTCAATTGGCACCTTTGTTAATACTTTTACTTTATGTGCTTGAAAATAAATGCGAAGTTTAAAAGTTGCATAAACCAATGCCAGAATTAGCTTCTCAATCTTTGAGTAATTTTTCTCTGCGGTATTAAATGTTTTGATAATGTAATAAATTGGTTTTTCTATTCCTGCATCCACTCATAGTAACACTGCACTTAATGTGTGCGAATTTGTCGCAAGGTAGATCAATAATTCTTCTCTTGGCTCCGGTTTCTGTAAGATAGATATGTTCATTAAATGTTCTTTAATTCCTTGAAAAGCCTTTTCACATTCATCTGTCCACCTGCACTTTGTTCCCTTCTTGAGTATATTGAAGAAATGCTTGCATTTGTCTGATGATCGCGAAATGAATCTTCCTAGCGAAGCCAAAAGCCCATTCAACTTATGCACATCTTTTACTGTTGTTGGTGTTGGCATGTCGCGAATTGCTTGTACTTTATCTGGATCAACTTGTATTCCTTCTTTTGACACAATATACCCCAAAATATTTCCTGAATCCACTCTAAAAGTACACTTTTCGGGATTCACCTTGATGTTAAAATGTCGCATTTGATCGAAAATCTCCTTCAAGTCCTGCACATGGTTTTTAGCTTCTTTACTCTTGATTGACATGTCATCTACATATACCTCTAATGTTTTATGGATCCATTTCACAAACACTTTCTTCACCATTCTTTGATATGTTGCACCAGCATTTCGCAAACCGAAGGGCATCTTTGTATAGCAATATAACCCTCTTGGAGAAAAGAACGCAGTGTGCTCCTGATCTTCTTCAGCGAGAGGAATCTGATTATACCCTTTATACCCATCTAATGAAGATATTCTATCATTTCCCGCTGCTGATTCGACCATTTGAGGAATATATGGTAATGGAAAGCTATCTTTAGGACAAGCTTTGTTTAAGTCAGTAAAGTCTATACAAATTCTTATCCATTTATTTTTCTTTGGAACCACCACCATATTTGCAATCCATTCCGGGTACTTTACCTGCCTTATAATTCTAGCATCAAGCATCTTCTGTAATTCTTCTTCTATTTGGGAATGGTATGTTGTTGCGATTTTTATTATCCTTTGTTTAAATGGTCTTACATACTTGTTAATTTCTAACTTATGACATGCAACTGACGGGTATATTCCAGGCATCTCATCCATACTCAACGCGAATATGTCTTTATATTCTCGCAAGAGGTTTATGGTTCGTTCATCCTCATCTGAATCCATCTTCGTTCCAATTTTCAACATCTTATGTTCTTCTTTACTTCCAATATTTACTTCCTTTGTTGGTTCTGCTGCGATGTAACTGGCCTCAGGTTTCCCCATTGGTGTTGATATTTTCATAACTTTCGCAGGCTTATCTCCGTCTTGCGAAATTTCGTTGGGTATTCATTTTCCTTATTTTGCTCTTATCATGTATACTTTTAATTCTTCTTTCTTTGTTTCTTTTGCCATTTTTTTGCGAGCTTTACGCAGCTTTGCGCGTCCTTCATAACTCCTTACTTCAATTTGATAACACAGTTTCGCGAGATCAGTATCTCCTCTAATTTCTCCAACTCCACCGGGCATAGGAAATTTGATGCATTGATATAATGTTGATGCTACAACCTTGATCGCGTGTATCCATGGTCATCCCAACAGCATGTTATATGGTGACTCCATATCTACCATACATAATGTTACTTGTGTTTCAATCTCTCCTAGCGGAATTCGTACCACTATTTCGCCTTTAGGTTTTGTTATAGATTTTCCAAAGCCATGAATATGATATACTGAACAAGACATCTCTTCATCCTTGTATCCCATTTTCTTAAATGCATGATAAAATATTATATCTACAGAACTTCATGTATCCACCAAAGTTCTATTCACAACCCATTCTTCCGCAGATCTTGTTGATTTTTCCTTGTTCATTTGTATAGTGGATACCATGATTACCAAAGGAGATGTATGATCCAAATTTTCTCTTGGTATTTCTGTTGCTGTGAACGTGATTTTCTGCTTTTCCCAATCCTTCAGAGGCGATACTTTCTCCACCATCATAATTTTCTTTCCTTCAAAATCTCTTTTATGAATCCTTCCTTTCATATTTTCGTGGAATTGGTTGATTATCATTTTTGTTATCATATTACACTCCAACTTCCTGTAATTCTTCTTGGCTTCAATCATATTTCCTTCAACCACTTCACCAACTTGTTCGATCATCTTTTTAACTTGAATACTGATTTTTAATCTTGCTTTTTCTACAATTTTCAACTTTCAATCCCTGTTTCTAGCGCCATTATGTAGTTGCAGGAATTCCTACACTACACCCCTCACAAGAATCCACAATTATCAACACATATTTGAAGATTAAAAACAACACTTTATTGATTAATTCTCAGAAATGTTACAAGAAATGGAATAAATCAATAATACAACCGCTCACAAGAACTTTCCTTCTCCTCAAAACTTTCCCCATACTCTAAAAAATGATCTCTCCCTTCTTTTCACTTGTTCGAATCTTTATATAGGAAATTACATAGTGGATAACTGCTAAGTTATCCTTTAATTTCGGATCTGACTCGCGATACTCTCGCAGTAGTTGTAATGTTAACCCTCGCAGACGTTTGTAAGCTTCACAGCATCATCACGCTTTTCTCATGTTTCTGTTATCGTCATCCGCTACGTCATTCTTTCAATCATTTTGTGACACTCGCAGTGTGTTGTTGAAGAGATTGCAGAACTATCGTTGTAAATCTCGCAGTAGTATTACTGTGGTGATATTCTGATCCTACAACTAATGCGAGAGTATCGCGAGTCAGATCCGAAAGTAAAGGATAGCTTAGTTGACATCCACTATGTAACTACCCAATATAAAGAGAACTAATATACTCAGAAAGGGAGAGATCAATTAGAGAGTACTGAGAAAGTTTTGAGGAGATAGAGAGAGAGAGAGTTTAAGAGAGCGGTTGTATTCTTGATTTCTTTCATTTCTTGTAATATTTCTGAGAATTAATCAATAAAAGTGTTGTTCTTAATCTTCAAATATGTGTTGATTATTATGAATTCTTATGAGGGGTGTAGTGTAGGAATTCATGCAACTACAATTAGTCTAAGGATCAATAAAAATCAATGAAGCATGAATTGCAGCACATTCAACACATTGGTATTCTAACTACAATGGATACATGGCATACACTGTGAGTGAAAAATGTTGAAGCACTAAGATTATGTTTATCCAGAACAATATAGAAAAACAAGAATAATATCAAAACTTCAATTAAACTTAGCAATGGATTAATGGTTTCATCTAAACCCTAACTATGAAATTAGAACATCATGGAGATAATAAAATCAAACATGAATTACTGCTTGGTGCATCGGCTAATCCGGGCATAGTTTTCTCTCTACAATCTCTTCTCTATTTATATACCAACAACTCTCAATTCCTTCAATTCGGAAATTAGATGAACACCCACTCACCAAAACATCTGAATTGGTTGTCCTCTCTGCTAATTCGTCTCTGCAACTCCATTAAATTGATTGTTGGGTAAACCCTAACTCTATCTATCTCAAACCTAGCTTCTAGGGTTATGGGAGAAGCTATGATGGAGATAAATAGAAGCTAGGAGGCGGAGAAGGTGGTTGCTCAGAGGCGGTCGGAGATGGAGGTGCTGCTGTCTTCTGCAAATAGCCGGGGGAAGGGGAAGAACTGTCAGAGAAGAAAGAAAAGAGGAGAAGAAAAAGAACAAACTGGGTTTGTCTTCTGGTCGAGTTGGGTGAAGGGGACATACAGTTAGGGTATGAGGCGGGAACATCAAGTGTTGATGCACGGAAAGGAGAGGACATTGGATGCAGCTGCTAGATCAAATCCAACGGCTTAGGATGGATTCGGGTCTTGGGTAGTTTAAGCCCATGTATTTGTAAACGGGTTGCAACTGATGCGCAAGCATGCTGCAACTTCTCTTCTATAGTCGCTAGTCTCCAATATTCTGCTCTTTTGGCTCCTTAATTCTTCCAAGCTTTATTTACTACCTAAAAACACAAAATTAATTAGTACAAGTATTTATTCTTGAAAACAAAGAAAATACAGAATTTGGGATAATATATGATTTTAAAGCGCAAAAGATGAGTTAAATGCCAATGAAAAGGTGTAGAAATATGCACTATTTGGCACTCATCAAATACCCCCAAACCTGAATTTTACTTGTCCTCAAGTGAAACAGAAATTAAGAAATCCTAACTATACCACTGTCGTTGGTCTCTCGAATGCATTTAGCATATGCACTAAGCCTTTAAACCCCTAGGTGTCCCTAGTGGACGAGTTGTAGTCTCGTGAGGGCCTATCAGAGATGTACCCACAAAACCTTCTCCAACTTCAGAGCGTAATAGAGTCTCAAGCATCCAAGGAGATATGAGGACATAGAGTTTATGCATGCTAGTAACTTGAAGTTAGAACTACCAAAAACGCATTCTCATCCTTAAGAGTTGAGCGAGAAATAACCATACCATGTGAAAGAATTCGAGTTCGAGAGTGATCACAAGCCTCGACTTCTGCCTCACCAATAGGGTTTTATGATAATTGCACTCAAAAGGACCGCTTTTTTAGTCTCTCATGTGTGCAGACAGGAATAAAGAGTGAAATCCTGCACACTTTGAATGGTGGAAAGGGAAACCTTCCGAAATAATTTCTGGAGACTCCACAAAAGTGTGGGGATAAGAATATTTTTATGATGGTCTCTAAGAAAGGAAATCAATCATTAGCAAGGATGGGAGTACTCACTTACCTTCACATCCGATCGGAAATCAACACCACTCTTACAACATCCATAGAAACGTCTTCAATCTTCGGTCTTCAATTGTCGATGATGAACTTCTGAACTTCATAGAAACTTTACAATTTGTAACTTTTCTCTAAAATTTCCTTGTTTCTTGGAATTTCTTCTTGAATTCTTCTTCTTTACCATGGTGTTATTTAAACAAAACTAAGAAAATAAACTACAATTATTTATTTTTTCGATTTTTTTTTTTTTTATCTTAAAAACACAAACTGAAAATAACAAAATAATAATGAAACTACTAAAGCCATGGATGAAAGACGTTATCACTTAATTCTTCACAATTTGCTTTGTCTTGATTTCATAAACTTCACTTTTTCTCATCTTATTTTCTTTTCTTTGCTCTTGTAAAATACCACTTCAAATGTGTATAGAATTCTACTCTTTGTATTGTATCTTTACTTTGAATAGGAACTTTTTCTATTCCTTGAACTGTTGCATGTAAACCTTGGACTATTTCAACTTTCTTCAAATATTCTGATGTCGTGCTGCTTGTTGATGATCATGTGTTTCTATGGATCTGTTGATGTTGTCGAGTGAGAGAGAATGGTGTTAACTGCAATCAAACTATAAGAAGGAGTTTTCATCTTTAGACGTCATCCTCATGATTGACAAAATTAGCACTCAAGAGATCAAAAATAGTGCTGAAAGTGGTGTGAAGTTGGGTAGCTCACCATTCCTACCCGGAATTTACATACGGTAACACACACTCTAAAAGATTTTTTGGAAAGTCACAAAAATGAAGGTTGGTGCCTTTCTTGACGTAAAATAGGTAGTCTCCACTAAGGGTGTTCACAACTCTACTACCAAATATCTTTGCAGCACCTAATTTTCCCACCGGCATGGTTAATTCCAACTTTAACGCTCTAACAACTAAGAAAACCACTTGTGTTCTCCAGTACTTCCAAGTTCAGTTATTTCGGTCATACTCTCTATGTAAACATATCTAGAAGCATGCTAGTGACTCTAAGATCTAAAAGTTGGAGGTTTTATGCAAATATTTACAAAGATTTTGATTTTGATTTTTTTGATTTTTTTTAAGATGCAAAACACTAAAAACTCTATATGGCAAATACTCCCCCAAACCTAAATCTAACATTGTCCTCAATGTTTCAAAATATGAGCAGAATTACAACAACATACCAGGAGAAAAGTGCAGAGTAGATTTTTAAAGGAAAGAGATTACCAGATGATGGCGAGACCAACATTAGAATTGCATTATTCGAGTTGAATCCGAAAGGAAATCAACAGACGCCACATTGGATTAGCACACATATATACAAGAGAAAGCTAGAAAATACAATTACCTACTGGATTATATACTAGAAAAGTTCACCATACATCAACAATCTAAAGAGTTGAGGATCAACCCAAAAGACAGGATGCAGAGATTTTAACAGCCTCACATAATTATAATAGATAGAAATGCAAGTGAGGCTGTCAAAACAAATGAGCTACCCCCAAACCTGAATTTTACAGAGATATGACACTTATCAACAACTATCAGATCTTGAGGTACTTCCTGCACAATTCCAAAGTCCAAATTGACAGGTTCAGGGATGGGCAAAGAAACATGAGGGGATTACAGATATAGCCTCTCAACGACAGGATACTTAGTGAACAAAATGTCTAAAAGAATTTGAGATGCACATAACTCTAGCCCTATGTTGGGAACTGTCAACAACTTGATTTTAGCAAATCCTAGCAGTGCAATCTCCATGTCAATAGCAAGACCATCAGTTTGTGACTTAGGTATGGAATCAGATGTGTTTAAGATATGCCTATTCTTAGGCTCACAAATATCACTACACATTCTAGTTTTTCCCCAGTTGGAAACAAATAAATCATACTCACTTTCATAGGACAAATCATCAAGCCCTAGTTCATAATCATCATTATCCAAAACCTTTATGTCATGCATAGGAAAATCATAGGAAGCAACATATTGTTTTCTAGGTAATCAAATGCATTTAAGTTACATTCATTGTTAGGCTCAAAAATATCACTATGCAGTTTAGTTTTTCCCAATTCAGAAACAAATAGTTCTCTATCATGATCACAGTCATTGAACAAATTAACAAGCCCCAATTCAGAATCATGACTATCCAAAGTACCCAAATCAGTATCAGAAGAAGAATCATATTGAGAACTATGCAAGGAATTAGACACATCAAATTTATCTTTATGTATAAGAACATTAGCGTCAACAGAAAATTCAACCTTTCCAAAGTCACACACAAGTTGTGTATTATGCTCTTCTTCGCAGAACAACTGGACAAGCCCTAAATCAGTACCAAAGTCATCTGGATTGCAATTAATATGAATATTAGAAGAAACATCATCAATGGAAGTCTCTATACTATGGTCTGGAATTTCAGAGTCACATGACTCTGAAATTGACTCTTCAAGAAGAACTAGCTCTTCTAACATCATATCATCATCTGAGTAATATGAATACTCGTTTATATAAACAGTTGTGGTGTCCTCAGTCAGCTCATGTTCCTCTAGATGAGGTTCATGTTTAATATCAGTTGCATGAGTGGGACTGGACATACCATTTTCAATGTTTGATTCATCATCATCATTGTAACAGGGATTTTGCAATCTAGGACAATTTTCAATCAACTGGGATGAGCTATCATACGACATACAAACATGGAGTTCAGTTTGGGCACAGGACTTAGAGACAATAATATTTGTATTTATACACTTTTCTATATCTTCACCTCTCCTAGTCATGCAGTTTCCTGTATCAGAGATAAAATCAGGCAGTAATTCATGAGGGTTTCCCATATCTTGTGACAATATCCTGGTTTCCCTAATGGATTCCCATTGACGGGTTTTCCCTGAAATCTCAGCTAAAAACGACCATGCATCATTCACAGTTTTATCAAGAAATTCACCATTACACAGAGACTCAACCATGGCTCGAGATTTAAAGTCTAGTCCCTCATAGAGGATAACAACCAGTCTCCACTTCTCAAAGCCATGATGCGGACACTCAATCAACAAATCATTAAACCGTTCAAAATAGTGAAAAAGAGTCTCCACATCTAACTAGACAAAAAAATTAATATTTTGACGAACAACGATGGTCCTACAATGTGGAAAGAATTTTTTGAAAAATTGATTTGTAAGTTGGCCCCAAGTGGTGATGGATTGTGGTCTCAAACCATGAAACCATGATTTGGCCCTTTCTTTTAAAGAAAATGTGAACATACGCAATTTCAGAGAGTCTTCAGACATATTTTCAGGTTGCATAGTCCGACAAATTTGTTCAACTCTCTTACATGATGATAGGGATTTTCAGAATCAATCCCCCGATAAATCGGAAGAATTTGTATCATGATTGCATTCAATTCAAATGGGCCATCAGTATGGGGTAGGACGATACATGATAACAATCTTGTTCCTATGGGGTACATGTTTTCATGAAGACTATGGGGTCTATTCATACAATCACCCATTGTCTTAGCCTGGGCAGGTCTATCCATGAAAGAAATGTGGATTTCGACTAGGTTCTCTTGTTCAAGTCTTATTGCAGTCAAGAAAGGATATAATCATAGACCAGACAACATACCATTCGAAGATTAGGTAATCAGACCAACCAAACACATACGAAGGGAAGGAAAAATATGCTTATGAGAATGAGATATTAAATAGATGCTCGCACACCAACCAAAAATTTCAGAGAATAAATGATGCAAAGGAGTGCGTAACAATCATCCATCGGAAAAAAAATTAAGAATGTTACCGCCAGTACAGAACCTGGAGTAGCACAACAGCCAAACGTGCTCCTATGCTTTTCCTCTTTTTCTTTTTAGCTTGTACATCAGCCTTTGTCGGTACCTGTTAGTCTCAACAGAAAATTTCAGTATCCATAAATGTACATATAGATCAAAGGAATGAGCACCAAAACCAACACTACAGCCTAACTAACACTAATTTTGTATACAACTGAAACGGAACAGCTTATGGCTTAAAAGTATAAAACACTACCAACACTACAGACTAATAATATGAACTCTTAAAAATCTAGGGATGTGTTTGATAACAGAGAAAGGAAACAATTCCATGAAAAGTGTTTCCATGAAATCAGTTTTCTGGGGGAGGCAAGGAAAGACTTTCCATGGAATTCCACGGAATTGAGTTTAAAACATACTTTAGGCCACGCTTTTATTGCAATTCCATGGAAACATATTTTTGACCAAACGACGAAAAACACGCTATTTCCATGGAAAGATGGCTAATTCCATGGAATTAACTCCTATCAAACACAGCCTAGGGGAATTCTAAATCAAAAAACTACAGGACAAAAATCTAATTAGATCCTATAGATTACTAGACTCGACTATGAATTGAAAACAAACAGGACAAGGGAAACTAAATCAAACTACACAAGCTACAAGACAAGATTGCTAAATGAAATGAAAAATCAAATGCTACAGAACAATAAACTCTTTTGAACTAAAAGTTATAATGAATATGAAATGCTAAAGAAGGCTACACTAGTACTACGGACAGAAACTATACAAAAAGAAAAATAAATAAAAGTAAAGCTACTAATATCTAACTGAAGTGCAAAGTTATAGGACACAACATTTACATTACATATGCCCAGGGCCGTCTCTGAAGTTTCGATGACCTTGTGTAAAAGAGATCAGAACGCCTTTCTATATAAAAAAAAATCACACATAAATAAAATGTACTTAATAGCATTGAAACCAAGTAATTTTTGCCGCAATTTAAGAAGAATGTATGATAAAAAAAAGTATTAGAAAGTTGAGAACTTTCCATTAAAAATGAAAACAAACACATAACTACTTAGGACTAAACTACACTGATTAACAGATTGAAACAGAAATCAAATTTGAGTAAACTGCAACAAAAAACATACTAAAGCAATAGCCATCATCCAAATACTCTTTCACTTTAAAGTTTACGATGTTGTTTTCGCGCTCCAAGTAGTTCTTGACATACCTGCAGTAAAGGAAGTAAAGAGCTCAAACAAGGAATCTAAAACGAAAAATATTACAGTTGACAAGTAATTAGTAATTTAGTACGTACTAAATTGCAAGTAGATGACAAACCAACTCCAGTCAAGTATTTTATTTTAGCATAAATCACATGATCCAAGACCAAGAGTATTGACATTCGATAAGAAAAAAAAGTATGATTAGTTTGACCTAATCAAGTGGTTGTCTATAAATCAATACAGTGATTAATTTTAGTGGAGGACCCAAATTGGGTGATTTGAATAGTGAGTTGAGTTTACGGATGTAAAGGTGTTGGGAGTTCTTCTTATTTACTATCTACTAAGACGAGCCACAACTATTGACTTTAATGGTGCGTTTTCGACTTTCAACTCTACAGAGAAGTCACGCCGTAGCTAGATTATTACTCCTCTTTCCATTTAAGAGAACTAGAGAAGTTAAATTATTCAATGGGCTTTTTTTAGTTCGAATCCAACAAAAAATGATAATGAAAATAATCCTTCATGAATGGGACACCTTGTGCATGAGCACACCTTGCACCCCTTCAGAACCGGCCTGCATATGCCAATGAAAATAAAAATAATACGAATGCAACAAAACCAAAAAAAATATTTACAAATTCCTATATGAATTCTCACTGATACAAGTACTCTAAGAAAGTAAAAAGAAAAACAACAGAAGCTTAACAAATTTACAACCCGAGCATAGATAGAACTACCTACAAATGTTAAAAACTAAAAGTCGAAATGGAACAAGTTACACTAATTTATACTACAGGGCAATGATGCATGAGACAGAATACTGAAAGGAACCTAACTATTATGCAAGAATGCTTACAACATGTATAACCTAAATTACAGCTAGCTATTGATGCAAACAATCCTAAACTAGATATGAATACAAGACAATGGCAGTTTATGAGATAGAAAATGGAATGATAGAAAATTACAGTTACAACTACAGATGATGAGAACAACAAGCTTTATTTGGAAAAAGTTATACTAAGCTACACTAGAAGACAATGATGCACAGTTTCTTACTTAACAAAAAGACTGAAGGAATGCAAGTTTATGACTGAAATGGAAGTTACAGCTAATAGGCTACAAAACTAAGTTACATAGATGAGGTGAAAATTATATACTCAGATGATGGAGATAACTAAGATGATGCAGGAGATGGAAAAATTAAAACTACAATTATACTAAGCTACATGATGCAATAATCTAACACATATATACACAGTAAACTAAATAAATCAGTAAAGCAGAACACAGAATCAGCTACACCGCTACCGAGTCCCCGGAAACGGCGCCAAAAACTTGGTAGTCTTATAAACAGTACCTATGACTATGTCTAACTGCAAGTGCACAACGTCTATGGTAGACATGGAAAATACAGGTCGATCCCACAGAGACAAGGTTGTTGTAAGTTGAAGCTTATGGTCTTACTATACTGATTCAAACAAAGATTAACCAAAAAGGGGGTTTTGTTTCCGAAACGGCTAGATGATGGTAGTGGCTGAAATAACAAAAACAAAAGAAAAGAGTGATCTACAAGCAGATAAATAAGGTGTTAGGGCAGTCGAATCCACCTTTTAACCTACACTAAGTCAATTCAGTCTCAATACTATTCTTGTCCCTTGTATAGACATCGGTGAACTTCTAGGCTCTGCCGACTATCCATATAGCAGTGAAGATTCTAGTCTGTTGCACATCAAAGGGTGGTTTTAGGAGGATGGTTTAGTATCACTAAGATAATTATCTAATCCTAGTATTAGTTGCCCTCTCACAAAACAAACTAACCGCAGATCAATTAGTTAGATGAGTAAACAATCCTGATATGGATATCTTAATCGCAATTAGGGTATCTTTCCAAAGCACTAACTGTCTTCTCAGGGTACAATTGGTCTAAGGATCAATAACAATCAATGAAGCATGAATTGCAGCATATTAAACACAATGGTATTCTAACTATAATGGATACATGGCATACACTGTGAGAGCAAAATGTTGAAGCACTAAGATTATGTTTATCCAAAAAAATATAGCACAACAAGAACAATATAAAAACTTCAATTAAACTGAGCAATGGATTAATGGTTTCATCTAATCCCTAACTATGAAATTAGAACATCATGGAGATAATAAAATCAAACATGAACTACTGCTTGGTGCACCGGCTAATCCGGGCATAGTTTTCTCTCTACAATCTCTTCTCTATTCATACACCAACAACTCTCAATTCCTTCAATTCGAAAATTAGATAAACACCCACTCACTAAAACATCTGAATTAGTTGTCCCCTCTGCTAATTCGTCTCTGCAACTCCATTAAATTGATTGTTGGGGAAACCCTAACTCTATCTATCTCAAACCTAGCTTCTAGGGTTATGGGAGAAGCTATGATGGAGATAGATAGAAGCTAGGAGGCGGAGAAGGTGGTTGCTCAGAGGCGGTCGGAGATGGAGGTGTTGTTGTCTTCTTCAAATGGTCGGGGGAAGGGGAAGAACTGGTAGAGAAGAAAGAAGAGAGTGGAAGAAGAAGAAGAACAAAAAACTGGGTTTGTCTTCTGGTTGAGTTGGGTGAAGGGGACAGACAACTAGGGTGTGAGGAGGGAACAACAAGTGTTGATGCACGGCAATGAGAGGACGTTGGATGCAGCTGCTAGATCAAATCCAACGGCTTAGGATGGAATCGGGCTTGGATTCGGGTTTTGGGTAGTTTAATCCAATGTATTTGTAAACGGGTTGCAATTGATGCGCAAGTGGGATGCAACTTCTCTTCCATAGTCTCTAGTCTCCAATTTTCTGCTCTTCTGGCTCCTTAATTCCTCCAAGATTTATTTACTACCTAAAAACACAAAATTAATTAGTACAAGTATTTATTCTTGAAAACAAAGAAAATATATAATTTGGGATAATATATGATTTTAAAGCGCAAATGACAATGAAAAGGTGTAGAAATATGCACTATTTAGCACTCATCAATTTGTTAACTTAGTTGCACTTACATTATCTTTTAAGTTAGCTATTTATTTACTAAGTTATCTCTGCTTTCTGAGTTATCTCTGTTTTCTGAGTTATCTGCTCACCTGAGATATCTCTTTATCTATCAATCTATTTTACAGACATACCTTTGTTTTCTTAGTATCTACTCTTACGAAGTATCTTTACTTACTTAGTATATAATCTTATGAGTATATCTCATTTCGAACGTACCTTTTATTACTCAACGATATCAGTTCAACTGAGGTATCCATGCTACTTAGTATTGGATTCTCCGAGTTGTTTACATTACGTAGGTTACCAGAAAATTAGTAATCACACTTTTGATCTCAGAGGGGTTGATTTATTTGGAGTGATCCTTTGTCTTCTAAAAGTTATAAGCATTTTTCTTAGCCTCCCAGGCCTCCTTTTTCTTCTTAGCAATTTCAACATTCATTTTTTGTTTTATTTGGGCGAAAGTGGGTATGGAATTAAAAGGAAAAGGTTTTGGTGGTGTGTGTGTGGCGGGGAGTGGGGGACTGGAAGACTAATTCTGTCAGATCTAGAAGGTGGGATGGTTATTTTTTTATGGCCTTGATATCTGGCAAAAACTTTTATACTTGGAATCTTTTTCTTATAGGTACCTAGTTACTTTTTAGCAATGCAAAAGTTCTTATTTATGATCTAACATGCAAAAACATCAGGGTGTTGAGAGATTTCTTTATTACAAAATTGGAGGACTGAGCACCAAAGGTAATAGGACCAGTATAGGAGGAGGCCATGCTGGCTACTGTATTTTCCATCTCAAGTTTCTTAGCATGTTTCATCTTGGCCTCAAAATCTAAAGCAATGTCAGAATAAGATTTGTGAATGAGAGCTTTTCCAAATAAAAAACCTTTTTGAGTGGGTGATGGGTGAAGTAGTTTGTTGGCTTAGGATGGTATTTGAGAGATTTTGATTGGTTGGGATGGAACAAAGAGTAAGAGGGTGATCAAGAATTCTACAAAATTTACAGAATTTTATGCCATTAAGATCATAAGAAAATTCAAGCTAGTGAGAGCATGTGGTAGTCTCAAAAGCTTCAATCCCAAACTTGAGGGGTCTTGTAATATCAATGTTAAGCTTTACTTCCATATTTTTTTCATATCTATCTCTTCCGTAAGGCTTCCTAGCATCTTGATAAATTCCAGCAGGTTTTAGAATGCCTCTTATATCAAGAATGATGTGCTTGGGCATTCTTTTAATGAGTAACCAGATCATGAATTTGGAGAATAGATCTTCATCAATTGATTCAGGACCTCCAACATGGACTTCAACAAGGACCATTAACTTCTCTAATATTCCCCTAGTACCCCCTCTTCTGAGGGTGTCGTAGTCCTCTTCATTAGTGAGTCTAAGAATGTAAAACTTCATTCTCCTATTTCATACATCAACTTCTATTCTTCTTATCATCTCCCAAATTTCATTGATGAAATTGCTGATTCTTGAAGTTTCAAAACAGATTGCTACATAGTTTTCCAATGAAACACCATTTTCAACCTAACTCATGCTTAGTTTGGATTATATCAGGGTTTAAGAAGACTTTTGGAAGAGGTCCCCAGGCATAGAGAGAGCAGATTTCATCTTGCTAACTAGGCTACCAATACTATTTGGAATTGAGTTATAAAAGGATGCCGTGATAATGAGAAAGTTAAGAATGTTATGGTTACTCAGTTGGTCTTGGGTGATGAATTAGTAGAAACAGGTTATGCAGTTTATGGACTCTTTAATTTGAAATGTAGTCACGGGTGGGAGATGGAATACTAGAAACTGGATATGCAGTTTCTGGACACTCTAATTTGAAATGTAGTCATGGGTGGGAGATGGAATAGGTTAGAGATAGGATAGTAATTCTTTTGGTTTATACAGTTTCCAATTTGTAAAGTCCATATGTCAGCATGGTTGTTGATAATTATTCGAGGGTACAGCTGATGGTACGACGTCACATGGTGTGCTTTTGACCGAGTGCTTTAGTTTTGTCTTTTGGTGGCTAATGGTACCTTGGATTGTAACCTATGAGACATTTCAAAGAAAGGGACAAGTGAAACAAGCATATGAATGTGAGCGAGTTGGTTAGTAGCTCATACCTTGATATGCCGAGTTGTATCATATATGTACCGTACCTGATTTGAGTTCTGATAGACTCTGATTTTTAATTCGCTGACCATATTGGTTGCGACTTCCATGGACCCTAACTAACTCATGTGTATCTTTTGGCATAGTCAATAATTGACTTTGACATTTGTTGACTTTAGCTCGAGCCATTAGAATTTTAATCCAAGAGGAGGCCCAGTTGGGAAGTTTTAAGAGTTGGGTCTTCAAACCATTATTTCCCTCGTGGTGGTGGTTGATATTAACCGTCTGCACAATTATGCCATGTGGCTCATCCTTCACCGAGAATAGAGAAAGATTATGGAAAGATATTGTGGTTATAGTCTTTGAGTGGTGTGTAGGTAGAGGTGTAAAACGTGCCGTCCCGGCACATCCCGACACACGAAGTCACGTGCTTCACGTGTTATGTGCCGTGATGTGCTGTGCCAACGATTTAAACGTGATGTGTCGTGATGTGCTTTACTAGTCAAAAGCTAGGCACAACACAACCCACAGGCACAGGACACGAATAAACGTGTCTTGATGTGTCGTGCTGGCACACGTGCTATAAACAATTTGAAATCACTTAATGTATACATTAATTAAGTAGGACATTATCACAAGAATTTAATTAGACAACATATCATTTGAAATTATTTCAAGTAAAACTAACAAGTTTATTCAATAAAAAGAAATAGCTCATCAAATATAAAATTGGATTATTGTCATGTAAAGTAATGTTCTAGTTAAATATAGGTGACGACATTATAACAACGATATTGAAATATATTTTCCAAATATTAAAGTATTATATGTGTTCTTATAAATAAGTCAGCATAAAATGTTAAAAACTAGCTAGAATAGTGACTCTTTTGTGAAATATACAAAAAATGTGATGTATTATGCCTTGTTATATGGTGTATTTGTACATGTTATGTCGTGCTTTCTTAACGTGATGTGCTGTGCTGGGCCACGTGCTTATCCGTGCCGCGTGTTGTGCTGTGCTACTGTGCCAATTAGTCAAACCCAACACGTCCCATTTAAATAACATGTTGTGCCGTGCTGGGCTAAGTCACGCGCTGGGCTGGGTTGTGCTCAAATTTTAGCGTGTTGTGCTGGGTTGTGCTCGTGCTGGCACATCCCAATTTACACCTCTATGCGTAGGCTTGAATTTGATCTTTGTAGGGGCTAAATCATGGTTGATGTAGGGAGTAATGGAAATTGAAGTGATATATTTCGGGAACTTGCCTAATTAAGGCCGGGAGTAACTGCAGTAATTTGATAATTTTTTTAAGTCTCCTCATAATCCCATTCATTCCCTTCAAAACATTAAAGAATTTTGTTTCTCCCCAACCTTTCCTCTTCCCTTCAGAGAGATAGATCCACAAAAAGAAAAACCACATAAGAGAATCTAATTTGAAAAGATGGTAAACAATGATCTTGATCTAGATAACAAACCAGTTCCTGAGTATGCAATTGAGCCTTAGATATATTGGTATCCTCGTGAGCATGCAATAGAGAGATTTTCATATGGAATTGCTTTCCCTCATGGGTGTGAATCTCCAGACTATGAGTAGAGTTTTGATTGGCACTTGGATAATCTCCGACACAATCTTACTGTTAAGAGAGAGGTGATCAGAAATCAGGTTGGTCCCTCTGGTATTGATCATCAGTCTTTGAGATTAACCCTATTGAAGCTTTGTCTAATATGATCAATCATCACAATCCTCCTTATTATGATGCCATCAATCCATTTCAAATTCATAATAAGTATTATGAAATTGGTAGCGGCAGCCAAGGTGTAGGTCGTAATGATGAAGATGAAAAAATGGTAGATGATGATAGTGTAGAGATGGGTGATGGTGGTGGAGTAAGAATGGATAATGGTGATGATATCTATATGGATGATGGTGCGAATGCTAACATGGATGCAACCGGTGATCACGTGGAGGATCATGAGCATGCAAAAATGAAAGGCAAAGCCCCAATGGATGATGCAAGTGATATATAAACTAGTATTGATGATGATACTAGTCCCAAGAGACCTTCCATTAGGCCGAATCCAAACTTTGATGATGATCGATGGAAGTTTTATGTTATTCATCCACAATTTGGTGATTTTCTGGTTCATGGAGGAGTATCATTTGTCGCTGGTCATTTTCTGGTAGCAGGAGTTGGTCGAATCGTCTTTATTTCCATCACTATGCCAGTAGAAGTGAGCCAGTTTGTGCAAATCCTTGCAATGCATCTTTTGGATTATAATGCACCAATGCATTTTATTGTGCTTAATTGTCATAACCTTAAATTTCTTTAATTGTTTGTTGTTAGGCTACCTTTAAGATAGTCATATTGTTAGCTAATAGGTTTTCCTTGAAAAGATAGATAGGTGTAGTTAAAAACTAGGTCAGAAAAAGGAAATAAAAACCTAGGTCAAGTTGCCTGAGTTAGATATCAGAAAATCTGGTTTTTCTCGTCAAAGAAAGGAATTGTGCGGTGTGAAGGGAACCTGCAACTGAAACTAAAGAATTTCTAGGGTTGCTCATGACAAATGCAAGTTATTTATTTCTTTATCATATTCTACTGGTAGTATGTAACCTTCAATTGTTCATTCTCTTGAAAATATAAGTTAAGAGGTAGAGATTCTAGGTTAAATTCGTATTGAGTTTATTTCCTGACACACCTGAAAAAATTAGTTACTGTTTGATCCATAAACAGAGACCTAACCATCGGATCATCGTGATTTTTGAATATGTTATTTCTTGTTATTTACTAACTACTTGACCAATATTTCAAATTGAACAGACTAGGATAGGTCACATAATCATCTGTATTTCAGGGACTATTTCTGCAGATTTTGTGTAATTGGACAGTTATGAAAACCTAAACTCGTTTAGATATACTACATATAATTCTCTGATATTTTAATGAGAGTAACCCATTTAGGCAAGGATATTTCTGCAAAAATTTCACTTAAAACTGAGTTCGAGAGGTATGTCAACCAACTGACTTTTACAGGTGAATCAGTAGGAATTCAGTTTTCGATGTTCATATAGAATCTCTCGTATTTTGGTTTTTAACCGTTACTTTCCTCTGAAATTATGGGAAACTTTATGTGTTATATCTATAAATGTGTGGTAAAAAATTCTTTCGGATCAGATTAGTGTTTATAAAGAAAGTGACAAGTCCAATTGTGATGGTCAGAGTAAAACGACTGGGTAATCTGATATGTTGTGTGCTTTGATAATGTTTCCGCTTTTATGTGAATGAATGCTGAATTGAAGTGCATATGCTCGGTTCTAGAATTTCTAATATGTCTTGTAAAGGTATTAAAGTATTGTTAGGATTTAAATCCTTATTGAATGATAAGTTGTATGTGAATCTACTTACTAGGAGAGCAAGGCCTCGTCTATTCAAATAGTCTGAGTGTCGCGGTGGGTAGTAGATAAGTTAGATAAGCCAAGAGATCAGGGTCACAATAGCATATAGCTTGTGAGAATCGGTGGGCGCTGGATTAAATGTAAATGTTTTATTCTCGAATGTGTGTGTAATCTTTTGTGAAATGTCGAAGGTAAGCGGCATCATTAATTGGGTAATGCTAAACCTCTCCTTTGTTTTCGTTATAGCTAAAAACATATAGACTACCTTTATACTCTTGTATCTTATATGTTATCGGTATATATGATGGATTAAGAGTGAACTTGCAATTCTAAGGCTCTGACCTTGTGTTGATTTTCTCTTTCAGGTAATAGAGTAAACAAGTGTTTTAGTCACAAAGTTGCTTGTGGTTTCGCTGCAATTTGTGGGGAGAAGTAGGATCTCTTCTTTCTTGTGGATTTCTTTTAGATTTTGTTTTCTATTTTCCTTATTCTCAATAAGGTATTTCACAAAGAGACACTGATGCTTGACACTAATCTGAGAGTTTGTTTTGAGTTTTGAGTTTTTGAACATAGTCATGTCGAAACATTTCAATATTTATTTCTTAATTCAGTTAAACTTTTAGTCTAGTTAAGTACTTATTCTTATGAAAAATAGGTCTGCTTGCAGTATTTTTTTTAATTCAATGTTTCTTTCAATGTAATTTGACGTTTTTTTATTAACGTGGGCTATATGGACCTATGTTTGTGTAGAAATATCATGAATTTACTATTTATAGGGCCGGACGGACTATTAATATTTATTCAGGGTTGTCACAGTTGGTATCAGAACCCGTGATCCTTATGGACATGTGACATTGTGAGGCACACTTACTTTAGGTACTTAGGTTTTTGCTCAATTCTTACGTTTAATGTAATAATTATTTCTGATTCCTTTCTCTTAGTAGAATGAATGTTGATATTTTTTCCCCTTCCTTTTGTTACTAGTTATGTCAGGAAGAAGTGGAACCAGAAATGCGAGAAATAATCGAGGTAATGAGAATGGGGAAGCTCTAAATTTTGCGGAGATGATAAGGTTGATGACTGTGGAAATTACTAACCAGACTTCCGCCATTACAGCTCTCATTCAGAACCATAATGGGAATCATAATGCACCTCCACCGCCGCCAGGTGGGAATGTTAATGGTAATATCCCACAAGGTGATGGAGCCCAATCAGAATGGTTGAACCTATTAGAGAAGTTTTTTAGGTTAGAACCGCCTAGATTTGAGGGTTCAACTGATCCACTAGTTGTTAACAAGTGCAAGGAGGATATCGAGAATATATTTGTAGCTACGAGGTATACCCATGTACAAAGACAACAATTATCGGTTTTCCAATTGTCTGGCGAAGCAAGATTGGTGGAAGAATGCTGCAATAGGACTGGATGAAAATAATCTTACCCATGCCGCATTTTGTGAGAGATTTGATTCAAGGTATTTCCCTGCAACCGTGAGACACAAGAAGATTAAGGAGTTTGCTAAATTAGAACAAGTTAATCCTATGCTCGTGGACGACTACTTGGATCGGTATATTACTTTGCAATATTTTGTGCATTTCATGGTACCCGATGAAGACAAGGCAGCTCAGAAGTTTGAGAATGGTTTAGGGGATCACATACAAAGTAAGGTAATTAGCCATTGGTTTCCTACTTTTCAAAAAGTTGTGGATAGTACTAGACCTACTGAGGCAGATTGGTAGAGACATAAGGAAGATAAGGATGCAAAACAAAAGAATTACCAAGATAATCATCGTGGTTGTAAGAGACAAAGGTCTGATCCAGTTGCGGACTCTGATAATGGAACCATGAATGTTACACCTACCCTATTTTATTGCTATAATTGCTAGGATACTTGGCACACGATACATGAATACACTAATCCTAGGCGACAGCGACCTGAGATGTTAAATGAAAATAAAGGCGTATGTTTCTTGTCCAAAACAAACTAAGTAGAATTTAATTCATTCTAGTGCAACCTGTTTTTGTACGATTTTGTGATATGTTGATTTCGAGGACAAAATCATCTCTTTTAGGGGGGAAGAATGTCATAACCTTAAATTTCTTTAATTTTTTGTTGTTAGGATGCCTTTAAGATAGTAATATTGTTAGCTAATAGGTTACCATTGAAAAGATAGATGGGTGTATTTAAAAACTAGGTCAGAAAAGGAAATAAAAACCTAGGTTAAGTTGCATGAGTTAGATACCAAAAAATCTGCTTTTTCTCGTCAAAGAAAGGAATTGTTGTTAGAGCATTGCTCGGTCGTGCGTTGATATCTCAAGCATGTTTGTCAGTGTTAGTGATCAAAACTATAAAGTCTTGATTTCTAGTCTATTATAGCTAAGGTCTCAGACTAGGATAGAAAGTGTAGTTGAGCTCAAGAACTCCATGGCAATCATCATACAAGACGAAGGACTACTCAAGGAACCAGTGGATCTTCATCGACTAAAAGGTATGTGGAGACTTGAACTTATCTATCACTCAAAATTCTATCTACTCTATCTCCTATCTTGAGACAAAAGTCATATTACTATATAGGACTAGGTCCCGGAGTTTTTCTGCATTTGCGGTTTCCTCGTTAACAAAATTCTGGTGTCTGTGTTATTTCTTTTCCGTATTATATTTTGTTATATAATTGAAATAATACAGGTTGTGCGTTGTTCAATCAATTAGAATATCCGACCTTATTGGTTGTTGATTTAAATTGATTGACACTTGGATATTGGTCTTTGGTACCATCCAAGTTATCTCGCTTTGATTAAGACTCGCAGATTGTATTTGTTGAGTAAATTAAATTTCGCAAGAAGGATAATTTCAATAGATAACTCCTTACTACCGTTATACATATTTCGCAATATGTAACCTTTGTGTTCTCTTTTCTTTCTTTTTTTTTCCTCTGTTTTTGTGGAGGTAAGGCCTAGTCCCCCTGCTTCTCTTTTTCTTGGTTGAATAAATTTTTCGGTTCAAAAAAAAAAAAAAAATTGTTTGAGTAAATCAAATTGAGAGATTGAGATAATAACTCCTTGAGATATTTTTATCTAGATTGAGTCTAACTGTCTAGTTGATTCTCTAGTAAAGTAACTCGGAGTTTGTCCATACAGATTGCTAATCGAAATATTGGATGTAGTTGTTAGACCCAATCTTTTTCAATTGGTATCAGAGTAGGCAAACACGTTCAAGACCTCACAAGTCTGTGTTTGTAGCGATCTGAATTTATGGACAGAGGTGCTATCTCAATAAACGTACCACCAGTCTTCGATGGTTCAAACTACCCGTGGTGGAAAATTTCTTTGAGCACGTATCTCCAAGCTCATGATTTTCAAATATGGGTGCATGTTATTAATGTCTATGATCCTCCGGTTAATACAGAAGGCGATGTATCTACCTTCAAGGATGTTGATAGCTATAATCCAGAAGAAACTCTTGTTGCAAAGTAAAATTCTGAAGGCTTAGATGCTATCAGACAGTCCATTACCCCAGACCTTCAGCATTATGTATCTTCTTGCACTAAGTCTAAAGATGCATGGGATATCTTAGAAACTACTTTTGAAGCCAACAAATATGTTTCTAAGAAATGTACCATCGATGGAGGAAATAACCTCAATGATCCTTCTGAAAATTCATTTTTCGGAAAGATAAGAATTCCTTATCAAAATTCTGTTCAAACCGTTGCATTCAATGGTGTGTCAAACACAAGTAAACACTCTATCACATGGGTTAATGAATGTTGTACGGATGAGGTCTGGTTTAAAAAACCATTGGTTACAGAAAATATCAAAGAATTTGTAAAGAGAAGTATTAGACGTGATAAACGTCCTCTGTCTGCCTTCACTTCTAATGATTCTGTGAAACAAAAACCTTTAAGTGTCAACAGGTTGAATACGTTTGATATATGCGATGATCTCTCAGCTTTTATAGCAGAAACATCTACATACTCAAGTTATGATTCAGAATATGAGACCGACACAGGGGTTTTCAATTTCTTGGATAGAGAGATTCTTCAAGAAAATCTTCAATTAAAATTTTCATTGAAGAAACTAGAATCATTAATCCAGGTGAAAAATCTTGATATAAATTGTCTTAATGATAAACTCACCAGAACCATTGATCTAAAGGAGGAAGAGATTAATACTCTTAAGGATGATCTACAAAGATTGTCTGGAAGCTCTGACAAAATTTCATCAATGTTATTTGGTCAGAAGTCCTTTGGAAACACTAGTGGTTTAGGATACAAAAGCAAGTGTGCAGACATTGTCAATCATGTTTCTTCTATTGATCAGGGAAAAATAAAAGCTGGCAGCTGTGTTAAGCAAAAGATTCCTCAACAAAACAAAGAATCCTTGGTCTGTCTGTTTTGTGGAAATGTAAGGCATGTTCAAATTACGTGTTGGAGATTCAAGAGGAACATTTAAAATTTTTCCAAACTACAGAAGAACATGTAAAAGATGAATCAAGATAATCTGCGTAGCTCTCCTAAAAATAATGCTTCCAGAATCAGAAGAGGTAAGAAACTTGCTTACACAACAAACCTTGAAAAATCACTATGTGATAAACAAGGAGAGAATTTAGCTCATAACGTCCCTATCTAACTTCGGGGGCGTTCGCATCCTCTTATTTAACTAGAGAAAGTGAGGCTTTGCGTTTTTGTGTGGATCAAATTTTGTATCTATTACTGTTAAGAAAATATTCTCCTAACAATATAGATAATGGATCATTAAACTTCAGAAGACTTTTTCTTCTAGGGTTTTTGATGTTCATAAGTCTATTTAAATAATTGGTAGACTTCCTCTTTCCTTGAAAAGATACAAATTTATGACTCCTATAACCAGAAGCATCACAAGCAGGGATGCAATTGAAGCAGCTAATATGTATATGTGTAAAGGGATTTCTTCCTCAAGGGTGGATAAAGTAAAGACTACAATTAATGGAGAAGGTTCTTCCTCTAACTGCCTCTTTTCTATTTGTCCTTTTGATGCTAATTTTAGGGGAATAATAAAAGAGTTCATCCACAAGAGAAATGGTTTAAAATCTCAAATCATTTCCTATTTGGAAAGAATAACTCACTATGAACAAATGTTGTCTCTATCCAAGAATACCCTGCGTGATTTGAGAAGAGAACTCAGTGAGTTAACTGATATTTATGAAGATTTCGAGGAATTGAACGATCCCATAATCAATGGGTTTTTCAATAATGATAAGGAATTCTCAGTAGATGCTCTGAGAAAGATCTATGACAACTAGTAAGTCTTCTGATGAGAATTCTATTTTTCTTGTTTTATTTAGAAGAATAACTAGTGTTTTGGAATAGCCATTATTGTGATTACACATAGCTATGTCCAAAGTATTCATCTTCTTGTTTTTAGATTTATTGGTTTAATTTCTAAACTTGTTTGGAAGATGATTTTTGCAGTATTAATCTTTTCATTTTATATATTGCAATATTATTATGGGATATGTGTGTTTACGTCCGTGAACTTAATTGTCCCATATTTTGTCAAAAGTAAAGTCGTTCGTGAATTGATATGCACATATTGATAAAAGAATGAATAGACTTTTGGCAAAACACAAAAGTTAAGCCTATATTGCCAATTATTGATGTAAGATAGGTTAAAATATTTTGTGATTTAAGGATTATGTCTATTGTGTGTCATTGTGCAAATGGTGATGGAAACATAGAATGAATCCTTGTGTATTACGCAATAATTGGTCTTCCATGATCCATTTTTTGTGTATTACTGTGAGACTCCGTATTGTGTCTTATGTTGAGCACTAGACAACCAAGTTGATTATTTTTATGATTAGCTTAGTTGTGTTCCGTAAGGTACTTTACGTCGAGTACTTTGAACTAAATCAATCATCTTATGTGATTATTTAGCTATGACTCCGTAAGTTTTTCTCATGATTGAGCATGATTGACTGGGTTTGTTATTTTTATGATTAACTTAGTCATCGCTCCATAGATTTTCTTATGTGAGTATAAACGATTGAATTGATTACTTTTGTGATTAGTTTAATTATGTATTCCGGTTAGATTAATTATGAGTTCTCTTGTGAATAATCTAATCGAGTTATTAAGTCTCCATAAGTTTACTTGTGTTGAGCATATTTAGTCAAATTAATCTTGGTTCGCTTTGGTTAATTTGATTGAATATTTCTTGTTGGATTCAAAATTCATACTTGTATGCAATTTGTTGAGTCTAAAGAAATCCTTTTTTCTTTTGAAATTAAGGTCGCTCTTGTTGTTCCATTGGGAATGACATATTATGGGGGAGAGTTCTTTTGAACTTGTGCTTAATTGCCAAATCTTTGTGGGGAGTGCGGCTGTGGAATATAGGGGTTATCTTGTATCTTTATAAACTCCTTGATGAATGCATTTAGCATATGCTTTATGATTGCATCTAAACAAGATGATATACATTTACCTTTGGTTATGAAATGTCTCTTACGGAAATTTCATTAGGATCCCGTTCTTGTACCTTTGACAATTTTATTGACAAAAACTGGGAGAATTAATATGTAGTTCATACTAAAAATACATATGGTTTTCGGATCATTATGTAAGGGGGAGTGGTTTCCATATGAGATGGAGTATTGACTAAGGGGGAGTGAAGTATCACCATAGTATTGTTGTTAAAGTTGTGATGCAGTTGGACTTTGACGCTGTGTAATAATACTATGACATTGTATAACAATGATTGAGAACCACTGCTTTTCTCATTGTTATAGCTACGGATTTTCAACAATGATGATGCTAAACTTACAACCTTTGGGATCGTTGGCCTACTTGGAAGTGACGAAGATTTTGAGTAATGTTGAAGATTAGACATGTGGAATAGGAGCTACAAAGTTTATTTATATATTTTTTTTATTCCATATGTATTAATAGTTTTGCCACTAAAATTGACAAAGGGGGAGATTTTTAGAGCATTTCTCGGTCGAACTCGCATGCGTTGCTATCTCAAGCATGTTTTTCAATGTTAGTGATCAAAACTATAAAGTCTTGATTTCTAGTCTACTATAGCTAAGGTCTCATACTAGGATAGAAAGTGTAGTTAAGCTCAAGAACTCCATGGAAATCATCATACAAAACAAAGGACTACTCAAGGAACCAGTGGATCTTCATCGACTAAAAGGTATGTGGAGACTTGAACTTATCTATCACTCAAAAGTATATCTACTCTATCTCCTATCTTGAGACAAAAGTTGTATTACTATATAGACTAAGATTATACACATGTGATATTTCGAGTTGAGTATATCTTGCTTATCTATTTCTCGAAATATGTGTTGGTAAAGCTTTCGATTTAGCCAAGTTCATCTTTACCTAGTGACGAAAGTCATGTTATGTTTCAATCATTTTGGAAATCGCTCTGACGAAAAATAGTTTGTGAATAACAACTATATAACGCCCTCTGAGAATGTTTCAATGATTAAAATGAGAGTTTAGACAGTATAACCATTGGAGGATATAAGCATTATTGTGATAGCACATATATCTATAAGTACTTATTGCTTGAACCGAAGTTTGCGAACTTTGTTGATCAAGTGAAACCGGAGTAGTGCGTGAGCTTAGTTCGCAAACTCAGCATACAAGCTCAGTCCACGAACCCAGTTCGCAAACTGACTCAGTTCTCGAAACCAAGAATTTCTGCTGGAGTTTGTGAACCCTGTCCGGGAACTTAAGACCTCGAACTCAGTCCGCGAACTTGAGTAGGTTATGTCTAAAAATGATGTTTGTGAACTTATCTTAATAAACTAAGGAATGTTATTGCAAACCATGGCTTTATAGTTCATGAATCGATTCGAGTGAATCACGTCGTTTTTTCTTCAACTGTGTTTTGTGTAGTACATAAAGATCTAAGCAATTGAACAACTCTCTAACTAGTTCATTTGGACTAGTTATGGTGAAGAAGAATATGGTTGATATGAAAGTTATCATTTGGCTAACCATTTGGTTAACTAGTGTTGAACCAACTAATGAACAATTTTGGGTACGGTTACACGAACCTAAAATCGTCTAGTACATGTGTGTATGAAAATCTAAGTTTTCGATCTAACGGTTGATAAATATTAGCTTGAATCTAATCAGGTTTTCATCTAACGGTGAATATTGAATGCTTTGTTACTAAGATAACATTGATTGCAAACCCTGATTTGAAAAATATATAAGGGAGTACTCTAGCAACTGGGAAACCTAATCCCCACACATTTTGTGTGATTCTAGTTGTGCTAAGCTAGAGTCGATTCTCCTTTAACCTTTGGTTTTATTCTTCTAAAACCAGGTTAACGACTTAAAGACTTCATTGGGATTGTGAAGCCAAACCGATACTACTTTTATCGTAGTTGTGTGATCTGATATTGTTGTTTCTATCGTACGCGTACAATTTTAATAATTGGCTTGATATTTCTATCTCCGATAGGTAAGATATAAAAGTAATCACAAACATCTTCGTCTCATCATTTGTGATTCCACAATATCTTTTTTCGCTTCGTCGATTAAGACTATTGTGAAGTGATTGATAAAACTGAGCTGTTCTTCGGGAATATAAGTCTGGTTTTATTGATTGGTTCCTATTCACCTTGATTTATCAAAAGACAGAACAAAACTCATAGGTTTATTCGTGGGAGACGAATTTATCTATCTTGTAGACTTTTTGGTGTGAGACAGATTTGTTTATTAAAGTCTCCGACTTTGGGTCGTAGCAACTCTTGATTGTGGGTGAGATCAACTAAGGGAATCATGCGCGCAGTATCTTGCTGGGATCAGAGGCATAGGAGCATAATTGTACCTTGGATCAGTGTGAGATTGGTTGGGGTTCAACTACAGTCCAGACTAGGTCCCGGGGTTTTTCTGCATTTGCGGTTTGCTCGTTAACATAATTTTGGTATCTGTGTTATTTCTTTTCCGCGTTATATTTCGTTATATAATTGAAATAATACAGGTTGTGCGTTGTTCAATCAATTAGAATATCTAACCTTATTGGTTGTTGATTTAAATTGATTGATACTTGGATATTGGTCTTTGTTACCATCCAAGTTATCACTCTTTGATTAAGACTCGCAGATTGTATTTGCTTGAGTAAATCAAATTGAGAGATTGATATAATAACTCCTTGAGATATTTTTATCTAGATTGAGTCTGACTGTCTAGTTGATTTTATAGTAAAGTAACTCGGAGCTTGTCCATACAGATTGCTAATCGAAATATTGGGTGTGGTTGTTAGACCCCCGCTTTTTTAATTGTGCGACATGAAGGGAACTTACAACTGAAACTAGAGGATTTTTAGGGTTTCTCAAGACAAAGGAAAGTTCTTTCTTACTTTATCATGTACTATTGGTGAAAAAGCGGGGGTCTAACAACCACACACAATATTTCGTTCGGCAATCTGAATAGACAAACTCCAATATACTTTCAAGAGAATCAACTAGATAATTAGACTCAATCTATAGATAAGTATATCAAAGAGTTTATATCTCTGTTTAACAATGTAATCATCAAATCAAACATATAGAAATCTGCGAGCCTAATTATTATGTGAAACAACTTGAACGGTACCAAAGACCAATATTCAAGTGTCAATCAATATAGTCAACAACCAAAGGTTGGATTCACAATTGATTGATCTTAATGCACAACCTGTGATATTTCTATTATATAACAAAATATAATGCGAAAAAGAAATAACACAGACACCAGAATTTTGCTAACGAGGAAAACCGAAAATGCAGAAAAACCCCGGGACCTAGTCCAACTTTGAACACCACACTATGTTAAGCCGCTACAGACATTAGACTACTACCAATGAACTTCGGACTGAAATGTAGTTGAGCCATAATCAATCTCACACTGATCAAGGTACAGTTGCACTCCTTACGTCTCTGAACCCCAACAAGATTATACGTACTTGATTCCCTTAGCTGATCTCACCCACAACCAAGAGTTTATACAACCCAAAGTCGAAGACTTGAAAAACAAATTTGTCTCACATAGAAAAGTCTATTGGAATAGATAAATCTGTCTCCCATAGAAATACCTACGAGTTTTGTTCTGTCTTTTGATAAATCAAGGTTCACAAGAACCAATTGATAAACCAGACTTATATTCCCGAAGAACAGCCTAGTATTATCAATCACCTCACAATAATTTTAATTGAATGGTATCAAAACAAGATATTATGGAATCACAAACGATGAAATGAATATGTTTTTGATTACTTTTTATTTTTCCTATCAATCAATCTCGAGCAAATCTTAGAGAAGATAATACTCAATACGATAGAAAAGGGCAAGATCAAAACACGCAACTACAGAGAAAATAATTGGGTCTGGATTTACAATCCCAATGAAGTCTTTAAGTCGTTAACCTACAAGGTTTCGTGAAAACCCTAAGGTTAAAGGAGAATCGACTCTAGTCGCAACTAGTATCAGAAAGGAGGTGTGGGGATTAGGTTTCCCAGTTGCTAGAGTTCTCCTTTATATAGTTTTCAAATCAGGGTTTGGAATCTTAGTTACCTTGGTAACAAAGCATTCAATATTCACAGTTAGATGAAAACCTGATTAGATTCAAGCTAATATATTTCAGCCATTAGATCGAACTTAGCTTGTTATACTCAAATGAAATGTACCTTCATTTAGGTTTGAGTAACCATACCTAAACATGTACACTAGTTTGGCTCAACAGTAGTTAACCGAGGTTAGCTATATGAACACTCTCATATCAACCTTATTCATCTTAACCACGACTAGTTCAAATGACTCAAACAAAACTAGTTAAAGAGTTTTTTCAATTGATATATTCTCATAGAAGTATACAAGAACACAATTGAAGCAAAATCCATTTGATTTAATCGAATTAATTCATGAACATTACAGCCACGGTTTACAAAGAACGCATTCCTTATTATATAAATGTATTAGTTCATGAACAAACCGATTTTAGAACTTTAACCACTCAAGTATGCAAACGGGTACGCATACTTAAAGTAGCCGGTCTGAGTTTGGGTTCGCCAGTATGCAAATGGGTACGCATACTTCCAAACACATCAGAAAGTTTTGGACCCAAATCCTTTGCCAGTAAACGTACGGGTATGTGTACTTAGGTACTCAGAATTTCACAACTTACAGGTACCCATACGTGTATGCATACTATAGCTCCGATCATGGATCACATACATGCAAGAATGCATACTATGTTTATAATCCACCAAGTTTATAATCCAATGATGGTTAAGTGTTCTAAACTGTTAGAGCATTGCTTGGTTGAACCCACCAAGTGTTAGTATGTCAAGTTTGGTTGTCATATTTTAGTGAATCAAAACTCATTTAAGGAGTCGCTTGAATATGTACTAGAGTCAACTTTATATAGGTTAAACTAGAAAGACTAGGATATGAGACATACAAGTATTACTCGAAGACTTGAAGAATGTGAAGAAGTAAAGAGCTGCATCGACGATATCATCCTTCCTCTTGAGGTTAGTAATATTTTGACTTGAACTGTTTCATTCCTAACGTATCTTTCAAGTCGTGCTATATTGAAAACATAACTGCAAAGCTGTGAATGATTATACTCTTGTTAGACATAGTATGAAGGAATTATAATACGAAGTATAACGCTTATCTTTTGAACTTCGTATATAAGACATTGACATAATCGTATGAATGCTATTGTGATTATGTGTATGGGTAACGGTGAAGATTTCATCATAGGAAACAATGCTTGCATTTGTTTAAAGGAAGTACATTCATATACTTGTTTTGTGAATCGAAAGGGAAATCGCTAGGCTTATTGGTATTGTTATTCATTACATATCTTTGGATTACCAATATGTGCGGATTAGTAGAACTGATCATAATCTGTTATGTATCTTGGTAAAACTATTCACAGTGCCTGACTTATGTATTGGTATGACTTTTATTAGTGCAACTGATCATAAGTAATCACCTAAGATGGTAGGATCGATATTTGTAATTGGTGTGACCGGTCCTAGTAATTGGTGTAACCGATCCTAGTAATTGGTGTGACCGATCACAAAAGGGTTGTGTAATTGATCCTTGTAATTGGTGTAACCGGTCCTAGAAATTGGTGAAACCAATCCTAGTAACTGGTGTGATCGATCACAAGTAATACCATGAGAATATGGTAACCGGTCCTAGTAATTGATGTAACCGATCCTGGTAACTGATTTAACCGGTCCCAGTAACCATATGGAGGTAGAACCGATCCTTGTGTTTGGTAGAACCGTAAACCCATGATTGTTGATTTGATATTTGATCAATCACATAGTTCTTGGAAATCAGATGAACCAATACTAAACTCGTTTGGAAGTGTGGTGAATCGGTTCCAAGATTGTAAATATGAAAAAGGATTTACAAAGAAAAAGATGTCGACATACTTTGAACATGTTCAGTAATTCTTATATTTTATTGTTCAAAGATATTCCTTAATAACTCAAGGAAATCCATGACCGAAATAAATTAAGAATATGTTAATTAAGGTTATTAATTTTGTATGCTTTTAATTACCAACAATTAAATGCATATCCATGGAGAATAAAATTGGTAATGTGCATTTACTAATTGGATATTTTCTAGTGAGATTTCGGAAGATATTGGACAGAGCATTTCTAGGAATTATGAAAACCGATTTGGGCATTTATTTCATATCTTGAGAATATTCAGTTTTGTAAATTCCTTAGTGTCCAAACATCCTTGGTCTATAAATACCTAAGTTTTCATTTCGAGCAAACTAATCCTAAGAGCCAACAAAACTACCTAGTTGTGTTGTTACTGGTGGAGCCGTCTATTCGGAGAGGAAAGTAACCTAATTAGGTGAAATCTCTTACGCCCGCTCGTTTAAAGACTTCTTTGGGATCAAGAAGCTCTACGAGTACCATTGGTGGGAAACTAGATAATTGCAGTGTTATTAGTTTCCGATTGATTTGATTGACTAACGGTTATTGAACTTTGATTGCACCTAGTTTGTTTATTCTTGAAAATCTTCTCTTCTGATATAAGATTCACTCAAACTAGATCGAAGTGTCGACGGCATCTTTAGAACTGTTTGTAGATCTAAAGATGGATTGTCATAATCTATTGTTTACAGACTCCGTTCTATGCATGATTTATCATAAGAGATTCAAGTTGTGGTGCGCAGGTGTTTATTGAAGATCTAAGAAGATTTGAAGACAAAGAAGATTTCTTATTGGTTTCATAATCTTTGGTGGGAACAAAACTTGATCGTCTGGGATCCAAATATAATCGGTTTATCTTTGATATATTTGATTGATTAGTTGCATAGATCGTCATCACTATATAGTATCTTGATAGACTCTATATTGGTTGCTTAGTCTAAACACGACTACTTTTGTAGTTGTTGAATAGATAGATCTAGAACCCGACAAAGGAGTTTATTGGAGTAAACAGAAAAGCCTTTGTCAAACTCATATCATTGGAATTGAATATAGTTGTTACCGAATATATTTTTTTTTCCTTTAGTGTTTGGAATACGAACCAAAGGAATTGTTCCAGTGCGTGCACTTATCGAATGTCGGAAGCACATGGATACTGAATAAACTAGGTGAACTATAGGTTTAGTTGCTTGGTCTCAACTATACGAAGTTGGTTTAGATTTTGTATAGCGGCTTAATTATGAGAGTATTCAATTATGGACTAGGTCCCTGGGTTTTCTGCATTTGTGGTTTCCTCGTTATCAAAATCTTGATGTGACTTTTACTTTTCTATTTCCGCAATTATAATTATTTTTAGAAATAAAATACACAAACGTTAATTTTGTATTACTTGATAGTGATCCTATAGAGTTTGGTTAAGTCTGAACCTATTATCAAGTAATCACACTTTGATTGTTGTATTGTCTCGATCTAGTATCCATAAACAATCACATAAGGTGTGAATACTTTTTTGTTGTATTGTATCGACTTGGTCCATAGACAATCACTTTCGGTAAGAGGACTTATAGGTGGAAAAGTTTTAGATTGAGGTATATTTGGGTACCCTCATCTTTTGAATTGGTATCAGAGCAGGCAAACACGAAAAGATCTAACCATCTGTGTTTGGTGTGATCCAACCTATAAGAAATGAACTCAAGTTCACATGAATCGATTTCAGTTAACGTACCGCCAAGATTTGACGGAACAAACTATTTATGGTGGAAATCTTCTATGAAATCTTTTCTTCAATCACGAGACTTTAATACATGGATATTAGTCGTCGATGGTTATAATCACCCGAAAGTAGAAAATTCGAAAACTGAGTTTAAACGCTCAGTGGATTATTCAAACGAAGAGAAGGCTTTTACAAAGCAGAATTCAGATGATTTGAATGCTATTATACATCTTGTAAGTCGTGATCTACAACATCATGCATCAATATGCCAAACTTCAAAGGAAACTTGGGATAATCTTCAGATCGTATTCGAATGAAATACATCAGAAAAATAAGATAGATTTCAAACTCTTACATCCGATTGGGAAAACCTTCGAATGGATGACAACGACACTTTTGAAGAGTTTCATATTAAACTCTCTGAGATAGTTAATGCTTCTTTCTCACTTTGAAAGACTATTTCTGAAAAAGATATAATGTGCAAAATTCTCAGATCATTTCCATCTAGATATGAATCTAAAAAACATGTCATAATAGAAGCCAATGATCTTTTTATACTTTCTCGAAACTCTCTTGTAGGAAAGTTAAAGATCTTTGACAAAGACACTTTGCTGAAGAACTGAAATATTGGATATGATGTCTCAGCTAATACAAGTCAATCTTCGAAAGAAGTATGTATAAACATGACTGAGAAACATTGTCAATAGAATGAAATACTTGTTGAAAAAGAGCTTAACTCAACAATTGTACTCCTAGCAAAACGGATTAAGGATGTTTTATTGAATAATTCTAATCTTGATATATTATCTCCTTGTTATGAAAGAGGTAATAAAGAAATCTAATGTTTCAAGTGTTGTAAATTCAGACATATGGCAAAATAGTGTTCCAGCAGAAAAGCTCAGAAGTGCAACAAGGCTTACATCTGTACTCTAGATGATATTCCAGAGGAAAATACCAATGATGGAATATCTAGCTGTAATGCACTTCTTGCCAAAACTAACAATGATATATCTTGTGAGTCTAATCAACTCCTAAAGAACTGTTTAGAAAAACTTGAGTTGGGAATCAAGGAAAATCTAAGATTAAGTCTAGAACTTGATAATCTTATGACCCTGTCAGATAAAACTCAAGAGGTAAATTCTGAGCAAGAAAAATTGGTTGACAAACCTAAAATTTCAGAAGGTAAATCTTCTGGTAATATGTTAAGTTCTTTATGTGAACAAGATAATCACACTGCAATGCTCCATGAAAATTCCCAACAAAATAAATTAATCAAAGCACTTCGCAAAGGCATAAAGATTTTTAAGGATGATGAGTTTATTAGAACTCAATAAGGAGCTGCAGACTCTTACTATAACAAGAGAAAGAAAGAACACAAAGAAACACAACCTATTGTGTTTATAAATCATCCTAAGGATGTTTTTGTTGGCTATGGTGAGATTGATCCTCACCACAACACACATTGATTATGTTGAAAGATGCATTCTCACTTGTTGCCGAAAATTCTGTTTGTGAAGAGGCATAAAACTGGGCAGAATGTGCAAATATGTACATTAGGGAACAGTAATTGATATATTTTACTTTTGGGATAAATATATTCGGTTTCCATAAACCAAATTATAACACCCCTTGATTTTCTCCTATGTTATATTATATATTCTTCTTATCTGGAAGAAGACTATCTTGCGTCAATGGAGAAATCAGTAAAGAAATAATTATCCCTTGATGATTTATCACTATGTGCATCAGTGGTGACTGAAACTCATGATGTTTCTCAACATGGTAATCTTCAAGATTCTCCAAGAAAACAGATTCTTACTGTTAGAAGTTGTATTCGACACCATGAGCTGATGATAAAGGATTCAAAAGAAGTTCTAGCTGATCTTCATTCTCAATTATCTGAGATAAACAAATCCTCTACTGGAAAAGGAAGTGCTTAGAAGAATTTGAATCCAGTATTCAAAAGCGATCTTCTCAAGATTCGTGATTAGAAGAAAAATAGACATCAATTTTTTATTTATTTTAATTATTGTATTAGGTCTATTGCTGAATAAAACTATCTATTATATTATGAATAAAATTATTATTTTATAATTTTTCTTGTGATATTTTTTCGATTACATAGCATGTGCTTGAATGCTTTATATTATTGTTATGTGTTTATCGGATGTTTGATTTCGATTTTCATAACCTTAATATTCGATCTCATATGGTGTGTACCCTTATGGATTGTGTGACTATTTGATTTAGCGGGATTGAGTTCTAGCCCATACTGGTGGGATTTATCAAAGGATCATAATATATCCTGGTTTTAACAACACTTATTTTTCGGAGGTGCGCAAAGGATATAGATGATCGCTGTCGTATGCGTCAAAAATAAATTACACTTTCTTACTACTCAAAATATAAATATAGCAAGGGAAAGAAAGGATCAATCCCACAGAGAGGTCTAGGTTGTCAATATATTTCGGTTTCCTATATAAAACACCGGGGGTTTTCTGATTTTTGTAAAGTAAAAATAAAATAAAAGCAAACAAAGTAAAGTAAACAAATCAATAGAAAAGATATTGGTTAAGGATTCATCTTCATTCACTAACATGCTTTCAAAACAATAAGTAGAATTTATATTTAATCTCAACTTTTATCAAAAGCCCTAGGATACCTTGATCGCAAGAATATCCCGCAAATCTCCTTTGTCATCAACAAACACATTAAAAGATGCGAGTATGAGTTCTATCTAAGAGAACAACCTAACGTGTAAAAACACTAATCAAGTTTAATTCCCTAGATGCATTAAGTTCTATGAAATCAGGCCAATCAAAGCAATTGAACGTGGAAAGCGCACTAATTCAATTTAATAAAGGTCATGATTCACATATGATCATAAGAATATATCACTATAAACTATAATCATACTTATGCTACTTGTATTCAAGGATTATCACTTTTACATATAATAAACCCTAAACTAGCAATAGATGTGATTAGAAGTTCTACCAATTTGCAACTTGACAAAACAATCAATCAAATCATACAACTATATTTTCAGAGAATCATAAACGATAAATATGAGACAAAACTAATATATTGAATCAAAGAATCATGCTTTGTGAAAATCCGACTATTCCATAACCAATAATAAACTTAAGTACTCATGTTAATGGAGTTCATAACAAGAAGAAAGAGAAACCCTATCATGTTGTAAGCCCTAGAAACAAAAGTAGAAGATAAGATAATAGGTTTTGAGAAAAGTCTTCTCTTTTATAGCTCTTCTTGTTCCAAAATTAGGTCTAGCCTTCAAAGTCCATTAGTTGGAAATCCACCCGGCCCACAAGTGATAAAAACCCGTGTAGAAAATCTATCCAAAAAATGTCCGCTGGAAAACTGGGTTTTTGGCCGGAATTTGTACCGGAATCCGGAAAGAAAAGTCGCCGTCACTGGTTTATTCGACGGAATATTCCGTCAGTCCACCGTTAGAGATAACTGTTGACTTAACGGTCTTCTGTTAGTCAACTTGGTCAATGGAAGGAGTCAACTCGGGTCAAACTCGCCTGACTGGGCTGAGTTGCCAGGCCAACTCAGTTGCAATAAGTTCCAGCCATAATGGTTGTGTATCTTCTGTGTTGCACCACTGCATCATAACCAGCCATCATGGTTGTGTGGCATCCATTCCACCACAACCTGCTATAGCAGTGCACTCACCACCATACTGAAGTACAACTTCAATTCCATACAAGCACTAGTTCCATCTAAGCTTCCATGTTCTAGTGCATCCAAACCTCCAAGCCATTCTCATTCATAAACAACACCACTTTCATCACAGCAACATCCCTAGTCATTCTCCATTTTAGCAGCAATAGCTCTCTAACACCAGTACTTGTATCACTGCATCAACATATACCTCACAGACCACTATTAGCAATCAACATTTGCTCAGCTCATTTGCAACATCATCATTCTTTCCTGCAAGAACAACTCCATACCAGTCGAGCATTGCCGTCTCTTCTCTTCCTCGGCTCATTTCCACAATCAAACCCATTAGCTTCATAACCAACTTCTGCAATTCCAGCTCACATCATCAGTTAACCACCAGCTCAACTTCCTGCACAAACTGCAACTTTCAACTCTTTCAGACCAAGCCTAGGCTTCACTGTATGCACACTACCACTGCAACCATCTCTGAACTGCAGTATCACCATCCATCTGATGCTCAAAACCCGTTCTCAAGCCATACTCTTCCTTCTCACAGTAACCCAACACAACCAACTTCAAGAATGCATCATTCCATCTCAGTTGCATCTGAACTACCATTATCTCTGTCTCAAATCAAAACCACATCTTCCAACCATACTTCCCAATCCTTCTGAGTCTATTCTCAAACCCTAAATCACCTTCAACAGCACCACGACCTTCCATTTCGATCTTCATTGAACAACAGACACCCACTTTATCTGTTCATCACTGTCTTCAATTTCTTCTCCCTGAGTTCCATTTTGTAGCTCAGACTTATATACTCCCAATAGCTATCTCTGCAAAACCAAATCATCAACATCTCTTGTAGCTTCCCATGATAATCGACAACAACAACAACAACCAATAACTATGAACGTAACCACAATCAAAAGTTTCTCCCCGAGTTCAATTTCTTTATCTGATTTTACAGAAATAGAAAACCCTAACTATCATCAAAATAGCCTCAACCACACTGGAACTTCAAATCCAGCTGAACCCATCTCGAATTCAACCCTAGATTCACCGAATCCTCCATCTGATTTCTCCATGTGCAGCTATGAAACAATGGCAGTAAACTAGGTTCCTATTTTATTCCTTAATTCAAACACAGACCAAAGAAAAACCCACTTCATGAATTTACCACAGCAACCACAAGAACCAACATCTCCTTCCAATTCTCCATTCATTCAACCATTAACCATTGATTTCAGAACCTAATTATCAGCACAATTAATACATCCCCATGAAAATCTTCTCTTCAGTTCACGAACCAGCATAAACTCTTAATCTTCCATCACCTGATTGTCCAATTGATTTATTGCTCCACCTGATTTCTCGATCCGTTTCTCGGAGGCAGTAGCAGCAGTTGCTGCTGTGTTTTTCTCAATTTTAGGTGAAAATTGTATGAAAGAAAGAAACTCTCGATATTAAGGTTGTGTAATGATTTGGGTTGGGATTTAGAAGCCCAACTGTAGAACAACCATCCATCTGGCGCCCCCCTTAACCTTAGCTAGCCTGTCTATAGTGCTATTCCAAAAGAGTTGCCCCTTAATTGTAGCCAAGCTCCCAATAGTGCTTTCTTGTTAAATGACCTTTTTGCCCTTTCAACTCAAATTCAATGATTTCCTCTCCTTTTCTTCCGTATGACTCCAAAGTACCTAACAAACTCAAATTCACACATAAGATACATAATTTACATGAAAACTCGCAAAGAAAACATAAATACTAGATATAAAATTAGGTGTTTATCACACCTATCAATAGACGTTGCACAGTTAACAACGTTAATATCCGTTGCGCACCAGATTATCCGTTGCACAAATTATTTATATTTCATTTACTAAATTAAACTAGTGGTGCAACATATGGTGAATGCCAACATCTGTTGTACAACATAAGTTTTTTTTGTAATATCAAAATTTCTAATTTTTCTTTATTTTATTTTTATTAGAAAAAATATACAACTCGTTTTTCTTTCTCTCTCTATTATTCGGAAGGATGTTTTTTTTCTTTTTTTTCCCGAGAGAAGTGAAGTAGTGAACCTCTCTTTTTAAACCAGATCTTCTTCGTTTTTAGGTTTTTCTGAAATCAAAACCTCCATTTTAACAACCCTTATAATATAATCAAAGCCTATATTCTAGAAATCTCGATCTATTCTCTAAAATCTTAAATATTTCTTGAACCTAGAAAATCATTTTTTTTTTCTGGAATCCAAAATCAATTCATCTGATAGTTGATTGTGTTGGTGATTATCATCAGGTATAAAATATTATCTACTATTATTGTTGTTTATTTTGATTTTCTTGGTTTCTATTGATTTTGACCTAACTATGTGAATAATATCTTACTTTGTTTGGGTTTTTATTTTGGAGTTACTGTATAGATTTTGGTGATTCTTTTTCTGGATTTTGTAATTTAAAGATCGAGTATGTTTTGATTTCAGTTCAACGTGTTTATTGAAGTTGTTTTGGTGTAATATCTCACGGTAGTTAGGGGTTTTATTTTGGAACCTTGTTGTACAGATTTTGGTTTTTTTTTTCTTCGTAATATTGAGTTTTGAAGATTGGGTATGTTTTGATTCCATTTTAATGATTTGTTGAACTTGTGATGTAAAATCTCTTGTAAAAATGGATGATTTGCATTCAAAATGGAAGGATATGCACATCTTTAACCTTGTTTGTTATTTACTCGGTAGAAGTACATAGTTTAAGAGGCTTATTGATACTTGGTGTGATATTCGAGGTGTTTCTGTTGCTGGTATTGAGGGAGAACCTCTTAACCTTAATGAGCATATTGCAGAATCAATAGCTGTTGGTTTTGCTGCATGGCTAATGTTCTTCGCTCGTAAGTCTTTATCAAATTTATCTCATCGCAGTGTGGTTATGTGGCATTAATCCTTGTATTATTTATGAAAATTTTGGGGTGTTTATTTCTGGAAAATTTGATTACGAATTCCCCAAATATTTTCCTTTAGTTGAATCAATGTGCATGTGATGTCGTTGATATATTTTACCACAATGTTTTTAGGTACACTCCAATATCCCGGTTCCAAAGGTTACTTTGATTTATTGGTTAAGGTACATATATAACGCATAATTGTAAGCTATTATATTCTCCTTTAATTTGCATTAAAAGTATTCACCGACTGGTCATTTCTATAAAATTGTACAGATTTATCCGAAGGGAAAATGAGCCAGCATCTGGCGTATATAAAACCAGGCGATATGCTATAAGGAGGTTCCTTACCCAACGACGATGAGAAGAGAGTTACGTCAAGAGACTTATAGGATTTGGCTCTAATAGATTTTCCGAGGTTTCCTCTCATATTTTTATTCCTCATCTTGATACTCTTTCGGTCAATTTTTACTATATAATTTCTTTTGTCTTAATTTTCCATATATACAAAATTCATTTATAGTTTGTACATTTGACATATCACATATATCAACAGTTAAAGGTTGTTATTAACCTGTGTCTCAGGAGCGATGTCTTCGATTTATTCAAAAATCTGCACAAGTTGAAGGAAAGTTTCAAAAATTATTTCCATTTTATTTTTGTTTAGGTGTTATCTATGAATAATGCAAGTGTTTTCATCATTCTAAAGGCTTGTAAAGTTTGACATCTATTTTCACATTCAGGATGAGGAGAGTGAGCTTGCAGATGTGGCTGCTGTTAGTGCAAGAGCAACTTAAGAATTATGAAAAGATAATTGCCAAAGCAATGAGTAGAGGAGGGATGAAGGGTGTAGTGATATTTGAAGAAGCAAAGAGCTCTGAGAATAGCCTCTGGATGCAATTTGACTGTGGTTAAATTTCCCCATACTTCGTTACAGACGGTGAAGAACTGCGAAGTGCTGAAACGAATCGAGGTACCTTGTTTGATATTAGTGAAATCCTGCACCAGTATACCATCTTTGTTAGCTGTTTAAGTTTGAGTATTGCATAAATTCAGACACTTCTGTATTACCTAGATGAAGATACTTTAATAATGAACAAAAAAACAATTAATGGCTCAAGATGTAGTTAAAACCATGTTATCTAAGAGATATGTACTGGGAAGGGAAGCACTGAGCAAGGCCAAAACAATTCATGAGTCTCTTCAAGTCTTAGCTACTGCAGCAGCCAAAGTGCTTATTTTTTTAGTTATGGGTACTTCAAAGAATTATAAGTCTGGTTGTAGTTATGGGTACTCCAAGCATGTCATTGTTAACTATGATTTTTTCATGTCTAAAAACCTGCAATAGTCAAACAATCATTTATTCGTGCCTCAGAATTTTGAATCTTTTTGTTTTCTTCCTGTCATGCTGCTATGTTTTCTGTTTAATGCTTCATGTGGATTCTCTGAATTATTCAATTGAGGTTGAATCATAATTATACTTTCTTTCACTTTGCAGGATTTGAATCAATCATTGTTTTTGGAGTTAAAAGAGAATTTTTATTCTCTTGATATTTGTTGTCAGGGAACCAGGAGTCAGGCATGTGTTTTTGAGAAGAAAAGGAAGTTGGGTTTATTTAGAAACCAAATCTGTGAGAAGAGGAGGAGGTCGATCTTTCACCAGTGAGATGCTATGCTAGTTCTGTTGCCGCCAGCCAAGGGCTCGACGGTTATTTATCAGAGATCAACAACTCCACTCAAAACCAACCAAGGGGTATAGAGTTCAATGGAGATTTGGTTCAAATGCTGGAGTTAAGAATCGGTCGAGAGAAGCTGTTGAAAACATGGATTTGGGGTGAATCAGTGGCTCGAGTTTGTATGGTGGTTGTAACTCAAGATTGCAGGCTGAATTGGGTGCGAAGTGATGAGCATCTGCTGGAGTTTCAAGATTAATTGAACCAGAGAATGTAATGGTGCTGCTGGTGGTCAAATGAGGACCAAATGTGAAGACATGTGAATGTTAAATGGTTTCTGAATTATGGGTTTACTGTGAATTGAATTTGCAGGTGTTTGGGTGAGTTTAAAAGCTATAGAACTTCAATGCTACAACAAGATGAAAATGGCACATTAGATGTTCGATAAAAGGCCTGAATCGTCATCTTGTTGTCAACCTACATCATGTCCGCAAGTTTTGTTGCTGCAATAGTTTGTGTGGCTGCTTGCAATATTCTGGTGTCTGCACTGGATTTAGATGAGTCTTAGAAGTCAATAAGAAGGAAAAGGGTTATTGGCAGTCGATATAGAGAAGGACAACTGAGCTGAAATGTTTTTGAATCTGAAAAGTGAGGTTTGGCTTGAGCTTGTTCTGTGAAGTCAAATAAAAAAATGAAGTGGTATGTGTGATGTTGTCCGTGGGGGAGCTGCGATTCAAACTTGTGGCAGTCTTATGGAGTTTATTAAAAATCGGTTGAGAAGAGAGTAAGATAGACTAGGACAAGGAATTTTATGTCATTGATATCATTGGTTTACAAATGTAAGCAAAGTTACTGGAATTTGCGGGAGTTTTGGTTGAGTTTTGAGCTTGCGTTGCTGCCATGAGACGGTGGATTATTTACCATGGTACAGGTGGTCTATTTTACGGAGTTTGGAGATGGTTTTGAAGGCAAGGAGGGAACATAAGTTAACCTTGGATGGAATCTGGAGTTGCTAGGAGGTCCGTAAGCTGATCACTAACCAAGTGTTGCCGCAACTGAAGCAGTATTCCCTAGTCTGTGCAGATATTAGCCATGGTACTGTGAGCATTGAATGATGTATATTTGGCATAAGGTAGGACGTAATTTAGAAGGCTACATGATATGAATATTTGGGTACCATCTAGTATGTATATTAGATAGAGTTTGGGTCCATAACAGCAGCTGATAATAGAGATGTTGCCGATAGTTTTGGGTTGGTGAATGGTTGAGATTTTGCTGCGTGTATAATGTGTATATGTTTGGAATTGTGTATCTATCCTATTCAAACTTGCATGAGAAAGAATCTATATAAGCATGAAGAAAAATACAGAGGAAACCTACCTTGACATCACCGTTTTGACGTTTGTAAAGTGCTTGAGACCTTAACAGAGATCCTGAAAGAGCCTGCATGCACCTTTTCTACACAACAACAACTTGTTTTCTGCCTGGGTTTAATCTCAATTTTTCTTTCTTTTGAACATCTTTAAGCCATATATCTTATTTTTAAGAACAATTATTATTTTGAGTAGCTAAAACTATCTTTGATTGAGGTCAATTTCGAAGCCGGGAATATGGATTATTAACTGATATGCAAAAGCAACGGGAAGCATGAACTTACAGGGTACGAGAGTTGAAACCTTTTTCTCCTGAACTTTATGTTTGTTTTCATCTTGATCTTGCAAAAAAAGATTTTAACTCTAAAAATATTTCTATTTCATCAGAAATATTCTGACATCGATGGAAGACCATGAAAAACTTTATGTTGAAAAAGTTGGAGAAAAGTTTCACATACAATCATCTTCCCGGAAGGGCAATATAAAGGTACACGTATAGTTGTATAAACATGTTTAAATACTAAAATTTCAACCACTTCTAGGATAGGGTTTCGTGTCCAAAATTCGCTCTCATTTTTTTTTCTTCTGTAGAAGCTGAAGGGACAACTATTTGTGGATAAGTTTATCCAGAAAATATAAAATTGTTTTTTAGACTACATTTCTAGTGGATTCGAGCAGTTACCTTTCTTTATCTTTCTCTTGTGAACTGCAACTTAACGAGTATGCTGGAGGAGTTATTTATCCTTCGACAAAAAGAATAGAAATTCATGATACTAAATCAAGGATTTTCTTAAACTAGGACAGTTGTCTGCATTTTGTCTAAAGGAATGTATAAGTTATATATACATTTGTTATGGTAGTCTATTATGATGCTGGTCTTCTGATTTTTGATTAGTATAAATAACATGTATGTAGAAGTGAATTTATGGAGAAGAAGATGAAAAGATGGGAGTAATATCGAGACGGGTAGTGCCTGCCTGCGACACCATTTTAGGTGGATAAAAAGGTTGACGCAAGTTTCATTTTGTTTTGTTATTGGTTGAGATCAACTAGGAATTTACTTTAAGGATTTTGATTGCTTACTACTTCTATTTTATAATTTGGCAGGTGCTTGCGGTGGACATTAACATTGGGTACGAGGGGATCGTGCATACTCAGTTCAGGACACAAAACACTATTTACTGCAAAAAAAAAGGTGTAACATGAATAGTCCTTGCAACTCAGATTTCTTAGTTTTCTATTATGCAAAGGTTCTTGCTTGAAAATTTGTTCAGAACTATGATGATGAATTTTTGAAGTTCGAGTTGGATTACAATAAGGTTATTGAACTCTCACCTCTTGATTTGTTCATTTAACTATATCTAATGGTTAGAAGCTTTCAATCTATGTGCAGGGTAGTTGTTCTACAAACTAAAAATGCAAGGAAAGCAAGTGAAGATATTCTATCGACTTATTCTATACCTATAGGTAGTTGTATTCTGATCTCAAGAAATGAAAACATTCAAGTACCCAAGTTCTTATTTTTGTCGAATTTGGATTCGGCTGTCTTGCAGCCTATTTAAGAATATGCTTGTTCTGCTAGGTACGATTCTCGAGCTGGATGGAATATTGGAACCTACAATTTTGCTTCGTCTATGGTAGTGTTTCTTATTTTTCCTGAAGTTGCATATCATATTTAAGACAAGGTCCGTTGATGTTTACCAAATCTTAGTCAGAATTCACATTGCACACTCATTGAATGGAGAGATTGTGTAGTATTACTTCTGTAGAATATAACCTTTAATTATAAACATGAAATCCTGTCTCGGCATATATAATTCCGGTGAGAGCAAATGAAATTCTTTGAAAGAGATCAGTTTATCAATCTTTGATTGTACATTGTAAAACCCCATAATTTAATATGATTTTCGCGCCTAAAGCCCATCCATATTATTCTATTCGATTTTTTAATCTTAAACTTAATTTGTGAAGATAAATATTTAGTTTTGAGTATATTTATGGTTGTCAAAACAAAATAAAATAATAAAGATGATTTTTAATTGTGGTGAATGTGTGCGTTGTGAGGTGTATATATATATATCTTTGTTACATTTTGCGACACTATTATTTATGTGTTTGAGGTGCATGTACTTTAAAAGTGATGTGCATTTAAAATAGTGTGACCTTTATCAAAACTTGAGTGGTAAATAATAAATGACTAGGGTTTTATTTACCAAAACCTTGTATAGCAAAGAAGAAAAAAAATCAAAAGGAGGCATCACTTTCATCTTCTCCAACTTTTCATCTCTTTTGTCTCCTAACACAAAAACCCAAAACACTTTTACCCATCACTTTCATCTCTCTTTACTTCTACTTTATTTCTCTTTAACTATTTCTAAATTTTAAATAATAAAAAGAAAACAAAAAAGTAAAAGAAAACCTAAGCTATTAATCCTTCTTATTCTTGGAATTTGTGCATGCCTTGTTTGGTTTTGGGTTGATTCGAGAGTTTGGATTTGCTAAAAAAAGGTAGGGGGTTTCTACCTAATATCAAAATTAAAATTTATTTTAGCATTAAAATTATATTGGTTTCTTTTGATTTTCAAGCTAATAATCATAATGTTTGTTTTAAATTTATTACGTTATTTTCTTTGTATAAATTGATTTATTTGTGAGTTCTATATATATTGATTATTAACCATTATTGTTAAATTATTCTTGATTTTTATTTTGACATTTAATCTAGGTAGTAATGTTTTTCTCAAAATAGGAATTATATAAATGCATATTTATTGAGTTTTTGGGTTGTGAAAATTGATTTGAGGCATGAATGAAATTGAGTTTTGGTTTGTGAAAGTCACTTTGATGCATTACATTAGTGAATGGAATGGAATATAGATTTTTGAAAGTGAGTTTAATGCATTAGTGAATGGGTTTACTTCGATTAGTTCTTTGGGATTCGGTTTGGTGCGCATAGGATTAAATGCACTGATTTGAAATGAGTTCTAGAAAAAAAAAATGTCTGCTGCTGAAATGTCAGGCCTTTATGGCATCCCAGCACTGGTGGCTACCCTGGGAAGACTGTTCGGGGAACAATAATGGTTTGTTTACCGGAATAAATCTGACAATTAGATTAAGTATCATTTGAATAAATAAAAAGAAGATTGTTCGGGGAATAGTAGTGGTTTGTTACCGGAATAACTATGACAACTAGATTAATGATCTAGATTTTAATGTTGAAGATTTGAGTAAGAAGGTGTTAAATATTTATGGTTAAAATGGCGTAAGTATTATTGCGAATTTTTATGCATGGTTTTAATTATAATATCGGTTGCATGTGTTTGATTTTCGATGCACTCTATTATTTTTGGAAACTTCCTACTGGGTTGTGGTTTGTTCACCCCTTTTCCTCCCTTTTCCTCAGAGAATGAAGAAACATTAGACGTAAAAGAAATTATTGTTTATCATGGGGATTTGGGCTTTGTGCATTTTGAATTGAACCAGAGTGTTGATTTGTTTTAATATATTTTGATTTTGTGATTATTATTTTGCAGTTTTGTAATTTTAAAAGTAATATTATATTTCATTTTATAAATTTCATTTGAGTTGAGTTTTGTATTTTCTTAAAATCTTTTGGAACGAAAAATCTAGTACTACACGAGTGACGGTCCGGAAATTTGGACTTGCTAGCTGGATCAAACCCGACCCACAAGGTCAAATCCGTGTCCGCTGGAAATCCGAAAATCCGGGCTGTCACATACATGTTTTTTTTCTATAATTTGATCAAGTGTTGTCATATGCCTGCAGCCATTCATCGAAGAATTTAGTAGTGGAGCTTCAACATGCTTGGGTTGCTCTTGCAGTATAGTATAGCATTCTACCCGAGAATTTTATTCGATCACATTGACTACACATGTATAGAAAATTCTACACCAAATTATTTCACCAGTTCTTTTCCAAAGTTGGCCATACATACTTCACATATGTGGTAGCTTATTTTAGTTCAGAATTGGATTCCAATTCTGTCTTGTACTTTGCAGGATTGAGTTAATGTTCTTCTACATGTGGTAGTGTTTGGAATGGAAAAAACTTCTCAGAATGTAACAACAAAATGTTAGGTTTTCATAGTTTCAAATTCAAAAACTTGTGTTTATAACATTTGGGATTTTCCACAAGTTGTTTTCTACTCTGTTACTCTATTGATGTATGAATCGTTTTTGATGGATTTGTGATGATCAATAATTGTTCTTGATCGATTTTTTATGATATTGAGGTTTCATCCTAAATTGGGTCTTCTAGTTCATCTAGAATGATATATGCATGCAGGTGCAGAATCAATTTATATTTAGGTGCAGAAATCTGTCGGAATTAAGTCAGCGGTAATTTTTTTGACTTGAAAATTATTTTGCAACGGATATAAACATAGGAAAAATATCCGTTGCACAAATTTCCTGAGATGAGCAACGGATATAACTGCAACAAAACAAATAAAACGTTGACAGAAATCTGAAATGGGGCCCACAAAAGTGTTATTCTATTAATAATAACAGTTCCACAAATTAAAAAATACGTTGCACAAATAAGAAAAATAAACCGTTGCACCAACAATTGTGCAATGTTTATAAGTGTTGCTCAATATAATTTGTGCAACGGATTATTTGCGTTGCACACCAATGCGCAACGCCGTTTTTCCAACATTTATTACCGTTGCACAAATTATGCGCAACGTTTATAAACGTCACAAAAAGGGTGTTTTGGTATAGGTGTTCCGATTGAAACTCATATGTGAAAAAGTCACAATATGTTGAATAAATTTGTGTTTTCATAAGTTGTGTTTAGCATAAAAGCATATGTGTTTCGGGTTTTCAACTTTTGCTATTGGCACGCATTAGTTGAAACTGATTCAACCTTTCTCTGGTAAAGGTTGCTTTTTTTGTTGTTCTTTTGTTCTTGCGAGAGGATGACAACACAACGGGGGAGAGTTCTAACTTGAACTTGCGCTTAATGATATATCTTTCTGCGGAGAAGAGGATGTGGAATTTGAGGTAACGAATTTGTTAGTTAATCATTTTCTTTTTTAAGAAAAGCCTGATTTTATTTCATATATTTTGATTTTGCTTAACAAAATTTCGGTACAATTGATGTTTATTCCGTTATGTGTGTATGGATGTGTGTGTGTGATTCAATTATTTTCGGTTGAGAAAAACTATTGTTATCTTTCTTTATTGTTTGGTATCAATTGTTTAGGCTTAACGAAACGAAATTTCGGTGTAATTACAATGCTATAGTGTCTTTGTTTGTTTCAATTGCTCCCGGTTAAGAAAACTAATTATGCAAGTTGATTTATTTGGCTTGTATGAGTTATTTATGACTTAACAAAAATACGGGATCATTTGTCTAGTCCAATTCGATTTCAGATAAGAGAAACTAAGTTAATTCTGATCTTAGTTAGACTTATCAAAGTGTAGGATTCGGTTATTCAAGTCTAATCGAATGCCTTAACAAGAAATACTAGTTGACTAACCTAGTACTTGTCTTGTTTAAAGAGTAAGGTCTAAGTTATTGTTTGAATAATTAGAGCATGATGAGAAAAATAAAGTTAATTCTGATCTTTATTTTGGTCTTATCGAAATAAGCGATTGTATTTGTGCAATCGGTTTAGAAAAAGAACTAAGTTGCTTAGTCAATTTGTTAAACTATTAGGGAAAATTGCTTCGAGCAATTGTTTCCTTGATAACATATTAAAACCAAATTACTTGTAGTTTCGGTTTTGATATTGGTTATCTAAAATGGTATGTGAAACCTTCGTTCTTAACTCTTATAGGTTGTACAAGTCTTTTAGATTTGTAAGATCCTTTCGGTTTGTCCTTTATTTGCTCGTACCTTTGTCATTTTGTGACAAAAAGGGGGAGAAATATATGGAGTAAACAAGTGATGTGTATTCATTAAGGAAAGGACAATTGTGCTTAAACGTTATATCCAACGAAAGAGTAAATCATTGACTAAGGGGGAGCAACATATCATATGATGATTGTAGTTATTTGGAATACGAAAGGGAAATAACAAAGATGTGCGGATTTAAAATCTACCTATCTCACCTTTAGGGGGAGTATTAGCTTTGTTATTATAATGTCAACATTGGAATTTAAGGATTGAATTTATGCAGGTTATTGTGCTTTTAAAACTTGGAATCAAGCATATGAATAAAGAATTTTTATAATTTGTTTATCCATATGTTGTAAGAGTTTTGTCACTAAAATTTACAAAGGGGGAGATTGTTAGAGAATTGCTCGGTTGAACCCACCAAGCGTTGGTATGTCAAGTTTGGTTGTCATATTTTAGTGAATCAAAACTCATTTAAAGAGTCACTTGATTATGTACTAGAGTCAACTTCGTATACGTTAAACTAGAAAGACTAGGATATGACACATATAAGTATTACTCAAAGACTTAAAGAATATGAAGAAGTAAAGAGCTACATCGACGACATCATCCTACCTCTTGAGGTTAGTAATATTTTGACTTGAACTGTTTCATTCCTAACGTATCTTTCAAGTCGTGGTATATTGAAAACATAACTGCGAAGATGTGAATGATTATACTCTAGTTAGACATAGTATTAAGAAATTATAATACGAAGTATAACGCTTATCTTTTGAACTTCGTATATAAGACATCGACATAATCGTATGAATGCTATTGTGATTATATGTATGGGTAAAGGTGAATATTTCATCCTAGGAAACAATGCTTGCATTTGTTTAAAGGAAGTATATTCATAAACTTGTTTTGTGAATCGAAAGGGTAATCGCTGCAGGATCAGAATATCGCCACAATAATACTTCTGCGAGATTTACAGCGACAGTTCTATGGGTTCTTCAACAACACTTTGCGAGTGTCACAGAATAAATTAAAGAATGATGTAATAGCCGACGAATAAAAAAACACGGGAAGAGCGTGTTTGTCCTGCGACGGTTACAACGCCTGCGAGAGTCAGCATTACAACTACCGAGAGAGCATCGTGAACCAAATCCGATATTAAAGGACAACTTAGCTGTCATCCACTATGTAATGACCCTATATAAAGAGACCCAGTAGATTCAGAAAATGACAATGTATTTTTGAGTGTTGATAAAGTCTTGAGGTGAGGGAAAATTCAAGAGAGCGGTTGTATTCTTGATCTTCTTCCATTACTTGTAAACATTTCTGAGAATAAAATAATAAAGTATTGTTTTAATCATCAAATATGTGTTAATCACTGTATAGTTGCAGGAATTCCCACACTACACCCAACTCAAGAATTTATCAATATTTATGACACAATTTGAAGATTAAGAACCTAATTTATTAATATGATCTTAAAAGAATTACAATGATCAAGAACACAAGACACTTAATAAGATTTTCTCTCTCCTAAAAACTTTCTTAGCACTCAAAAATTTATCATCATCTCTGGAACTATTCATTTCCTTTATATAGGCATTTACATAGTGGATTACAGCTCATGACAGCTCATTTACATCTAAGATTCCCTTTAGTTTCGGATCTAGGTTCTTGCGATACATCGCAGTTTGCACCGCCTTTATCATTCACAGGTTTTATTGATTCATCTCGGAAATGTCACACTTTTCTCACGTTTCTGTCGTTTTCATCCGATATGTCATTCTTTACGTCATTTTGATATGTATCGCAGAATATCATTGATGTATCGTAAACATGTCTCGCAGAAATGTTGTTTATTTCGCAGGAATATTGTTGTGACAATATTCTGATCCTACATCTTGCCTCTTCTCATATCTTTTCTGCGAAGAAGATAAAGATCATGAGAATTTAAGTTTCTTGATTTGCCGCAACTCCTTATTTTTTACCCGACAAAGTTCCCTATTTTACGCTTTACCGTTGGCACGTGTCAATCCTTACTTTTTTACCGATTAACCCGGTTATCCATCCTTCATCTATAAATAGATGTCCCACTCGAGGAAATTTTTTCTTTTACCTTCTCTCTTTTCTTCAACTTCTTTCTTTTTCGTCTGCAACTTTTTCTTTCCTAATATCCTTCCTGCTGCTGCTCTAATGGAGACTCAAAGGTATGCTCTTATCTTGAACCTTATTTTGTTCATGTTTCATCATCTCTATCGCCTGATTTATAATCCCCATATTTTATATTATACTTTTCAGTAACACTACTTCTCAGACTAAGATTACTGTAAGAAAACCTAACCCTAAGGGTCCTCAGAAAAAGCGTGTTGGAAAGGCGAAAAGATCTGAGAACGATAAGGTAGTAAGAAACACCTATTTCTTTGAAATAACAATATTGTTGCCTCTGTTTCTTATCTACATTATTATTCGCAGGGTGAAGAAAATATTTCTAGACCTCTTAAGCGTTCTCGTCAAGTTAAACCTCTTTCAGATGAAGTGGATATTCTTGATTTTTTTCCTGCAGACATTGTTCCTCCGCAAGATAAATCTTCTCCTTCTCCTCGCGTAAATTCCAATATTAACACCAATACTATTTCTTCATCAATTCCAAATGAAATTATTGATGCTAATACTTCCATCAATATTTTAAAAGTTGCGATGGATGAATCTTTGATGGATGGAACTAAAGTGAATGAATCAACAGCCAATGAACCTGCGATTAATGAAATTGTGGTGAATGAAACTACGGTAAATGAAACTGCGGTTAATGGAGCTGCGGTGAATGAAGCCGTGGTGAATGAAGTTGCGATGAAGGATGTTGCGGTGAATGAGACTGTAACTGCGACTAATCAAGCTCCTTCTTCCACTCCTACTACCGCGAATGATTCTAATCTTCAAGTTACTATCGCCAAAACCTCTTCCTCTACTTATCTTCCCTCTTCTCAAGAAATAGCAATAGGGGTTGAAGATGCTTTTTAAATATTATCTGAAGTTTTGAATGATGCTATGAAATCTTCTACAAATCCTGCGAGACATGATATTTATATGATTCTAAGCAAGCATCTCGGATCCTGCGGTTCTTCATCTAAGCTAACTGCTTTAGAAAGTGAAATTGAAACCTTGAAGAATAATCTTCAAGCAAAAATTTTAGAATGTGAACTTCTCGATCATAAGCTTCGCAATTCTGAATTGGACTGCGAAAATCTTCGCAGCAGAAATGATGATCTGAAAGGTATAACTTTCTTGCCTATGTTTTTTCCTCAGTAATTCTTTGTCTTCTATGTACTCAATTTTTCTTTATTTATTTGTTGACACATATTTAGCTTCAAAACATAACCAATTAATGAAGATACTTGAATGGGAAACAATCACTGATGAGGCCCGCATCGGGAAAGAGTCTTGGAAGAATCAATTTGATAGATTGAATATTCTTCACACATATTCAATTGACGAGATAAATAATCTCAAGAATGAGAATAATCAGCTAATTTGTGAACGAGATCGCCTAAGTAATGAAGCCACTCATATTTTATATTCGCTAAATCAGACTAATTTGAAGGTGGAATCTTTATTAGATGAAAACAAAACCCTATCTCAAGAGAAACGTAGCTTTGTGAATAAAACAATGGTTTATTCGCAACAATTGAGTAATCTTCAAAAGTTGTGTGACAACCAAAAGCAATCTCTTCGTGTATTGAAAGATGAGCTTAAAAAGATAACCAAATCATCTGCCGCTGAACAAGAGAAACTTATAAAAGGTAGATTAGCTCTAAGCGTAAAAGTCAACAGTCTCAAAGATGACTATGCTCTACTGAAGAACTCCCATTCCTCCTTAAAAGAAGAAAATGATTATCTTCTTTCTAAAGAAAAAAGTATAAAATCTCGTTTGAAAGGTAAAGTTGGTGATACTTTCGATGATACCATGAATCAATGGAAGAATTGTTTCCTTAACATAATACAAACTTTATCCTCGCAAAAGGAAGGTAGTCATTTTGACTGCCTCATCTATTAATTATTTCATTGTATTTTCCCATCTTATTTCTTGCGAGAATTCCATCTAATATGCAATTTTTGTTCAGCAGAATCTGAGAAGCATCTTCAAGCTTCAATTTCTGATCTGTCTATGAGGTTGGCCAAACTTCGCAAAAAGAATACCGCGCTTTCTAACTCCCGCAAAAGAGCATTAAGAAGATTTGAATATCTTGAATACTTCAAAGATATAGAGATCAGAAATCGGGAAAAGAATTGCCTCCGTAAGGCTCATTTAGGCGCTGAGGTTCTCGTAAACAATGTTTTATTCTCTCATTCTTTACCTCCTATGAAGATCAAACCCTTGGAGATAGATAATAACGAAGTTCCTCGTCTCATAGATGAAGATCTAAATTATTCAAGTAATGAAGAAGATTTTTCTGAGGATGAACAAAACCCACCTAAAGAAATAGAAGAAGAAGAAAACCCTCTAAATGAAGCAGAAGAACAAAACCCTCATCAAAAGGAAATCACTAATGATGGAGAAGAGGAAGAAAATCCTCATAAAGAAACAGAAGAACAGAATCCTCCTAACAAAACAATCGTTGGTGATGGAGAAACCCAAACTGAAAAAGATGTTGCTGGTGAAGATAATAGTAGCGAACAAGAATGATAAAATTAGGGAAGAATACTCTTTGAAGTTTTAACTTTTTCTCTTTTTTTTTTATTCAAGATATTTCTGCGAAATATCTTGTTCTTTTCCTTATCCTGCGAATGATTGTAATTTCTGAATCTTTATTTTTCCTGCTCCTTTTGCGAAACATTGCAGTTTTTGTAACTCCATCATCTTTTTCTGATTATATATTTTTATTAATCTGAATCTAATCTTCGTAAATTCTTGTAACTTGATTATCTTCTTTTTACTACCTTGATTCTTCTCAAGGAAGATAATGAAATATTGTTTTATAATCCCCATATTTTCCCCTCATAATCTTCCCTGTGAAGTATGTAATATATTACCATTGTAAGAAATCCCATATACTTGCCTCTTGTTATCAATCTGCAATATGATAAATGAATTATCGCGAATAATGCTGCGATCAATCTGTTATATGCTTCGCAGATATAATCTCTCTTGTGGTCTTATTTCGCCTTCCTAGTTAAAGGTCTTATTATGCCACTTTTATGCGACAAGATCGCAGGACATTCTTACTTTTTCATGTAATAATCCATTGATCTTGTCTTATCATTTATTTTGATCTCTGCGACAATACGATAAGTCTAAGCCATCTTGTGAGATTAATCTCTCTTTGCTTTTTAAGACTTATGATATTGGCGTCTTTGCGATGAAATCGCAGGACGTTTTTGCGATTTATATCCTCTTATCATTAATTTCATTTATCTCATCTTTTTATCTTATCGCAAAAAACCCATTGATCTCATCTTAACATTTTTCTTTAGGCTTTTTGGCATGTCATGCGGCAATATGACGGGCCTAAATATTCTTGCGAATATAAATTCCCATGACATTACTGTCTTTGTGACGCGATAATATGACGGGCCTAAATATTCTTGCGAATATAAAGTCCCATGACATTGCCGTCTTTTTTGATACACATCTCCCTAATGGAGGGTATCGCCCTTATCTCTCCCCCTGGTTGCCCCTTCAAGGAGACGTACTTCTGCCATACAAGACTAGATCCTCCCATCCGGTTCTAGAAACAACCAGTTGTTTTCGTAGCCTCTTATCCTATATGCATATATGGATTATAGTTACGAGACTACACCCTAGTGGGGTTTTCTTCGGGCCGAACACATCGTAAGTCAAGACTTGCCATGGATGGCCAGGGTAGGTTCATCCATCCCGGGCACCCACAACTCAACCGTGTACCTCGACGCCTTGATCATACTTTTCATTCCTTAGGAGAAACTCTCGGGCGCCCAACCAGGGTATAACCTTATATAGTTGGGAATCCAAGTTATCTCTCCCGGATGGATTTTCTATAATCCCAAATCTCCATGACTAGGTTCCAGCAGCAGTATAGCATTTCCCATAGTCATGCAAAGAGATACCCCCCTTATGACGTACTTTAAGGACATTGCCTCTTACGGAATAGAATCCGCGAACTAAGGTGTACACCATAAAGGATCGTCCCGTTCTTATATGTTTTTAGACGATTTGCGCCCGGCTTATGCATTTGCATTTAAAATTCTTAATTATCTCGCAAATTATTGCGAAAAATTGCTTTGTATTATTGCAAATATTCTTGCGAATCATCTCTTTTATTCTCTCGCAATTGCTTGCGTATAATCCAATCATCTTAGTCTTTCAAACCTTTATTGATAATATTTTCTTAGATATTGTCTATTCCATGGCCTGCCAAGTCTTTGACCCATGTCTCTTCCTTCTGGATCCATTAACTTATATGCTCCAGTTCCAATTATTTCTTTGATAATATATGGCCCGTCCCATTTTTTCGCTAATTTTCCTCCATTTTCTCGCTGATATTCTGGTGTTTCTCGCAGAACTAAATCTCCAACTTGGAACTCATGTTTCTTTACTCGCTTATTATATTCACGAGATAATCTGCGATGGTAGTTCTCCATATGTTGTAACGCTTTTTCTCTCTTTTCTTCTACTTTATCAAGTTTGTCTAGAATCATACCAGCACTTAGATTCTTTTCCCAAGCTTCTCTTTTTGTCGTAGGAATAGCAACTTCTGTTGGTAATACTGGATCAACTCCATATGTTAAGAAAAAAGGTGATTCCCCAGTTGCTTCTCTTCGTGTTGTATTATAAGCCAAAACTGCATTATGGACTTGTTGACACCATGTTCTATGATGCCCTTCTAACTTCTTGTTGAGGATATCTGCGATTGTTTTGTTAGTTGCCTCAGCTTGACCATTAGCTTGTGGGTATAAAGGAGTCGATTTTCCGCATTTTATCTTGAATGCGTTAAGTAACATCTCTATATTTTGTCCTTCAAACTGTTTTCCATTATCTGACACCAACTGCGCAGGAATTCCGAATCTGCAAATTATGTTTTCAAACATAAATGTGAAAATTTCCTTATCACGAATATGTTGTACTGCTTTAACCTCTGCCCATTTTGTGAAATAATCTGTTGCGACAATTAAATATCTCTTTTTACCTGTTCCTGGTACAAATGGTCCCACAATATCTAAACCCCATTTTCCAAATGGCCAAACATTTTTTGAGGATGTTAATGTTTCTCCGGGGTACATGTATTCTTTTTGCAAATCGCTGACATTCCTCGCAACTTCTTGATAAATTTTTTGAATCTTCATGCATATATGGCCAATAATAACCTTGCATTTTAGTTCTGTATGCTAAAGATCTTTTTCCACTGTGATTACCAGCATCCCCACTATGTAATATTTTTAGTATTTGTTTTCCTTCTTCTTGTGTCAAACATCTGAGGGAAGGCCCATTTAAAGATTTTCGATATAATATCCCATCTCTTAACTCATAATTTGTTGCTCTACTTTTTAAATTTATGTGCTTCTAATCTGTTTCTTGGTACCTCTCCCCTTGCTAGATATGCGTGAATTTCCGTACGCCAATCTACGATAATTCGACTTGATTCTTCCCCATTATTTTCTACAACCATTGCCTCGGCTTCCTCTTCCTCTTCTTTATTAATTGAAGGAGTTATGAGTGTCTGTATTTTTATATTTCTCGAAGTTGGGTCTACCATCATACTTGATATAAACGCAAAAGCATCTGCAAGCCTATTATCTCTTCTTGAAATATGCCTCCATTTGAGTTTTGGAATTTTCGCAGATAATTCTTCAACAAGTTTCTTATATTTTTTCAAAGATATATCATTAGTTGCGTATTCTCCTTCGATTTGGCGAATAATCAATTGCGAATCACTGGTAATTCTTGCATTCTCCACCTTCATCTCTATTTCAAATCTTAGAGCATGCACTACAACCTCATATTCTGTTTCATTATTTGTAGATTCAAATTCTAATCGGAATGCAAATGCCATTTTTGCACCTTCTGGTGAAATAAAAACGACTCCCACTCCATTTCCTTCTCCATTGGATGATCCATATACTAATATCTCCCACCTATTTGGTTCTGTTAAAAGATCTCTTGGATCCCCATATTCTTCTTCTATATCCATCGTGTCTTCTACAGCTTCATCATCCTCCAAAGGAAATTCTGCGAGAAAATCTGCGAAAATTTGAGATTTTGGCGAGGATAAAATTGCGTATTGGATCTCAAAATGCCCCACTTGTGCGTTCCATCTTTCGACTCTACCTGATCTTTTTGAATTTTTCATTACTGATTCAATTGGTACTTTTGTTAATACTTTGATTTTATGTGCTTGGAAATATATGCGAAGTTTAGATGCCGCATAAACTAACGCCAAAATTAGCTTTTCAATCTTTGAATAGTTTTTCTCCGCAGCATTGAATGTTTTGATGATGTAGTAAATTGGTTTTTCAACTCCTGCGTCATTTCGCAAAAGTACTGCGCTTAAAGCATGTTGAGTTGTCGCAAGGTACATCAGCAATTCTTCTCCTAGTTCAGCCTTCTGTAAAATGGATATATTCATCAAATATTCCTTTATTCCTTGAAAAGCTTTCTCACATTCATCTGTCCATTTAAATTTTGTTCCCTTCTTTAGTATGTTGAAGAAATGTTTGCATTTATCTGATGACCGCGAAATGAATAGGCCTAATGAGGCTAAAAGTCCATTCAATTTTTTCACATCTTTTATTGTTGTTGGAGTTGGCATATCTCGAACTGCTTGCACCTTTTCAGGATCAACTTGTATTCCTTCCTTTGATACAATATATCCCAAGAATTTCCCAGATGATACTCCAAAAGTCACTTCTCAGGATTTACTTTGATATTAAAAAGCCGCATCTGATCAAAAATTTCCCTTAAGTCCTGCACATGATTTTTAGCTTCTTTGCTTTTTACCAACATATCATCCACATATACCTCTAAAGTTTTATGTATCCATTTTGCGAACACCTTTTCTACCATTCTTTGGTAAGTTGCTCCCGCATTCCGCAACCCAAAAGGCATCTTTGTGTAGCAATATAATCCTCTGGGAGCAAAGAATGCAGTATGTTCTTGATCTTCTTCCGCAAGTGGGATTTGATTATAGCCCTTGTATCCATCTAACGAAGATATTTGATCATTTCCTGCGGCAGATTCCACCATCTCTGCGGAATATCTGGCAAGGGAAAACTATCTTTGGGACATGCTTTATTTAAATCAGTAAAATCGATGCAAATTCTTATCCCCTTATTTTTCTTTGGAACTACTACCATATTGGCGATCCATTCTGGATATTTTGCTTGCCTTATAATTCCTGCGTCAAGCATCTTCTGTAATTCTTCTTCTATCTTGGCATGATAAGTGGTCGCAATCTTTCTTATTCTTTGTTTGAATGGTCTCACATTTTTGTTAATCTCCAATATATGGCACGCAACATATGGATCTATTCCAGGCATCTCATCCATATTCCACGCAAAAATGTCTCTGTATTCTCGCAGAAGATTTACAGTTTGTTCTTCCTCCTCCACATCCATCTTAGTTCCAATTTTCAGCATTTTTGGGTCTTCTTCACTTCCAATATTTACTTATTTTGTTGGTTCTGCTACGGTATAACTGGCTTCATGTTCTACCATTGGTGTTGGTGTTTTTATTACCTCTGTTGGTTCATCACTTTCTTGCGATACATCGCCAAATATTCCCTTTCCTTCTTCTGATCTTATCATGTAAATCTTGAATTCTTCTTCTTTCCTTTCTTCTCTCCTCATTTTTCTGCGTTGTTTTCGCAATTGAATTTGATTTTCACAATTCCTTACTTCATTCTGGAAATATAATGCTGCATAATCTGCATCTCCTCTAATCTCGCCAATTCTTCTAGGCATAGGAAACTTTATGGACTGGTGTAGAGTTGATGACACAGCCTTGATTGCATGTATCCATGGTCTTCCCAAAAGCATATTATATGGTGACTTCACATCTACCACACACAAAGTTATATGCGTCTCTATTTCCCCTAGCGGAATTCGCACTACAATTTCACCTTTAGGTTTTGTTAGAGATTTTCCAAATCCATGAATATGATATGTTGGACTAAGCATTTCTTCATCTTTGTATCCCATTTTCTTGAATGTGTGGTAAAACATTATATCCATAGAACTTCCTGCGTCCACCAGAGTCCTATTCACAACCCACTCTTCTGTAGATCTTATTGATTTCTCTTTTCTTGTTGGTACAATAGACACTGTGATCACCAATGGAGATGTATGACTTAAATTCTCTTTCGGAATTTCTGCTGCCGTGAATGTGATCTTCTGTTTTTCCCAATCTTTTAACGGGGATGCCTCATCTACCGTCATGATTTTCTGTAGGTACTGAATATCGCAAGATAATAGTTCACGAGTATCGTAATAGATAAAGGATAAAAGAGTTATAAAATGATACGATGATAGAAGTAGCGCGGAGAAATATGATGTTTTGCGAGGATGAATTTTTGCGAGTATGAGTTGCGATAATTCATATATATACAAATGCATAAGTTTTACTATAAATAGGAGTTCAAATGTAAAATTCGAGAGGTTCTTTTAATGAGTGTAAGAAATTATCTTAGGAAAGAGAATAGAAAAAGTTGTAACTATTCTAGTTCCATTTTGATAATTCTATGTAATCAACTAAGAGAATTAATAAGAAAGTTATCATTCACCATCAAGAACTTCTTGAGTTTTTACTAATTCTATTGAGGGTGTAGTTGTAGATTATTCTGTAACTACATAATTGGCGCTAGAAACAGGGACTTGAGAATTGTGGTAGCCTAAATTTGAGGGAATTGTGGAAAATTTGAAGATCAAATGAAGTCAGTAGATGGAGATTGCAAAAAGAAGAATGTAATATGATCACAAAGACAACGATTGATGAATTTCATAGTAATATGAAGGGAAAAATATACAAGCGAGATTGTAGAGGAAGAAAGATCATGGAGGAAGAAAAGATAACAACTTTAGAAGAATGGGAAAAGCGGAAAATCACATTTTCAGTAGCAGAAATTCCAAATGAAGACTTGAACCACACTTCACCATTGGTGATCACAATTCCGATCATGCTAGAAGATAAGAAAGTTGTAGAAAAATGGAAATTAAACCGAATTTTGGTTGATACAGGGAGTTCTGTTAATATCATATTCTATCATGCACTTAAGGGGATGGGAATTAAAGATGAAGAAATCACAAGTTCAAAATGTCTTATTCATGGATTAGGAAAATCTACAACAAAATCTAAAGGGGAAATCGCGCTGCGAATATTACTAGGAGAAATCGAAACACATGTAATCTTGTGTGTGATAGATATGGAATCTCCATATAACATGCTGATAGGAAGGCCGTGGATTCATGCGATCAAAGATGTTGCTTCAACATTACATCAGAGAATCAAATTTCCTACACCAAATGGAATACAAGAAATAAAAGGAGATCTTGATAGTGAAAATTTTTGTTATCAAATTGAAGTAACGCAATGCGGAGGAAGAGCAAGAAAGAAACAACTTCGTAGGAAACTTGCGAAGGAAACAAAAAAGGAAGAAGAATTCCGAGTGTATACAATAAGAGCAAAGGAAGGGAGAGGTATACCAAATGAGATTCCAGAAAAAGAAGGGGAACCAACAAAAATAATCAAAGAACCAACACCTATGGGGGAGCAAAGTCCAATCTATGTTGCAGCTTAACCAACTAAAGAAATAAATATTGGAAGTGAAGAGGAGCCTTTATTCTTGCGAATTGGAACTAAGATGGATGAAGAAGAAGAAAAAAGAACTATTGATATTTTGCGAGAATATAAAGATATCTTCGCAGGAAGTGTAGATGAGATACCAGGAATTGATCCATCAGTGGCGTGTCATAGATTGAACATAGATAAAAATGTAAGACCATTCAAACAAAGAATAAGGAAGATATCACAAAATTATCATGTACAGATAGAAGAAGAATTACAAAAGATGTTGGATGCAGGGATCATAAGGGAAGCAAAATATCCAGAATGGATTGCAAATATGGTCATTGTTCCGAAAAAGAATAAAGGAATAAGAATTTGCATAGATTTCACTGATCTAAACAAGGCATGTCCCAAAGATAGTTTTCCATTACCAGATATACCACAAATGGTGGAATCAGCTGCAGGTCATGATAGAGTCACTTCACTTGATGGATATAAAGGGTATAATCAAATATCACTCATGAGAAGAAGATCAAGAACATACTGCCTTTTTTTGCTCCAAGGGGTTTGTATTGTTATGTGAAGATGCCATTTGGTTTGCGGAATGCGGGTGCTACATATCAACGTATGGTTGAAAAAGTGTTCGCGAAGTGGATACATAAAACTTTGGAGGTATATGTAGATGATATGTTGATAAAAAGCAAGGAAGCTAAAGATCATGTGCAAGATTTGAAGGAAATATTTGAGCAAATGAGAAAATTCAACATCAAATTAAATCCTGAGAAATGTATAATTGGGGTTTCGTCTGAAAAGTTCTTGGGATACATAGTATCAAAGGAGGGAATACAAGTTGATCCAGAAAAGGTCCAAGAAGTTCGTGACATGCCAACACCTGCAACGGTAAAAGAAGTACAAAATCTAAATGGACTCTTGGCTTCACTTGGAAGATTTATTTAGCGAATGTCAGATAAGTGCAAGCATTTTTTCAACATACTTAAGAAGGGAGCAAAATTCAAGTGGACTGATGAATGTGAAAAAGCTTTTCAAGGAATCAAAGAATACCTCGCAAATACATCTATACTACAGAAACCAGATAGAGACGAAGAATAATTGGTATACCTCGCAACAACTCCATATGCTCTAAGTGTAGTTCTGTTGCGAGCATACGCAGGAGTAGAAAGGCCCATTTACTACATTAGTAAAACCTTTAATGCAGCAGAGAAGAATTATTCTAAAATGGAGAAGTTAATCTTAGCCCTGGTTTATGCATCATTCAAGTTACGAATATACTTTCAAGCACATGTGATAACAGTGGTAACCAAAGTCCCAATTGAATCAATCATGAAGAACACAAAAAGGTCAGGAAGAATATAAAGGTGGAATGCACAAGTAAACCATTACAAGATAAAATACGAAGTATTGTCATCGCAAAAATCACAAGTCGTCGCAGATTTTTTGGCAGAATTTCCTTTGGAAGAAGATGAAGCAATAGAGGAAATGATGGATGTTGAAGAAGAATTTGGAAATCCAAAAGACTTGTTAACAGAACCAGATAGATGGGAAATTCTAGTGGACGGATCATCCAATAGTGAGGGAAATGGAATTGGAGTCGTGTTGATTTCACCAGAAGGAGAAAGAACAACATTCTCATTCAGACTAGAATTTGCATCCACGAACAATGAAACATAGTACGAAGCTGTAGTGCATGCATTAAAGATCGCAATAGAAAAGAAGTTTGAAAGTATAAGGATAACAAGTGATTCGCAGTTAGTGATTTGTCAAATTAAAGGGGAATATACCACAAATGAATCTTCTTTGAAGAAATACAAGAAACTCGTTGAGGAATTATCTGCGAAGATACCAAAATTAAAATGGAGACATATATCTAGAAAATATAATCGTCTCGCAGATGGTTTTGCATTTATTCCAAGCATGATGACAAATCCAAATACAAGAAATATCCAAATACAGACAATTCAACACCCATCAGTGGACAAAAAGAAAGAAATTGAGGAAGTTTTTGTGATGGAAGTAGAAAGAGAGTTATCAAACAACATCGCATATTGGAGAAAAGAAATTCATGCATATCTCGCAACATGAGAAATATCCAGGAACAGACTAGAAGCACATAAATTAAAGAGTCGTGCAACAAACTATGAGTTGCGAGAAGGAATTTTATATAGAAAATCTTTCAATAGACCACCTCTCAGGTGCTTAACTCGTGAAGAAGGATAAAACATATTGAAGATTTTACATGGAAGAGAAGCTGGCAATCATAGTGGGGGAAGATCTCTAGCATATAGAGCAAAGATACAAGGATATTACTAGCCTTATATGCATACAGACGCAAAATTGTTCGTACGAAGATGCAAGGAATGTCAACGACATGGTAAAAGAATTCATGCACCAGGGGCCACATTAACTTCTTCAACAAGCTGCTGGACTTTTGGTAAATGGGGGTTGGATATTGTTGGACCATTTATACCTGGATCTGGACAAAGGAGATACTTGATAGTTGCAACAGATTATTTCACGAAGCTCGCGAAGAAAAAGCAAGACAGCATATTCGTGAAAAAGATGTTTTTACATTCATATTTGAGAACCTCATTTGCAGGTACGGGGTTCCAGCACAACTAGTATCTGATAATGGAAAACAATTTGAGGGGCAGAACATAGAGATGTTACTTAGTGATTTTAGGATAAAATGTGGGAAATCAACCCCGTTATATCCACAAGCTAATGGACAGGCATAAGCAACAAATAAAACAATCGCAGATACAATCAAAAGAAATTAGAAGGACATCTCAAAGGATGGTGCGAGCAAGTACCTAGCGCAGTTTGGGCATACAATACAACTAGAAGAGAATCAACTGGAATGTCTCCTTATTGTCTAACATATGGAGTAGAAGCAGTATTACCCACAAAGGTTGTAATTCCGACAACAAAGAAAGAAGCTTGGGAAAGAAATTTAAGTGCGGGAGTAATATTAAGTGAATTGGATGATTTAGAAGAAAAAAGATAAAAGGTGTTGCACCATATGAAGATTTATCAGGAACGATTAGCTCGAGAATACAACAAGAGAGTCATTGAACGTGAATATAAACCAGGTGATTTGGTCATGCGAGAAACACCTCGATATCAAAAAGAAAATGGAGGAAAATTAGCACCAAAATGGGATGGTCCATATGTTATTAAAGAAGTTGTAGGAAGCGGAGCTTATCAGCTGATGGATCCAGAAGGGAGAGACATGGATTTGAGGCTTGGTAGACCTTGGAACAGACTATATTTGAAAAGGTATTATCCATAAAACTCATGAAAAAATTTACAAATATTGTTTTCTCGCAGGAAATTGGTAAAAGTTACGAGTTTCAAAATTTATATTGCGATTAAACTTTCATTAATTTGCGAATAAAAGACCGCAATCTGTGATCAGCCTCCAAAAAAGAAAGAGAGCCGCAGAAAATTTTATACAGGCAAACCTTTGTGGCGTACACCCTAGTTCGCGAAGCTATATTTCGTAAGAGGCAAAGTCCTAAAGTACGTCATTTAAGGGGGTACCTATAAACGTGGCTAAGGGTAACCGGAACACCACCAAGGGCCCTTAGTACATGGTAAAATTTTAGGGGTACAACCCAATAATGGGGTACCTATCCGGGTTAGACACCTTGGATTCTCACCTAATCTAGCGACATTACGCAATATAAAATGCGGTGTAAGAGGATTTAGGTTGGGCGACTAAGGCATACTGTCTTTCCCAAGAAGTGCAGAAAACGATCAAGGCGCCGAGGTACACGGTTGAGTCAAGAGTGCCGGTGAGGTTGAACCACATCTTCCATTTTTGACAAGTCTTGGCAAATGATGCACTTGGCCCAAAGATACCCCATAGGGTGCAACCTCGTAACTATAAGCCCTATAGGCAAAAAGGATAAGAGGTTGCGATCAAAAGTCAAGTTGTTGGCGAAAATACGGATGGGAAGAGCTAACCTTGTATGGTCGATGTACGCTTCCTTGAAGGGGCAACCAGGGGGAAGATAAAGGGCAGCACCCTCCATTAGGGAGCTGATACGTGCTATAAGACGCAAATGTCACGAGGCTTCTTGTTTGCGAAAACATAAAGGCTTGTCATATTTGTGCAACAAATGAAGTTCTCGAGCATTCTAAAAAAAAAAAAGAGAAAGGAAAACATACAAAAAGAACTCGAGAATGAAACAAAGAAGTTAAGATGAGATCAATGGGTTATTACATGAAAGTGTAAAAACGTCCTGCGATTTCATCGCAAGACGATAATGTCACGAGGTTGTATGTTCGCAAGAATGTTCAAAGCTTGTCATATTATCGCAAATACAAAAATTTACTACAAAAGAGGTGGAAAAATAAGACCTTTACTTAGGAAGGCATGATAAGACCATAGAAATTAATGAAATTCATTACATCAAAATCATTGAAGAAATTATACAAGTATATACATTATGAAGATCTGAAAAAAAGACAACTTTTCATCGATATCATTGAAGAAATTTTACAAGAATATACATCATGAAGTTTTGAAGAGAAGACAGCTCTGTCAATATCATTGAAGAATTTTTACAAGAAGTCCTATCAAAGAAGACAACATCATTGAAGAATTTTAACGAAGACTTAACAAAAGATGCGATTTTGATAGCAATCAAATACAAATAAGTTCATATTCGTAAAAGTTTACGAGAATTACATACTTCTTATACTTCTCCATATATTGAATATTTCTCCAAAAGTTGAATACTTCTTATAATTCTTCAAGAATATCTCATATTTATTATACTTCTTCACGGATATTTCATTTGGTGAAGGTTAAGTAATCATTATACTTCGTCATATGTTACGTAATTATTCACAGATTGAATACTTCTTATATCTCTTCATTTGGTGAATTGAGTACTTCTAATACTTCTATATCTCTTCATTTGGTGGATCGAGTACTTCTAATACTTCTTATATCTCTTCATTTGACGGATTTAGTACTTCTAATACTTCTTCAAAGGTATTGTATATGTAGTATACTTATTAAGGATATTTCATATATTTTATTTCTTATACTTAAAAGGGAGGATTTCTTATTTACAATCGTAACAAGTTGAAACTTCGTAAGATAAATTGAGGCAGATATTCTAATACTTCCAACAATGTTTAATCATTTAAAGAGAAATAATAGGGGGAAAAGGAGATATTAAGCTTTATCTGTGAGTTATATATTATTTCTCTTCATATGATCAAATGGGGCAAAATAAGGAAAACATTTAATTAAAGAAAGGTTAAATTATCTTCGCAAAATATCAGATATACTTCTTAAGAAAGGTTAAATCATCTTCGCAAAATATCAGATGTACTTCTTAAAAAACATAATTGTTCGCAAAAAGAAAACCAACATTAACTAAGGGAAGGAATTCAAAAGAAAGGAGGACAGGAGAGTCAATGATAAATTGAAAAAAGAATGTTATCATGCTTCATCAACACTCTGTGCTGGATCTTTAAGATGAGTAGGGTCATTAGCAGCTTTCGACTTTTGCGAGATATCATCCTTTGAAGAATATGCAACAAGAACATCTCCTTGAGGAATAGATTCTTTCTCGTCATCAAGATCTTCATCATCACTCTCATAATCGAAATCACTATCAGGCTCACGAGCAACTTCATCGTCAGATATTTTCAGAGGAGTAATTTTCACAGGAGGCAAGGCTCTTGATAAGAGAATGTTATTCGTAAAGACTTGAGCTTTCAGATGACTTTCACGAAGTATAGCTTTTTGATGGTTGGTATCTTCGATATCTTTGGAATAAGCAATATAGTTGAATCTTCGAGTAGCACGGTCACGAGAGTTGATTAAGCGGGTAGAAAGCAAAGCATTTTTCTTACGAAGCTCGGAACAGGAGGCTTCTAATCTAGCTTTCGCATTACGAAGGTTGTTCTCAGATTATGCGAATAAAACAAAATTCAAAGGATAAAATTTGCGAGTATAACGAAATTTAAAGATATACCAGAGGCAGTCAAATTTTAATGACTACCTTCTCTTTGCGAAGTAAGAGATTGAGCTAAAGATAGACAACAGTTCTTCATCTGATTCATCGCATTATCAAAACCATCACCAACTAATCCTTTAAGTCGAGATTGAAGCTTTTGATCTTTATAAAGAAGAAAATTTTTATCCTTCGCAAGTTTGGCATTAAGACTTTTTAATGACGAATAATCTTCTTCAAGTTGATTCTTCTTAGTACTCAAGACTATATTCTTATTAATAAGGGAATTCTTCTCAATAACAAAAGAATTTCTTTCAAAGATCTGAAGACTTCTTTAATTTCTCAAGTTCACCTTTCAACAAAGAAAGAAGATTTTCTTGATCGCAACATTTATTCTGAAGAGTTTTTAATTCTTGCGAAGAAACAATCATTGTATTCAAAAACGAACATTTCTCTTCTAATAAGGTTTTGTTCTCTTCTAATAAGGTTTCCATTATCAAATTAGCTTTAGTTAAGGAAGAAAAAAGTTGAGATATGTCATCATTCAAAAAATTTCGATCATATATTAGTTGAGTATTCTCTTGAAAAAGAGCGTCAGAGTTGTCAAGAGCACACGAGTAAAGATTAGATAAATGGGAGAATTGGTTTGAGAGGCTTTCATGCTTGGTTCGATATTCTGTTGCATATGATTCATGGTGAAGTACCAATCTTCTACATTTATGGATGGATTCTATAAAGGGGAATGGGTTTTAATGGATGTTTCAAGCATATTAAGAATATAAGTAAATAAAAGGGAAAATATGAAGATAGTAATCATAACTTTCAATTCATCATTTCTTTTGCGAAGAATCGCGCAGTCGAGAGAATCATTTTGAAGATGATAATTTTCTTTACGGAGATCCTCGCATTCTGCTTGAGAAGATTTCAAAGATTGGCGAAGCAATTCAATTTCTTTTTCCAAGGATTGACGTGAAGAAGAAATGTCTGGATTGACGAAATTATTTACAACTTCGCAAAACTAATATTGCGAACGAACATTAGTAGACTTCGCAGTATTGGTCAAAACCTCAGATAACATTCGGAAAGTTGAATAAATTCCATCTCGAATTTCCTGAGGAAGAGGAGAAGAATTTGAAGGAATAAGAGCAAGCTGCAAATTGTTTGGAGAAATAGCACTCAAAGGATTTGGGGACAAGATAGGTTTTTCAAGAGAAAGAAATATTTTGTTGTTTTTCAAGAAATTGAAGAAATTTTTGCGAGGGTTGTTTTTCAAGAGAAGAAGTTGAAGAAATATTTTGCGAGGGTTGATCTTGAAGAAGTGTTGATAAATTGACACTGATGGGAGATTGAAAGGTAGGTAATGGAGTAGAGGCGGGAGTGTGTGAAGAAGCATTTTCACGAGGAGGAGAGGAAAATTCCTTATCAACTTCAGGAAGGAAATCATCAATCGGAATTAATGGTGTGGGTTTAGTTACTCGAGATCTCTTACCAGGGTTTGGTTTTTCGCCAACCTGCGAATCAAAATGTAGATTAAAAACTGAGGCAACAATATATTGTTCAGGAAAGAAGGCAAAGTATTTTAACTACCTTTTGATTCTCGATTTTCTTCTTCGTGGATTAGGGCTTGAATTTTTTAGTTGAGGTTTCATCTCGAGGAGTTATTTTGCTAAAATAAACCAAAATCAGATAACAAATTATACAAAAATTAAAGAGGAGAACAAATGAAATGCGCGGAGATAGAAGGAAATTACATTGGAGAACTCATGAAGATATAATAGAAGAAAAATTGCAGAGAAAACAAAGAAATGGAGAGTATGAACAGAAGATAAAATTGCAGAAGTAAGAAGAAGAAAAGGAAGAGAATATAAAGGAGTTATATAAGGGAATAACTAGAAAAGGACGGTTACAAAAGACGTGTCCAAATTCTAAAAGACTAAGTAACGGTTATGTTCTCACGATCATTTTTTCTTCGTAGAATTGACATGAGAAGAGGCAAGATGTAGGTACTGAATATCGCAAGATAATAGTTCACGAGTATCGTAATAGATAAAGGAGAAAAGAGTTATAAAATGATATGATGATAGAAGTAGCGCGGAGAAATATGAAGTTTTGAGAGGATGAAATAATTTTGCGAGGATGAATTGCGATACTTCGCAATTCATATACAACTGCATAAGTTTTACTATAAATAGGAGTTCAAATGTAAAATTCGAGAGGTTCTTTTAATGAGTGTAAGAAATTATCTTAGGAAAGAGAATAGAAAAAGTTGTAACTATTCTAGTTCCATTTTGATAATTCTATGTAATCAACTAAGAGAATTAATAAGAAAGTTATCATTCACCATCAAGAACTTCTTGAGTTTTTACTAATTCTATTGAGGGTGTAGTTGTAGATTATTCTGCAACTACATTTTCTTTCCTTCAAAATCTCGCTTGTGTATCCTTCCTCTAATATCTTCATGGAACTTATCTATCATCATCTTTGTTATTACATCACACTCCAATTTCTTTTGATTATCTTTGACTTCAACCATCTTTTCTTCCACCAATTTTGTTGATATTCTTCTAACTCTTGAATAATTTCTTTTTTTTACCTAACTTTTGCTATGATTTTCAACTATTCATCCCTGTTTCTGGGCGCCAAAATGTAGTTGCAGGAATTCCCACACTACACCCAACTCAAGAATTTATCAATATTTATGACACAATTTGAAGATTAAGAACCTACTTTATTAATATGATCTTAAAAGAATTACAATGATCAAGAACACAAGAAACTTAATAAGATTTTCTCTCCTAAAAACTTTCTTAGCACTCAAAAATTTATCATCATTTATGGAACTATTCATTTCCTTTATATAGGCATTTACATAGTGGATTACAGCTCATGACAGCTCATTTACAACTAAGATTCCCTTTAGTTTCGGATCTAGGTTCTTGCGATACATCGCAGTTTGCACCGCCTTTATCATTCGCAGGTTTTATTGATTCATCGCGGAAATGTCACACTTTTCTCACGTTTCTGTCGTTTTCATCCAATATGTCATTCTTTACGTCATTTTGATATGTATCGCAGAATATCATTGATGTATCGTAAACATGTCTCGCAGAACTGTTGTTTATTTCGCAGGAATATTGTTGTGACAATATTTTGATCCTACACACTGTAACATCTTATCAAGGGTGTAGTGTAGGATTTCCTGCAACTACATTTTGGCGCCCGAAACAGGGATTGAAAGTTGAAAATTATAGGAAAAAGCAAGATAAAAGATCAATATTCGAGTTAAGAAGATGATTGAACAAATTGGTGAAGCAGTTAAAGAAAAAATTGAAGCAAATGAGGATTACAGGAAGTTGGAGTGCAGTACGATAACAAAAACAATGATCAACCAATTCCATGAAAATATTAGAGGAAAGATTCATAAACGAGATTTTGATGGAAAAAGAATTATGACGGTGGATAAAATATCACCTCTGAAAGATTGGGAAAAGCAAGAAATCACATTCACAGCAGCAGAAATACCAAAAGAAAATTTGGATCATACATTTCCATTGGTAATAACGATATCTACTATGCGAGTGGAGAAGAAGAAATCAACAAGATCTGCAGAAAAATGGGTTGTGAATAGAACTTTGGTGGACGCAGGAAGTTCTGTAGATATTATATTCTATCATACATTTAAGAAAATGGGATATAAGGATGAAGAGATGTCTTGTTCAAATGATCACATTCATGGTTTTGGAAAATCTATAACAAAACCTAAAGGCGAAATAATGGTACGCATTCCGCTAGGAGAGATTGAAACACAAGTAACATTATGTGTGGTGGATGTGGAGGCACCATATAACATGATATTGGGGAGACCATGGATACACGCAATCAAAGCTGTAGCATCAACATTACATTAATGCATCAAATTTCATATGCCTAGTGGAATTGGAAAAATTAGAGGAGATACTGATCATGCGAAACTGTGTTATCGAATTGAAGTGAGAAACTATGAAGAACGTCCAAAATTGCGAAAAACTCGCAGAAAATTGGAAAAAGAGGCAAAGAAGGAAGAAGAATTTAAAGTTTACATGATAAAAGCAGGAGAAGGAAAAGGAATACCCAGCGATATCTCGCAAGAAGATGATGAGCCCACGAGAGTCATGGAAACACCAACGCCAATGGGAGAACCTGAGGCCAGCTACACCGCAGCAGAACCAACAAATGAAGTAAATGTTGGAAATGAAGAAGAACCTAAAATGCTGAAAATTGGAAATAAAATGGGTGCAGATGAAGAAGAACAAACCATAAATCTCTTGCGAGAGTATAAGGATATTTTCGCATGGAGTATGGATGAGATGCCTGGAATAGATCCATCAGTTGCATGTCATAATTTAGAAATTAACAAAGATGTGAGACCATTCAAACAAAGGATAAGGAAAATCGCGACAACTTATCACTCAAAAATAGAAGAAGAGTTACAGAAGATGCTCGATGCGGGAATTATAAGGCAAGCAAAATACCCGGAATGGATTGCAAATATGGTAGTGGTTCCAAAGAAGAATAAAGGGATAAGAATTTGCATAGATTTTACTGACTTAAATAAAGCTTGTCCTAAAGATAGCTTTCCATTACCAGATATTCCTCAAATGGTCGAATCAACAGCAGGAAATGATATAATATCTTCATTGGATGGGTATAAAGGATATAATCAGATCCCTCTTGCTGAAGAAGATCAAGAGCACACCGTATTTTTTGCTCCAAGAGGATTATATTGTTACACAAAAATGCCATATGGGTTACGAAATGCTGGCGCAACGTATCAAAGAATGGTGGAGAAGGTGCTCGCAAAGTGGATACACAAAACATTAGAGGTGTACGTAGATGACATGTTAATAAAGAGTAAAGAAGCTAAGAACCATGTGCAAGATTTGAAGGATATTTTTGATCAAATGCGACTCTTTAAAATCAAGGTGAATCCTGAGAAATGCATTTTTAGAGTAGCATCAGGGAATTTTTTAGGTTATATTGTATCAAAAGAAGGAATTCAAGTTTATCCAAAGAAATACAGGAAATTCGCGATATGCCAACGCCAGCAACAGTGAAAGATGTACAGAAGTTGAATGGGCTCTTAGCATCTCTAGGAAGATTTATCTCGCGATCTTCAGATAAATGCAAGCATTTTTTCAATATACTCAGGAAGGGTACAAAATTCAAGTGGACAGATGAATGTGAGAAGGCTTTCCAAGGAGTTAAAGAATATCTAATGAACATATATATTTCATAGAAAGCGGAGCCAGGAGAAGAATTATTGATTTATCTTGGGACAACATCGCACGCATTAAGCGCGGTGTTATTGCGAATAGATCCAGGGGTAGAAAAACCAATTTACTACATCAGCAAAACGTTTAATTCTGCAGAGAAAAATTATTCAAAAATTGAGAAGCTAATTCTGGCATTGGTTTATGCAACCTTTAAACTTCGCATATATTTTCAAGCACATAGAGTAAAGGTGTTAACAAAGGTGCCCATTGAATTAGTAATGAAGAACTCAAAAAGATCAGGCAGAGTTAAGATATGGAATGCATAAGTAGTGCACTTTGAAATCAAATATGAAGTCCTATCCTCACCAAAATCACAAGTTGTGGCAGAATTTTTAACAGAATTTCCTCTAGAAGATGATGAAGCTGTGGAAGAAATGATAGACATAGAAGAAGAACATGGAGATCCAAAATATCTATTAAAGTAACCCAACATGTGGGAAATATTGGTGGATGGATCATCAAATGGGGAAGGAAATGGAATTGGAGTGGCCTTTATCTCTCCAGAAGGAGAAAAAATAGCTTTCTCATTATGTTTGGATTTCACATCCACTAATAATGAGACAGAATATGAAGTTGTGGTGCATGCTCTAAAGTTCGCCGTAGAGATGAAGTTGGAGAATGCAAGGATTACCAGTGACTCGCAATTGGTTATTCGCCAGATAAAAGGAGAATACACAATGAATGAACCATCTCTGAAGAAATACAAGAAACTTGTTGAAGAATTGTCTGCGAGAATTCCAAAAATAAAATGGAGACATATATCAAGAAAAGATAATAGAGTCGCAGATGCTTTTGCGTTCATATCAAGTATGATGAAAAACCCAGCTGCGAGATGCATAAGAATTCAGACGCTTGTATCACCTTCAATTAATAAAGAAGAAGAAGAAAAGGCGGATGTAATGATAATAGAAAATGACACAGAAGAATCAGCCAGCGACATTATCACAGATTGGGGAGAAAAACTTCACGCATACTTGGGAACAGGAGAAACACCAAGAAATAGATTGGAGGCGCACAAATTAAAGAGTTGTGCAACAAATTATGAATTAAGGGATGGGGTATTGTATCGAAAATCTTTTAATGGGCCGTTAATTAGATGTTTGACACGGGAAGAAGGAGAAAAAGTGTTAAAAATGTTGCATAGCGGTGATGTTGGTAATCATAGCGGAGGAAGATCTTTGGCTTATAGAACAAAAATTCAAGGCTATTATTGGTCGTATATGCATGAAGATGCAAAACAATTATCAAAGCGTTGTGAAGATTTCCAGCGATATGGAAAGAGGATACATGCACCAGGGGCACCATTATCATCTTCAAAAAGTGTGTGGCCTTTTGGAAAATGGGGCTTAGATATTGTGGGACCCTTTGTGCCAGGTTCAGGGAAGAAGAGATACTTAATTGTCGCGAAAGATTACTTCACAAAATGGGCAGAAGTAAAAGCAGTACAACACATTCGCTATAAATATATATTTACATTCATCTTTGAAAATATCATCTGCAGATTTGGAATTCCAGCACCGTTGGTTTCTGATAATGGAAAACAATTTGAAGGACAAAACATAGAATTGCTACTCAATGCATTTAAGATAAGATGTGGAAAATATACTCCTTTATACCCACAAGTTAATGGTCAGGCTGAAGCAACTAATAAGACAATCGCATACATCTTAAAAAAGAAATTAGAAGGGTACCATAAAGCATGGTGTGAACAGATACATAATGCAGTATGGGCTTACAACACAACCAGGAGAGAGGTAACTGGGATGTCACCTTTTTTTTTAACATATGGTGTTGAAGCAGTACTACCAACAAAAGTTTCTATTCTTACAACAAAAAGAGAGGTTTGGGAGAAGAATCTTAATGCTAGCATGATTCTAAGAGAACTTGATGAATTAGAAGAGAAGAGAGAAAAAGCATTACAAATATGGAAAATTACCAGCGAAGGTTGGCTCACGAATATAACAAGCGAGTCAAGAAACGTGAGTTTCAACCAGGCGATTTAGTTTTGCGAGAAACACCAGAGTACCAGCGAGAACGTGGTGGAAAGTTGGCAAGAAAATGGGATGGACCGTATATCATTAAGGAGATAGTTGGAATAGCGGCATACATGCTGGTAGACCCAGAAGGCAGAGATGTTGGTCAAAGACTTGGTAGACCATGGAACAGATTATATTTAAAAAGATATTATCAGTAACAAATTTTTAATAAAAAATGGGCAAAACAAATTTTTACAGCTGCGAGTTTATTCGCAAGATTATTCAAGATTACATAAAGAATGAAAGATTGCGATATACGCAAAAGAAACAAAGAATGGGACGAACTTTATGGCGTACACCCTAGTTCGCGAATACAATTTTTCAAGAGGCAAATGTAAGATCTAAAGTACGTCATATTAGGGGGTATCTCTTTGTGTGACTCAGGTATAAGGTTATACCGCTGCTGGAACCTGAGTCATGAAGATGTTGGGGTTAAAGAAAACCTATCCGGGAGAGGTACCTTGGATTTCCAACTATATAAGGTGACGACCGAGGGTCTCTTCTAAGGAGTGCAGAGTATGACCAAGGTGCCGAGGTACACGGTTGAGCCAAGGATGCCCGGGACGGACTAACCTACCCTGGCCATTCTTGGTAAGTCTTGGCTATGATGCACTCGGCCCGAAGAAAACCCCACTTAGGGTGCAGTCTTGTAACTATAAGCCATATAGGCATAAAGGACAAGAGGCTGCGAAAACAACTGGTTGTTGGTAAATCCAGATAGGAGGAGATAGTCTTGTATGGCCGATGTGCCCTCCTTGAAAGGGAAACCATGGGGAAGATAAGGGTTGCACCCTCCATTAGGGAGCTGATAAGTGACTAAAGACGGCAATGTCATGGGGCTTTATGCTCGCAAGAGCATTTAGGCCTATCATATTGTCGCATGACAAATATTATATAGAGGAAACAAGACATAAGAGAAAGTTAAGATGAGATCAATGGGTTTTTACATGAAAGTGTAAAGACGTCCTGCGATTTCATCGCAAGACGGCAATGTCATATGGCTTCGTTTTCGCAAGAAAACTTAGACTTGTCATATTGTCGCAGAGAAATTGACAAAATATAGATAAAGCAAGATCAATGGGTTTTTGCATACAAATGTAACGACGTCCTGCAATTTTGTTGCAGACAGAAAAATTGGCAAAATAAGACCTTTAACTAGGAAGCCAAGATAAGACCAACAGAATAATCCCAAACATTAACTATTTTCTTTTAAGAATGCAGGAAAGATTTCTCAGAATCCTTCGGAATATTTCAGAAATGTTATTCAGAATCACATAACAGGATTATCCATCATATCGCAACATCATCCATAATTTCGCAAGAAATATCGCAACACAGTTCGCAAAGGAAGAATGCAGGAAACACTTGATCATTATAAGAAAGATAATGAAGGGCAAATAGGGGAGTTAATAAATAAATATCATTATCTTTATTGAGAATATTCAAAATAACAGAGGCAAAGTTGAACTCCAAAGTTGCGGAAAAAATACATTTCTTGCAAGAAAAATGAAGGAAAATAAAACAAGAGCAAAATTCAGGCTTCTGTATTAATCTCGCTATTAGTCTCGCCAGCTTCATTCTCCTTATTGGTATTCTTTGCATCACGATTAGCTTGAGTTTCTTCTTCACCTAATTTTTCGCCAGCAATTGCTTCACCACCGGTAGCTACTTTTCTAGAAGGACTATCTTCTTCTTCTGGTGGGTATTCTTGAGAGACATCTTCTTCATCGTCTTCATCACTTGCATAGTATATGTCATTATCGATAGGAAGAGTAATTTCATCATCATCTACTTCTAGAGGATCAATGGATACTGGAGGAAGAGATTGGGATAACAGAACTTCATTCACAAGAACTTCAGTATTAAGATGAACCTTGCGAAGGAAACCTCTATCACGATTTATAATCTCTATATTTTTGTAGTATTCAAGGTAGTCATATCTCCTCTCAGCACGATCGCGAGATTGAACAAGATGGGAAGTGAGCTTTCCGTTTTCTTTGCGAACTTTAGCCAATTTTTCAGTCAGATCAGAAATGGTAGAATGAAGGTTTTTTTTAGATTTTGCGAGAAATAGAAGTTGACAATAAAATATTCAAGTAAAATTTCGCAAGAAATATAACAGAGAAATTAAATAGAAAAATTAACAATTAAGGCAATCAAGACTACCTTCCTTTTGAGAAGTTCAATTTTGAATCAATATTAAGAAATAATTCTCCTATTGATTCATGGCATCATCGAAATTATCTCCAACTATACCCTTTAGGCAAGATTTTATAATTTCTTATTTGGAGAGGAGATAAGTGTTTTCTTTTGCTAATAAGGAGTAAGATTCTTCTAATTGAGAATATTGATCTTGGAGTTTACTGGCCTTTAAACTTAGAGTTGTCCTGCATTTGATAAGTTTATCTTTCTCAGCGGCAGAAGATTCGGTTACTTCCTTGAGTTCATCTTTTAGTAAACGAAGAGATTGCTCTTGGTCGTTACACATTTTCTGAAGATCATTTATTTGCTGCGAGGAAATCACCATCTTGTTTAAAAAGCTACTTTTCTCCTGAGATAAAGTTTTATTTTCATCTGATAAAGATTCCATCGCCAAGTTAGCTCGAGTTAACAAAAATGAGAGGCGAGTAGCTTCGCTATTAAATAGATTTTTCTTTTGCACTAATTCATCGTTCTCATTGGTAAGATTATTTATTTGTTCGATTGAGTATGTGTAGAGATTATCTAATCTATTATATTGATCCATCCAAGAATCTCTCTCAACACGGGCTTCTTCAGCAGAGGATTCTAATTCAAATATCTTCATTACTCGTTTCTGATTTAAAGCTAAATAGGCACACCAAATATTTAAAGGGAAATTGAGTACAGAAAAGATGAAAATCTACAGGGACAAAAAAGTTAGAGGCAGAGGCAAAAGAAATATACCTTTTAATTCCTTGTTTTTATTGCGAAGATTTTCGCAATCTAATGAAGAGTTGCGAAGCTTGTGACCAAGGATATCACATTCTGAAGTTTTGGCTTGGAGACTTCTCTTTAGAGCTTCAATTTCATTTTCTAAAGACGCTTGCGAAGTAGTGCGGTCAGAACCAAAATATTTGATTAAAGTTTCGCAAACATCGTATTTGAAGGGGTTATTGGAATATTTTCTGGCATCATCTAAAATGTTAGAAAGAACTCTAAAAGCAGCATCAACCCCTATTGATGATTCTTTAGATGAGGGAAGAGGTGTAGAGGATGAAGTGGTAATGATGGCGAGCTAGAGATTTGAATCATTTATGATAGTTGCATCATCAGGAGGAGGAGTGTCCAGAAAGGTAACGGTTGGGGGTCAAATAGGAGAAGAAGAAACTTTGTTCAATGTTTCTTCCTACCTTATTACTCGCAGACTTCCTTTTCTTCTCGACGGGTTTTTGTTGAAAATCTTCCTGAAGATTAGGGTTTTGGACTACAATTCTGGTGTTGGGAACGGCTCTGCTGAAGCAAAGACACAATATGGGAGTTGTATAAAATTAGATAAAAACTGATCAAATAAATAATGATGAACATAATCTAAGTAAGTAAGATCAAATTTAACAACATTAGAAGAAGAGATACCTTGATGACTCCATGGAAATAGTAGCAGAAGAATCTTTGAGAGAAGAAAGTTGCAGACGGAAAACAGAATGAATAGACGAAGAGATGAAGAAGATAGAAAAATAAAAGAAGAAAAAATACTTTTTTATAGGTTCTCTCTTTTATAGACGAAAGGGTGGTAACCGGATAATAAAACATTAACCGGTAAAAATAATAATGATTCGACACGTGTAGGCGATTATACTAAATTCACGGAACTTTATCATAGAAAGAAGATGAAAAGATGAATGGTTGAGAAAAACAAATTCTCCTAATCTTTCCTCCTTCGCAGAAAAGACATGAGAAGAGGCAAGATGTATGATCAGAATATCGCCACAATAATACTTCTGCGAGATTTACAGCGACAGTTCTGTGGGTTCTTCAACAACACTTTGCGAGTGTCACGGAATAAATTAAAGAATGACGTAATAGCTGACGAATAAAAAAACACGGGAAGAGCGTGATTATCCTGCGATGGTTACAACGCCTGCGAGAGTCAGCATTACAACTACCGCGAGAGCATCGTGAACCAAATCCAAAATTAAAGGACAACCTAGCTATCATCCACTATGTAATGACCCTATATAAAGAGACCTAGTAGATTCAGAAAATGACAATGTATTTTTGAGTGTTGATAAAGTCTTGAGGAGAGAGAAAATTCAAGAGAGCGGTTGTATTCTTGATCTTCTTCCATTACTTGTAAACATTTTTGAGAATAAAATAATAAAGTGTTGTTTTAATCATCAAATATGTGTTAATCACAGTAAGATCTTATCAAGGGTGTAGTGTAGGATTTCCTGCAACTACAATCGCTAGGCTTATTTGAATTGTTATTCATTGTGTATCTTTGGATTACCAATATGTGTGGATTAGTAGAACTGATCATAATCTGTTATGTATCTTGGTAAAACTATTTACAGTGCCTGACTTATGTATTGGTATGACTTTTATTAGTGCAACTGATCATAAGTAATCACCTAAGATGGTATGATCGATATTTGTAATTGGTGTGACCGATCCTAGTAATTGGTGTAACCGATCCTAGTAATTGGTGTGACCGATCACAAAAGAGTTGTGTAATCGATCCTTGTAATTGGTGTAACCGGTCCTAGCAATTGGCGAAACCAATCCTTGTAACTGGTGTGACCGATCACAAGTAATACCATGAGAATATGGTAACCGGTCCTGGTAATTGATGTAACTGATGTAACCGGTCCCAGTAACCATATGGAAATCAATCACATAGTTCTTGGAAATCAGATGAACCAATTCTAAACTCGTTTCGAAGTGTGGTGAATCGGTTCCAAGATTGTAAATATGAAAAATGATTTACAAAGAAAAAGATGTCGACATACTTTGAACATGTTCAGTAATTCTTATATTTTATTGTTCAAAGATATTCCTTAATAACTCAAGGAGATCACTGACCGAAATAAATTAAGAATATTTTAATTAAGGTTATTAATTTTGTATGCTTTTAATTACCAGCAATTAAATGCATATCTATGGAGAATAAAAATTGGTAATGTGCATTTACTAATTGGATATTTTATAGTGAGATTTCGGAAGATATTGGAAAGAGCATATCCAGGAATTATGAAACCGATTTGGGAATTTTTTGCATATCTTGAGAATATTCGGTTTTGGAAATTCCTTAGTGTCCAAACATCCTTGGTCTATAAATACCTAAGTTTTCATTTCGACCAAACTAATCCTAAGAGCCAACAAAACTACCTTGTTGTGTTGTTACTGGAGGAGCCGTCTATTCGGAGAGGAAAGTAACCTAATTAGGCGAAATCTCTTACGGACGCTCGTTTAAAGACTTCTTTGGGATTGGGAAGCTCTACGAGTACCGTTGGTGGGAAACTAGATAATTGCAGTGTTATTAGTTTTCGATTGATTTGATTGACCAACGGTTGTTGAACTTTGATTACACCTAGTTTGTTTATTCTTTAGAATCTTCTCTTCTGATATAATATTTGAAAATGCGGGGGTCTAACAACCACACCTAACAATTCGTTTGTTAATCTGAGAGGACTTACTCCAATGCACTTTCTAGAGAATCAACTAGACAGTCAGCCTCAATCCTGAGTAAATCTTTGTTTCATAATGTAATCAGCAAATCAAACAGATAGAAATCCGCGAGCTTGATTATTATGTGAAACAACTTGAATGGTTCCAAAGACCAATGTTTAAGTGTCAATCAATGTAAATCAACAACCAAAGGTTGGATATTCTAATTGATTGATCTTAACGAACAACCTGTGATATTTCAATTATATAACAAAATATATAGCGGAAAAAAAATAAGATTGACACTAGAATTTTGTTAACGAGGAAACCGCAAATACAGAAAAACCACGGGACCTAGTCCAGTTTGAACACCACATTGTATTATGCCGCTACAGACACTAGCCTACTACCAATTAACTTCGAACTGGACTATAGTTGAACCCTAATCAATCTCACACTGATTCAAGGTATAGTTGCGCTCCTTACGTCTCTGATCCCAGCAGGATACTACGCACTTGATCCTCTTAGTTGATCTCACCCACAACCAAGAGTTTCTACGACCCAAAGTCGAAGACTTAATAAAAAAATCTGTCTCACACAGAAAAGTCTATATGATTGAATAGATCTATCTCCCACAGAAATTCCCAAGCGTTTTTGTTCTGTTTTTTGATAAATCAAGGTGAACATGAACCAATTGATAAACCAGACTTATATTCCCGAAGAACAGCCTAGTATTATCAATCACCTCACAATAAACTTAATCGACTAGCGAAATAAGTTATTGTGGAATCACAAACGATGAGACAAAGTTGTTTGTGATTACTTTTCTATATTGCATATCGGAGATATAAAATCTCGAGTCAATTATTTCAATTGTACTCAACACGATAGAAACAACAAGATCAGATCACACAACTACAAGAGAATAGTTGGGTCTGGCTTCACAATCCCAATGAAGTCTTAAAGTCATTAAAATATAGGGTCTCGAGAAGAAACCTAAGGTTAAAGGAGAATCGACTCTAGTTATGCAACTAGTAACACACATGAGGTGTGGGGATTAGGTTTCCCGGTTTCTAGAGTTCTCCCTTATATAGTTTTCAAATCAGGGTTTGCAATCCAAGTTACCTTGGTAACAAAGAATTCAATAATCACCGTTAAATGAAAAACCTGATTCAACCAAGCTAATATCTTTCAACCATTAGATCAAACTTTGCTTGTTACACACAAATGAAATGTACCCTCATTTAGGTTTATGTAGACGTACCTAAATATGTACATCATGTTAGTTCACAAATAGTTAACCGAGGTTAGCCATATGATTACTCTCATAAACATTATTCATCTTAACCATAACTAGTTCAAATGACTCAAATGAAACTAGTTAAAGAGTTGTTCAATTGTTATATTCTCATGAATTATACAAGAACACAATTGAAGCAAAATCGGTTTTATTCACTTGAATCAATCATGAAAATTATAGCCACGGTTTTCAAAAATTGCATTCCTTAAGATTTAAATGTTTAAGTTCATGAACAGACCGATTTGATAAAATAACCAGCTTAAGTATGCGTACGGGTATATGTACTTAAGCAACCGGATTTTGAGTTTGTTAAGTTTCCAAACTCACTAGAAATTATCGTTTCGAAAACTTCTGCCAGTATGCGTATGGATACACATACTTAAGGTGACTAGTTTAGGAGTTTGTAATTCCCAAACCCAACAGATATTTTCGGTTCGAAAACATCCGCCAGTATGCGTACGGGTACGCATACTTATCTTGTCTCCTTCACCAATTTCGTATACACACATATGCATACAATTGGCTCCCGGTTTATGGATTTATACACTAATGTGTGAACACACTATATATGCTTATATCCAACAATGGTTACATTATCAACTCTACATTACAATCATTGAAACATTCTTCTATAATGACAATAGCCGTTTTCACACACTATTAGCATCAAAGCAATTTTCAAGTTATTGAAATGTCAACATGACTTTCGTCATGAGTAAATATGAACATGGCTAAATATAAATCTTGCCAACACATATTTCTATAAATATGTAAGCGATATATACTCAGCTCGAAATCTCAAATGTGTATAGTAGAAAACTATATCGTAAAACGACTCATGTCTCAATATAGGAGATATAGTAGAAATAAACTTTCCAATTGATAGATGAGTTTAAGTCTCCACGTAACTTTTGTTGATAAAGTTCCACAAGCTCCCCTTAGTAGTTCTCTGTCTTCAAATGATGAACGCCGAGAAATCTAATCTCAACTACACTATCTATGTCCTAGTTCGAGACATCTATAAATAGGCTAGAAATCAAGACTTATAGTTTTGATCACTAACATTGACAAACATGCTTGAGATAGCAATGCATGTGAGTTTGACCGAGCAATGATCTAACATGATTCACTCAAACTAGATCGAAGTGTCGACGGGATCTTTAGAACTGTTTGTAGATCTAAAGACGTCTTGCGATAATCCATTGTTAACAGACTCCGTTTTGTGCATGATTGATCACAAGATATTCAAGTTGTGGTGTGAAGGTGTTTATTGAAGATCTAAGAAGATTTAAAGACAAATGAAATTTATTATTGGTTTCATAATTTTTGGTATGTACAAAACTTGATCGGTTGGGATCCAACTATAATCAGTTTATCTTTGATCGATTTGATTGATTAGTTGCGTAGATCGGCATCACTATATAATATCTTGATAGACTCTATATTGGTTGATTGCTTAGTCTAAACACGGCTACTTTGGTAGTTGTTGAATATATAAATCTAGAACCCGACAAAGGATTTTAGTGGAGTAAAAATAAGAGCCTTTGTCAAACTCATATCACTGAGATTGAATAGAGTTGTTACCGAACTTATTTGTTGTTCCTTTACTGTTTGGAATACGAACCAAAGGAATTATTCCAGTGCGTGAACTTATCGAATTTCATAAGCGCAGGGATACTAAATAAACTAGGTGAACTATAGGTTTAGTTGCTTGGTCTCAACTATACGAAGTTGGTTTAGATTTTGTATAGTGGCTTAATTCTGAGAGTATTAAATTATGGACTAGGTCCTGGGGTTTTTCTGCATTTGTGTTTTCCTCGTTAACAAAATCTTGCTGCGTCTTTTACTTTTCTATTTCCACAATTATAATTGTTTTTAGAAGTAAAATACACAAACGTTAATTCTATATTACTTAATAGTGATCTTATAGAGTTTGGTTAAGTCCGAACCTATTATCAAGTAATCACATATTTCTTTGTAGAAATAGACTTTCCAAGAGATAGATGAGTTTTAGTCTCCACATACCTTTTGTTGATGAATTTCCACAAGCTCTCCTTAGTAGTTATTCTTCTTCAATTGATGAACGCCGTGAAGTCTAATGCTCAACTACATAATCTATCCTAGTCCGAGACATCACTATAAGTAGACTAGAAATCAAGACTTATAGTTTTGATCACTAACATTGACAAACAAGCTTGAGATAGAAATGCTTGCGAGTTCGACCAAGCAGTGCTCTAACAATCTCCCCCTTTGTCAATTTTAGTGACAAAACTATCAATACATAACGATTACAAAATAAATAAACTTTATAGCTTCTCATCCAAATGCTTGATCTCCTTGGTTCTTCAACATTACTCGAAATCTTTTCACTTCCAAGTACTCCCTCCAATGATTCTAAATGTGTTCAACTCAGCATCATAGTTGTTGAAGATCCGTATCTATAACAATGAGAAAACAATTTCTCTCAATCATTGTTATACAGTGTAATAGTATTATTACATAGCAATAAAGTTCAATTATACCACAACTTTGACATCAATACTATGGTGATATGTATCACTCCCCCTTAGTCAATACTTCATCTCATAATGAAAAATACTCCCCCATAAACCATATGTATTTGTAGCATGAACTACACATTAATTCTCCCCCTTTTTGTCAATATAAATTGGCAAAGGTACGAAAACTAGTGGGATCCTCATGAAATTTTCATATAGATACTTCATGACCAAAAGGGAACAACATACCAACTTGTTTCGATGATTTCACATAGTCGAAACTTAGTGTATTCATCAAGGAGTTTATAAAGATACAAGAAAATTCCTACAATATTCCACATCCGCACTCCCCACAAAGATTTGGAAATTAAGCACAAGTTCGATTAAGAACTCTCCCCCATAAAATGTCATTCCCGAAAGAATAACAAGAGCGACCTTACTTTTACAAGAAAAGAAGGATTTCTTTGGACATTAACAAATCACATGAAATATGAATTTGTATCCAAAAAATCAATTAAATTAACCATAGAACCCATGATTAATTTAATCAGAAATGCTCACACAAGAGAAATTATGGAGCCGCACATACACAAAGATGTGGATCAGGGAAAGACCAATACTGCGGAATAATCAAAGACTCATTCTATTTTTCATCACTATTTGCACTATGACATATAATATACTTAATCTTTGTAAACAAAAGTTCATCTTATCTTTCATCAAAATTTGCATAAAGACATAATAGGCTTAACTTTTGTAGTCAAAAGTTAATTCTATCTTTTATCAATACTTTCATACGGACATATAATAGAGTTAACTTTGGAGCAAATATGGGACAGTCAAGGTTCACGGACGTAAACAACATATGCCATAACAATTTGCAATATATAAAACCATAAAGATTAATACTGCAAAAATCATCTTCCAAATAAACTTTAGAATTTAAATAAATAAATCTAAAAACATTGCAAGATGAAAAATATTGGCAATGTGTACTCATAATAATGGATATTCCAAACCCTAGTTATCCTTCTTAAAAACATAAGAATAAATTCTCATAAGAAGTTTCCTAGACAATAATTAAAAGCAACTCTAAAAGAAAAGGTCACAAGATACAATCAGTGTTCATGAACGGAAGCTTCATGGGTTTCAACACCTTAAATATTGTGACAGATAGTATCGACTGCATCTTCACACATGATACACTTCTTGAGAAGATCCTTAATATGTATCTTCATGAGAGCAAGGTCAGAGTTAAACTTTTTCAACTCAGTTCTTAACATATCAATATTTTTTAAAGTATCAACAAGAAACAGTTTTGCATCGTTAAACTGACCGATAGAATCTTGAACAACTTCAGCAGAAATATCTTCATCATCCTCAAATTCTAAAAGATTATCAGGATATTGAGTAGAGGTGTCATTGACTTCCACAAGAGATCTCCTCTTATTCGAAATCAAAACCCTTATCAAGAAATCCTTTTGCAAAGTTACAAGACCCCGAAGGAGATGCCATTCTTGACAAGAAAAATAACCTGGAGTATACGTACTCTTCAAAGTTGTTATTTAAATGGTTTCTCAGGAAAACAGATTTTAGGGTTTCCAAAGTTGATTCGTGATATGTACTATGGGTACCCGTTCGAACGAAAACTTGGCATATAGGAGAAAAGAACCAAAGCAACGAAGGATGCAATTCAAGGAGACTGTTTGCAAGGAAGAATTTTGCCGAGTGAAAACTTTCACAAGTCTTAGCTCGATAAATTTTACATTCACACAAGAGAAAAATTTAGAGCATAAGAATAGCATTTTGACATCTTAAAATTTCAAAAGGAAATTAAAAAACAAAAACTTGACAAGACCAAACACAAATACTTATGCAAAAATGTTTTTGGATGATAATCCAGCTAAGAACGATAATAAAATAGCTAGAGAATCAGGAAACATTTTGCCTTCAAGTATACCTAACTATATCTCACTCAACTAGGATTTTTTTGAGTGAGATTTCAACCTTGTGATCAATTAGCATAAGTATGAGCATTTATATCATCAAATGAATGTTGTTTTCGGTTAAACCTCTTTCTCCTGATCTTTGGAGGAAAACCTTTTTGATGCGAAAAGTTATCATAAAACTTAATATCATCAAAATACGACGCATAGTATATATTCTTACCTGAAGAATTTTTACTAGAGGGAATTGACAACCTGTTAATGATTTCTTCATATCCTTCAATTATCAGATTTAGGTTGTCTTACATACCTCCATTTTTGCTTCCTTCTTCTGGTACCTTTTGTTAGAGCATTGCTCGGTCAAACTCGCATGCGTTGCTATCTCAAGCATGTTTGTCAATGTTAGTGATCAAAACTATAAAGTCTTGATTTCTAGTCTACTATAGCTAAGGTCTCGGACTAGGATAGAAAGTGTAGTTGAGCTCCAGAACTCCATGGAAATCATCATACAATATGAAGGACTACTCAAGGAACCAGTGGATCTTCATCGACTAAAAGGTATGTGGAGACTTGAACTTATCTATCACTCAAAAGTCTATCTACTCTATCTCCTATCTTGAGACAAAATTCGTATTACTATATAAACTAAGAATATGCACATGTGACATTTTGAGATGAGTATATCTTGCTTATCTATTTCTCGAAATGTGTGTTGGTAAAGCTTTCGCTTTAGCTAAGTTCATCTTTGACTAGTGACGAAAGTCATGTTATGTAACACCCCGTGTTTTTAGCATAGCGCATGCTAAAAGATACACCATGGGATAAGATGAAGCTTCATCCAAAGCTTCTGTTGGTTGGTAATAGGTAGATTGGCCTAAGGACAATACCACGCCAAAATGGCGCATTATGTTTGGCATTTGTCCAAGGGCCAATATTGCATCATCATGATGCATTAGGCCAGTTGGGTGGTGGCCTTGAGCTTGCACGTAATCATTGCGCCGAGTGGTGCATAATCATTGTGCATCAGGCCAGAGAGGGCTGGCCGAACGGATATTGCGCAAGCGCAATCATTGCGATGAACAGTGAAACACAATGATTTCGGGGAGTTGATGAAAGATTTTTCCTCCGCTAATCAAAGTTCTAAAAATGTCAAATTAACATATATAGGGAGGGGTAGTTGGTTGAAGGTGCATATGCGGACTATGTACCAAGTAAGCTTCATAGCTTAGATGGAAGAGTATAAATGATGCATAAGGCTCATTTATAGTTGCGTATCCTTACGAATGGAGCATATGATGCAAAGGCATCACTATGTCATTCCACAGACTCGATGATGCATCACTTGGATGTATTTGACGGAACGGCCTATACAGACTAGGCCATTACCACTATTGCTTGGCCACGACCTAGCAAACGAGTTGGATTAAGTTTCTGTCCCTTCGAGGATGAACTACGGTTTGTGCTTGAACCCTTTAGAGTAGGGAAGGGTACGTAGGCAGCCGTAATGAGTTGCAACATTACTGGTCCAGCACGTTGGCCACTCATATCATCTAAGCTCGGTAGATCGACGCAAGAGATGATTGTGGCCAGACTTGATGAGGCATAGTTGCATGCCAGTAAGTGGATGCTCATACTTCCTATCAAGTTATAAATAGTAGGTAAGCGAAGTAACGTAGGAAAGGGCAAGGGCTTGGAGCGGCCTACGTCATGTCCAAGGCTTATGCCTGGACCAGACACGACAATATGACGGTTGCTCATCTAGCTAGGAAATTCAGTGATGAATTCCTTACATTGAGGCAAAGCTATAGATGCATGAAAATGCATTGGCATTGGCCTTATATCCTTAAACCCTTCCGCGGATGAGGGTAACTTTGGAACGATGTGAAAGCTTAAATAGCTGCATCATTCTCCACCAGCATGCTTGCAAGGGAAAATGAGTGTGCATTTGCCTAGGGATGAGGCCCGAATTGTAGCTTCATTATGGCGCACCGGGGGAGTTACGGCCTGCGGGGCGACGCGCCAAAGGAATAATTTTCCGGTCCGTCACAATTGGTATCAGAGAAAGTTCCGAGATAACTCTTGGACTGTGCGGAGTGGACTTGTCCACAAGTATTTTCCTTAATGGAAAAATTAAAGTTGGAGAGTAGGCCAACTTCTCGCGGGAAAGAGTTTGTAACTGCTGGGCCAGTTACTTTGCAAATCGAGTTGAGCTTGTATAAGTACTATGAGTTTGCCAGGCCTCTGTGGCACCCTGCTTATGAGTATCCGAAAGACTGTCTGGGACGGTGGTTAGACAATGGGACTGATCATCCCCACACGTGGCAATGGCCAAGGGTGTGCGTTGTCAGGCCCGGCTAGCATCCCACTTACGAGTGGCAACCAGGTAAATCCTTCAGGGACGTTGGCTTGCATCCAACTGCACTGGCATTAGAGATTGGTCCTCAGAGTATTGAATTGAGTTTTGCCTTGTCATTTCGATGACATCTTTCAACTTGTGAACCTTAGGGACTCCTGAGTGGTAGTATGGGATGTTATCTAGGATACCTGGTCGAGATATCCTCTTGGAACTGGCCAATTGAGATTCTTGGTAACGTTGTTGGCACTTTTTGAATTTCTGGGCAGGTGGTATGGGACATTTGCTCAGAAGGTCTAAATTGTTGTTCATGACAACTTAAAGAAACCTGTGATTTTTGAGCATCTGGTATGGTATTTTTTCTCAGGAAATCCAAACCGAAGAGTTTGTCCACAATAGTTTGTTTGGAATTTCGGGGACGAAATTCTTTAAAGGGGTGAAGAGTGTAACACCCCGTGTTTTTAGCATGGCGCATGCTAAAAGATGCGCCATGGGCTAAGATGAAGCTTCATCCAAAGCTTCTGTTGGTTGGTAAGAGGTAGATTGGCCTAAGGCCCCGTGCAAAAATGGCGCATTATGTTTGGCATTTGGCCAAGGGCCAATGTTGCATCATCATGATGCATTAGGCAAGTTGGGTGGTGGCCTTGAGCTTGAACACAATCATTGCGCCGAGTGGTGCATAATTATTGTGCATCAGTCCAGAGAGGGTTGGCCGAACGGATGTTGCGCAAGCGCAATCATTGCGATGAACACTGAAACGCAATGATTGCGGGGAGTTGATGAAAGATTTTTCCTCCCCTAATCAAATTTCTAAAAATGTCAAATTAACATATATAGGGAGGGGTAGTTGGTTGAAGGTGCATATGCGGACTATGTACCAAGTAAGCTTCATAGCTTAGCCGGAAGAGTATAAATGATGCATAAGGATCATTTATAGTTGCGTAGCCTTACGAATGGAGCATATGATGCAAGGCATCACTATGACATTCCACGGACTCGATGATGCATCACTTGGATGTATTTGACGGAACGACCTATACGGACTAGGCCATTACCACTATTGCTTGGCCACGGCCTATCAAACGAGTTGGATTAAGTTTATGTCCCTTCGAGGATGAACTACGGTCTATGCTTGATCCCTTTAGAGTAGAGAAGGGTACGTAGGCAGCCGCAATGAGTTGCATCATTGCCGGTCCAGCACATTGGCCCCTCATATCATCTAAGCTCGGTAGCTCGACGCAAGAGATGATTGTGGCCAGACTTGATGAGGCTTAGTTTCATGCCAGTAAGTGGATTCTCATACTTCCTATCAAGTTATAAAGAGTGGGTAAGCGAAGTAACGTAGGAAATGGCAAGGGCTTGGTGCGGCCTATGACATGTCCAAGGCTTATGCCTGGACCAGACACGAAAATATGACGGTTGCTCAGCTAGATAGGAAATTCAGTGATGAATTCCCTATGTTTAGGCAAAGCTACAGATGCATGAAAATGCATTGGCATTGGCCTTATGGCCTTAAATCCTTATGCGGACGAGAGTGACTTTGAAACTATGTGGAAGCTTAAATAGCTGCATCATGCTCCACCAGCATGCTTGCAAGGGAAAATGAGCGTGCATTTGCCTGGCGATGATGCCCGGATCGTAGCTTCATCATGGAGCACCAGGGGAGTTACGGCCTGCGGGGAGACGCACCAAAGGAGTAATTTTCCGGTCCGTCACATGTTATGATTCAATCACTTTGGAAATTGCTCTGACGAAAACTAGTGTGTGAATAACAACTATATAACGTCATCTGAGAATGTTTCAATGCTTGAAATGAGATTTTAGACAATATAACCACTGGGGATATAAATATTATTGCGGTAACACATATATGTATAAGTCCTTAGCACTTGAACCGAAGTTTGCGAACTTTGTTGATCAAGTGAAAACCGGAACTTGAGCAGTCAACCCAGTCCGCGAACTCAGTCCGCGAACATGCGTAGTTCTCGAACCCGAGAATTTCTGCTGGAGTTGTAGCTCTATTTCAGTCCGCGAACTGACGGAAGTTCTCGAACCCGAGAATTTCTGCTGGAGTTTGTGAATTCCAACCGGTTAACTTGAGTCCACGAACCTAGTCCGCAAACTTGACTGGTTATGTCTAAAAACGATGCTCGTGAACTTATCTAAATTATCTAAGGAATGCTATTGAAAACCGTGGCTTTATAGTTCATGAATTGATTTGAGTGAATCACATCATTTTTGCTTCAATTGTGTATTGTGTAGTATATAAGATCTCATGGCAATTGAACAACTCTCTAACTAGTTCGTTTGAGTCATTTGGACTAGTTATGGTAAAGAAGAATATGGTTGATATGAAAGTTATCATTTGGCTAACCATTTGGTTGACTAATATTGAACCAACTATTGTACATGTTTGGATATGGTTACACAACCCCAAAATCATCAAGTACATGTGTGTATGGCAAGCTAAGTTTTCGATCTAACGGTTGAGAGATATTAGCTTTTATCCAATCAGGTTTTTATATAACGGTGAATATTGAATGCTTTGTTACTAAGCTAACATTGATTGCAAACCCTGATTTGAAAGACTATATAAGGGATAACTCTAGCAACTAGGAAACCTAATCCCTACACATTTTGTGTGATACTAGTTTGCTAAGCTAGAGTCGATTCTCCTTTAACCTTTGGTTTTCTTCTTCCAAAACTAGGTTAACAACTTAAAGACTTCATTGGGATTGTGAATCCAGACCGATACTACTTTTCTTGTAGTTGTGTGATCTAATCTTGCTATTTCTATCGTACGAGTACAATTGTAATAATTGGCTTGAGATTTATATCTCTGATAGGCAAGATATAAAAGTAATCACAAACATCTTCGTCTCATCGTTTGTGATTCCACAATATCTTTTTTCGCTGCGGCGATTAAGACTATTGTGAGGTGATTGATAAAATTATGCTGTTCTTCGGGAATATAAGTCTGGTTTAATTGATTGGTTCTTGTTCACCTTGATTTATCAAAAGAAGGAACAAAACCCATAGGTTTATTCGTGGGAGATGAATTTATCTATCTTGTATACTTTTCTGTGTGAGACAGATTTGTTTGCTAAAGTCTTCGACTTTGGGTCATAGCAACTCTTGGTTGTGGGTGATATCAACTAAGGGAATCAAGTGCGCAGTATCCTGCTAGGATCAGAGGTGTAGGAGCATAATTGTACCTTGGATCAGTGTGAGATTGATTTGGGTTCAACTACAGTCCAGACCGAAGTTAATTTGGAGTAGGCTAGTGTCTGTAGTAGCTTAATACAATGTATGTTTAATCTGGACTAGGTCCCGGTTTTTTTTTTGCATTTGCAGCTTCCTCGTTAACAAAATTCTGGTGTCAGTGTTATTTATTTTCCGCATTATATTTTGTTATATAATTGAAATAATACAGGTTGTGCGTTGTTCAATCAATTAGAATATCCGACCTTATTGGTTGTTGATTTAAATTGATTGACACTTGGATATTGGTCTTTGGTACCATCCAAGTTATCTCTCTTTGATTAGACTCGCGAATCACATTTGCTTGAGTAAATCAAATTTAGAGATTTAGATAATAACTCCTTGAGTATTTTTTATTGATTGAGTCTAGTTGATTCTCTAGAAAACAACTCGGAGTTGTCCATACAGATTGTTAATCGAAATATTGGGTGAGGTTGTTAGACCCCCGCTTTTTAAATTGGTATCAGAGCAGGCGAACACTTTAAACCTGATAAGTTTGTGTTTGTTCGTTCCTTAAAAATTGTCCCATGGGAAATTTCTTTGGAAAATTTGCTCTTGGCATCTGTAACGCACACCATAATTTCTTAACGATTGATCAAGAATTATTATGGTCAAAACCTCTGGTTTCTCATGATAATCCCGTATCATCTAAAAAAGAAGTTTTAGATGATATATATCAATCTAAAGAAAAAATTAAGAAGAATGAGAAGTTGAAGAAATGTTCATGGCGCTCAAGGATATGGAACCTCACTATATTAACCATCAATCTCTATGAGGAGCACTATCATAATGGATCATTTGATAAAGATCTATTCAGAGCATTCAAAGACGTTTTCATATCCTTAGAAAAACCTAATTATGTTAAGTCTAAGAATCACTCCGAAAAGGGTTCTGTACATATTAAATCCCTGAATAATATTATACAACCTGGGAATCAGAAGAATCTTCCTTCTAAGCATATCAAACAAAGGATAAGAAGCTCAGAGTCCCCTAATTACCATCGTTATGGTGATTACATTACAAGGATTGTTCAGACGGATCAACCAGAAATATTGCATGAGAATTTCTCTGCACATTATGCCTCTTGATAACAAGTTTGGCACTACCCCATGTGTATATATCTTGATATGGGGCAAGAAATGGTTGAATTAGTATAATGTTCTCAAACAAATATTTTTCCTGCATCCATAGTCCCTCACAAAGTGTGTTGTCACATGATGCATAACTTTGATATGCTAACATCTAAGAAAATACCTCTTCCTTGTTCGGGTTGCGGTTTGCAAACGGGTCCAAGCCCATCTTTGGTCATATAAAGAAGAATTTCACGGACTCACCTCTCCTTCTTCACCCGTCCACGTACGTGAACTTCTAGGGTTTTGTGAGTAACCTCCATTGAAGACTTTTTGAAGAAACTAAGAGAAGGGGTGTTGAAGATTCACTCCAAGTAAGTAAATTCCTCTTGTTCCTTTCAATTTCTTGGATCTCATGATCAATTCTAAGGGCTCAAAAAGAATTCCCAAAGTCTCAAATAGCTATAGTACGGATCCTCCTTGTGACCAAAATTCTCTTAGGATTAGGTTTGTGGATGATTCATGTGCTAGAATTTTTGATAATATTTCATCTAAAGGTTTTATTTTAGAAAAAAAAATATATTTGTCTAGTGGACATGATGAGGATTTAACTTGTTTCAAAAAGTTCAATCTTGGAAATATCTTTGATGGTCTTGGTCAAGGTTTCGATTCTCTAACAAGAATTTTCTATGCCAACATTCATGATGTTGATCTTAATAAGATGGAATTCAAATCCATGGTAAATAGAAAAAGGTTTCTTGTTGATAGAGAGTTAATTTCGAAGATTACCAACATACCGTGGGGAAATGTGCATCTCCCTAGACCAAGTGATGAACGTCCTTCATATGATGATATCTCTGTGGGGATTTGTGGAAAGAAGGTATCTTGGAATCAAAGAAAGTTTCCTACTAATGATCTTAGTATTACGTTAATGGCATTTGGAAAACTTGGTATTCCCAATCTTTGTCCCTCCACAATTGAGAATTCTTGGTGGAGCCATGAATTTGCTGAATTAGTCTATTTCCTTGAATCGGGTGTTCAAAGTCTTGATATTTGTGGATTCATTATACATCAAATGGTTTCAATGACTTCTCCCATCAAGATGTTAGGCTATCCTTGTTTGATTAGTCAAAACTGCCATGATTGCGGTGATGACTCAATTGGCAATTCCCTTGGGGTACCAAAATGATAGACGCATTTATGTATCTAATTTGTCCTCAATGTTTCGTATTGTTAGTACTCGTTTTTGTCCTTATTATGGTATTTTGTGTGTTTTTAGGTATTTTTTGGAAATAAAGATTGTTGGAAAATTCGGCTCGAAAAGTTGACTTTGGCACCCGGAGGACACGTGTTATACGGACCCCAGTTTTGGCTAAGGGGAACCTTAGTTACTAAGGGGCACCCATTTGCTATTTACACCCCAGGACACCCCAAGTGCTATCGGCACCCCATCAGAGGATATGGGGCATCTTCTTCTTCATGGTTTGAAACAATTTTTGCGGGAAATTCACTTCTCTTTCCTGCATAACTTTGGAGAAATTTTGGAAAGATTCTGTTGGATATTTTTCAGAGATTTACACAAGTATCATGTGCTCATTATCTACACACGTCTTTCACGTGTTTGAAGAATGAAAACTCGGCAATATTTGGTGTACCTATAAAACAGGGAAGAACATATTATTCGTCAAATATATTTGGAGGGTTAGCGTGTGGAATGATCGAGTTCGTCTCTAACTAACCATGTTCGCAGCGTGTTTTGATGGAGTTCAACTATAGCAGACGCATGAGAATGAAGAGAATAAAAATATATCGGGATATATTATGTTGCAATTTTTGGAGAATTACAGCGTGTTTGACTCCTTCTAAAAGCATGAAGCATGTAAGAATGTGTCGAATCAACAAAAGACATGGGAGAATCATCAACAGACGCGTGCTAAGAAATAAAAGGAAAAATCATTCGCCGAAAATATCATAGAGTAAAGGAGGATTATTCGGGATTAATTACCAATATTTAGAGTTGATGTTGGGTATAAAAGAGATGCTGAGGAGACATAGCAGGGGATGGAGTGATAGGGGGGCAAACAGAGAGTTGAGGACAGAGAAAAATCAAGTTGCAGACACGAACCAGTTCTGCTGGTGAAGAAGAACACGAAGAACATAAGACCATAGAAGACAATCGTATTTCTACAGTATCAGCGACACTTCATAGTTATCGTTTCTGTAAAAGTTTGGTTTGTAACACATATAACTGTTACAAAACCCGGTTTTAATAGTCTTTCTCCATTTTCATCATTTGTAAACACGGTTTGAGCAATGAAAAATTCCTTTGAGTGTGTTTTCACCATGCGGAGATAGACCCCATCACTGGGACGACGGAGGAAGCCGAATGTTATATGTGGGTAATTTTAATTAATTCTTTTTTATGACTTTTGCACTAATTAAAACTGAATTATGATTTTGATTAATCAGTTGTCCTTTCATTTGATGGGTCATGCTTGCTTAATTGTTTTGATGAACCATGCTTAGAATTTACAATTGATATTTTGAGAATCTACCTTGGCAAAAATAAGAGTCGATGTTTTTATTTGTTGAGCTATAATTGTTAAAAGAATTAATATTTGAACCTTTTGTTATGAGTTTGGCCGAATCCTGAGTCCTAGCACATCTCTTCATCCTGTGACAATATTTGTAGATATTTTTATTTTCTTTTATTTATTAATTCTTAAAATCAATCTCATCAAGTCCGAGTGAACGACAACCTTACTACCACTTTCTACAACATTATTGATTCACATTAATTTTTGGCGTCGTTGCCGGGGACTTGTGTATAGATTTGTCTTTAGGTTTTATTTTTATTTTTTTTATCTTTATTATTTTTGTTCTTTTTTATGCGTTTTGGTATTTTTGTTTGCTTTCAGACTTGAAGTTGCGCTAAAGAAAAAGATAAGAAGTGTTGAAAATTAAAGCGAAGCCAAAGAAGGAAAGAAAAAAAAATCCAAAGGAGTAAAGAAGATTATTTTTGTATATAGGTAATTTATTTTTATTAGATTCTTTTTATTTTCTTTATTTTTTTCAGAAACTGTAATTAGTGCTATATTTTTGTAATCTTTTCTTTTTGGACTTTATTTTCTTGGGACTTTCTTTGGACATTATTTTTTAAAACCCTACGGAAGGGTAGTTTTAAATATAAACTGCACAGGGAAGGACGGTGATTACGATATCACCTCGGCCCCTCGGGTTCGTACATGACATAAGAGTCGTGGCCCAAGTCGACTTCAACGGTTCATCCCCGTATGGAACGGGAGGTAAGAATTCTAAACACCCGTGAATCCCCTGTCAGCGGGTTTACTGGATGATTTTGTATGCATACATGTATAGGTCTTGAATACGGATGCTTTAATTTCCTAGTAAAGGTCAAGGACTGGCCATACAAGATAAGGGTTCGGATTTCATCATCGTTCTCTTCTTGCCCGCCTTAGGAAAACGATACCAAACGCGAACCTAAGCTTAAAATTTTGACTAGAACGAGATCGATAGGGTAACGAGCTTAATAGGAAAGTCATTCGAAAAACATTGGTTACTCTTTTAAGCATACTTCGAAGTTCATGATGGTTTCTGTGAGTTGAATGCGTGATTGCACCGCCTTGTAATGCGGTGAATACTTGGGTATCAAAGCTCCACACAGCTTCCCTCGCCTCTATTCAACTTACTTAAACTCAGATTGATTCCAGATGGGTATGCTCAAATTGTAACGAATTTCGTTTCGAAGGATTAGAAGCTGGTCTAGAAACAATCTAAGTGGAGCCATCAGGCTTTTTTTTTGCTAGAAATCAGTAGGTTTGTTATGGTCGAGTCAGCCTTGTTTGTGTTTGTGTAGAATTACCTTGCAGTTAGGATGTCGAACTGGTATTACAATAGCCAATACAACGAATATGCGACTAATTTTCAAAATGGACATTACTTTGACCATAATGTGAATAGTGATTGGGAACGCCAATCTTTTGAAGGTTATGGACCATACCATGGTGAGCCCAATTACTATCCACATGCCCACCGGTCATACGAGAAAAATTCTTATAATTCCTCTTCTCTAGATGAAGCACGTAAGATACTTGAGTCAACACGTAAGTTAATTGAGTCGACACATAAGTTAGCGGACACAGATGACTTAGTTATGGATGAAAGAACTATAACGGTGAGTGAAAATTCTTTAGAAGATAACCTCAGGAAGTTAGCTGAGTCAACATGTAAGTTAATTGAGTCAACATGTGAGTTTTCTGAGTCAACACGTAGGTTAGAATTAGAGACGGAAGAAAGAATTGCTCGAATTTCTTTGAATTGCCAATACATTGCTTCTAAAATCATCCTTGAAAATGAGGAAAAATTCTATTTACATAATCAAAAGGACAAGGTTAGAATTGGAAGCAATACTTTAGATAAGTTTCGACCATTTTCATGTTATTATGATGATTATGGTGAGGATAGTGTTGATGAAGAATTTGAAATATGTAGGCATAGTGATCAGGAATTTGTTACTCCACCTGAGCTTTACCATGATAATATTTATAGTTCAAATCCAAATAATTTTAATAATCATTCACCTATTCGAAAGGACGAGGATTTGACTGGAGATTCCACTGTTTTAGACGATGTAGTTCATGATCCTTTAGCCTGCAATATGTTGGATAATCCATTATTTGATGTGCCTATAAGTGAATCGGAGGAAGTAACTATGATTAACACCTTAGTTAATGAGCCTTTACTAGAAACTTTCACTGATAATCCTTTATATGATTGTGATGATGGTTTAGAGGAAATAGTTTACCCTGAGAATATTGTTTTAGAGTCTAGTGAGTTAAAAACGCTAGTCTTAGAAGAAGATAAACTCGTACAGATAAATGAGGTTGCTGATTGTAACTTAGAAGAATCAATTGACCATTTTCAAGAATATGATGATCTAAAAATTAGGGAGATTGTGACTAGTCTATATAGAGACACTGAAAACTATAAGTTTGGGGGTGATCATCACTCTCCTAGTGCCTTACCTTTAACTCTCAGAAAGTCCCCTCACTTAGGACTTTACATATGTGCCTCAACCATTTTACAAGATTATCTTCATACACCTTTTCCCGAACCTAGGTGTGTCCATAAAGAAGTTCAGTTGTTAGAAACCCATCCTATGGTTGATGTGGTTAACCTAGGCTACGATACCACGATTGATTTTGTTTTCCCACCAAAAATATTCCTTCCAATTGTGGGAACATATGAATTTCAGATGTGCCAGTTATTAAGTTTTGAGACTAAACCTATAATTACTTTAGAAAATTAGGGTTGACATATTTGCCTAAGAATGACCACCACCGTGGTCAGCTGTGTGAGTCAAATCTGATTGACTTAGAGGATCCCCAGTTATTCAGGTTATTGTTATGTGCTACTAAGTTCTTAGTTGAGGATTTCCAGACTCTAGAACCTGATCTTCAGGATACTGCCTTATGAGGAAGTCCATCCCATGAAAACTTTTTATCTAGACCCTTTTATAGAGCCCGAACCAGATATCTTCCTGGTCTGTTGTAGTCTCCTCTTCTTGTGGGTAACACTTTTTGATCCAGATGACCCACCGTTATTCCGTCTACTGCTTTATGATTCTTCGAGGTGACTAATATCTTCCATTGTCTGGATGAAGACTTTAAACTTAGCACTTCTTGGGAGGTAACCCAATATTCAAGCGACACGGTAATATCCTTCCTTGTCTCTTTTGCTTCAAATAGTAACAATTTCTCATTGTTCATGTTTTTAATTTCATCTTTAGAACATTGAGGACAATGTTAGATTTAAGTTTGGGGGTATGGGAGAAACTTTTTAGTTGCAATTTAAATAAATAAACTCCAGAGCCTAGAAATTTATGCCTATTAAGGATAGCACTAACCAATCTAAGTGGATGGAAACATTTTGGTTGTAGGAGTTGAGGAACCAATCTGATTAAATGGAAACATCTAGAAGAGTCTATTCATAAAAGCACATAGCTCAGGGGTTAGAAAAAAAATCATGGTAGTTTCTCCATATCCTCGTGATGGAAACATCGAAAGAATCCTGATCACTTATTTTATTTTTCTTTTTACCATTGCTAGGGTGAAATAGAGTGACTGAGATACCAAAAAAAAAAATTTAAAAAAATGAATGAGACCAGACCACTAGACCAACCGGAATAAATACAATAAAGTCGACCACTAATACCCTTGTATATGCCAGCTGAGTTGACCTAGAGTTAGGATTATCGACCACTAGTACCCTTGTATATGCCAGTGTGTTGATATTAGTCCAGACCAGTATCTCAGTCCATTAGGATAGGTTCACCTTAGTCAATATCATCCACGTTTTTCTCTACATCCATTTTCTTAATCTATCCATGTGATTGGTTGACTCCAATTTATGATGTCCAGAAACTATCTGAGTAGAGCTCTGTCACTTTATATGAATTTTAGTATGCTTGAGTGCAAACTCGTGTACAACAATTGGAATTTTGCATCAGGGTACTTCCTCCTGTAGTCAATAAGTATGCCAACCAAGGAGATTCTTTAGTGCCTTTCAAGGTTCTACGTAGATAGCTAGGGTCTGGAGTAAAGGTTTTGTGGGTACACCTCTGGTAAACCCTCCGGAGACAACACTCCGCCGCTAGGGCCACCTAGCGGTTTAACGGCTTGCTGCACGTGCTAAGTGTAGTCATTTTATTTTCTAGATTAGATTTGATCGGGACTAGCAAATAATAAGTTTGGGGGTATTTGATAGACGCATTTATGTGTCTAATTTGTCCTCAATGTTTCGTATTGTTAGTACTCATTTTTGTCCTTATTATGGTATTTTTTGTGTTTGTAGGTATTTTTTGGAAATAAAGATTGTTGGAAAATTCGTCTTGAAAAGTTGACTTTGGCACCTGGAGGACACGTGTTATATGGACCCCAGTTTTGGCTAAGGGGAACCTCAGTTACTAAGGGGCACCCATTTTCTATTTACACCCTAGGACACCCCAAGTGCTATCGGCACCCCATCAGAGGATATGGGGCATCTTTTTCTTCATGGTTTGAAACAATTTTGGCGGGAAATTCACTTCTCTTTCCTGCATAACTTTGGAGAAATTTTGGAAAGATTCTGTTGGATATTTTTCAGAGATTTACACAAGTATCATGTGCTCATTATCTACACACGTCTTTCACGTGTTTGAAGAATGAAAACTCGGCAATATTTGGTGTACCTCTAAAACAGGGAAGAACATATTATTCGTCAAATATATTTGGAGGGTTAGCGTGTGGAATGATCGAGTTCCTCTCTAACTAACCATGTTCGCAGCGTGTTTTGATGGAGTTCAACTATAGCAGATGCATGAGAATGAAGAGAATAAAAATATATCGGGATATATTATGTTGCAATTTTTGGAGAATTACAGCGTGTTTGACTCCTTCTAAAAGCATGAAGCGTGTAAGAATGTGTCGAATCAACAAAAGATATGGGAAAATCATCAACAAACGCGTGCTGAGAAATAAAAGGAAAAATCATTCTCCGAAACTAGCAGAGAGTAAAGGAGGATTATTCTGGATTAATTACCGATATTTGGAGTTGTTGTTGGGTATAAATGAGACGCTGAGGAGACATAGCATGGGATGGAGTGATAGTGGGGAAAACATAGAGTTGAGGACGGAGAAAAATCAAGTTGCAGACACGAACCAGTTCTGCTGGTGAAGAAAAACACGAAGAACATAAGACCATAGAAGACAGTCGTATTTCTACAGTATCAGCAACACTTCATAGTTATCGTTTATGTAACAGTTTGGTTTGTAACACATATAACTGTTACAAAACCCGGTTTTAATAGTCTTTCTCCATTTTCATTATTTTTAAACACGGTTTGAGCAATGAAAAATTCCTTTGAGTGTGTTTTCACCATGCGGAGATAGAACCCATCACTAGGACGACAGAGGAAGCCGAATGTTATATGTGGGTAATTTTAATTAATTATTTTTTATGACTTTTGCACTAATTAAAATTAAATTATGATTTTGATTAATTAGTTGTCATTTCATTTGATGGGTCATGCTTGCTTAATTTTTTTTGATGTCCCATGCTTAGGATTTACAATTGATATTTTGAGAATCTACCTTGGCAAAAATAAGAGTCTATGTTTTTATTTGTTGAGCGATAATTGTTAAAAGAATTAATATTTGAACCTTTTGTTATGAGTTTGGCCGAATCCTGAGTCCCAGCACATCTCTTCATCCTGCGACAATATTTGTATATATATATATATTTTTTTTTTATTAATTCATAAAATCAATCTCATCAAGTCCGAGTGAACGACAACCTTACTACCACTTTCTATAACATTATTGATTCACATCACAAAACCAGTTCGTCCTTGTACCTTCAGGTGGATAAGGGAGAATGTATGCAAAAGACAAAGAGATGCTTCTTTGAATGAGTGTGATCCTACCACCTTGAGTTTACTTCAAAAAATTCACAAGGGAGTGTGTAAAGTCAATTCAAGGGTCAAATGCGTTCAAGAAAAATTGTCGGTGGTTGCAACTAAGTTTCCCGAGATCAAGGAAGAGTTAAACACAATTCGAGCATCATGGAGTATCTCCGATGAAGATGATGAGTAATGTTTTTGTCTAGTAAATCTTATGGTTTTCTTGTTTTATTTTAGAAGAATAACTAGTGTTTTGGAATAGCCATTATTGTGATTACACATAGCTATATCCAATATTTTTCATCTTCTTATTTTTAGATTTATTGGTCTAAATTCTAAACTTGTTTAGAAGATGATGGTTGCAGTATTAATCTTTATGGTTTTATATATTGCAATATTTTGATGGGATATGTGTGTTTACGTCCGTGAACTTGATTGTCCCATATTTTGTCAAAAGTAAAGTCGTTCGTGAAATGATATGCAAATATTGATAAAAGGATGAATAGACTTTTGACAAACACAAAAGTTAAGCCTATATTGTCAATCTTTGATATAAGATAGGTTAAAATATTTTTGTAATTCAAGGATTATGTCTATTGTGTGTCATTATGCAAATGGTGATGGAAACATATAATGAATCCTTTTGAATTCTGCAGTAATTGATCTTGCCTGATCCATATTTTGTGTATTACTGTGAGACTCCATATTGTGACTTATGTTGAGCATTAGACAACCAAAGTTGATTATTTTGTGATTAGCTTAGTTGTCTTCCATAAGGCACTTTATGTCGAGTATTTTGAACTAAATCAATCATCTAGCATGGTTATTTAGTTAGCACTCTGTAAGTTTTTCTCATGTTGAGCATGATTGACTAGGATGGTTATTTTTATGATTAACTTAGTCACTGCTCCATAGAATGATCTTATGTCGAGTGTGGCTAATTAAATTGATTACTCTTGTAATTAGTTTGGTTGAGTATGAAAATTAGATTATTTGTGAGTTTTCTTGTGAATCAATCTAATTGATTTATTAAGTCTCCATAAGTTTACTTGTGTTGAGCATATTTAGTCAAATTAATCTTGGTTTACTTTAGTTAATTTGATTGAATATTTCTTGTTGGATTCCAAATTCATACTTGTATGTAATTTGTTGAGTCTAAAGAAATCCTTCTTTTCCTTTTGAAATTAAGGTCGCTCTTGTTGTTCCTTAGGGAATGACATATTATGGGAGAGAGTTCTTTTGAACTTGTGCTTAATTGCCAAATCTTTATGGGGAGTGCGGTTGTGGAATATTAGATGGGTTATCTTACGTCTTTATAAACTCCTTGATGAATACATTTAGCTTCGGCTTTATGATTGCATCTAAACAAGATGATACACATTTACCTTTGGTCATGAAATGTCTCTTACGGAAATTTCATTAGGATCCCGTTCTTGTACCTTTGCCAATTTTATTGACAAAAAGGGGGAGAATTAATATGTAGTTCACACTATAAATACATATGGTTTTCGGATCACTATGTAAGGGGGAGTGGTTTCCATGTGAGATGGAGTATTGACTAAGGGGGAGTGAAGTATCACCATAGTATTGTTGTTGAAGTTGTGATGCAATTGGACTTTGATGTTGTGTAATAATACTATGACACTGTATAACAATGATTGAGAACCGATGCTTTTATCATTGTTATAGCTACTGATTTTCAACAACGATGATGCTAAACTTACAACCTTTGGGATCATTGGACTACTTGGAAGTGACGAAGATTTCGAGTATTGTTGAAGATTAGACATGTGGAATAGGAGCTACAAAGTTTATTTATATATTATTTGTATTCCATATGTATTAATAGTGTTGCCACTAAAATTGACAAAGGGGGAGATTGTTAGAGCATTGCTCGGTCGAACTCGCATGCGTTGCTATCTCAAGCATGTTTGTTAATGTTAGTGATCAAAACTATAAAGTCTAGATTTCTAGTCTACTATGGCTAAGGTCTCAGACTAGGATAGAAAGTGTAGTTGAGCTTAAGAACTCCATGGCAATCATCATACAAGACGAAGGACTACTCAAGGAACCAGTGGATCTTCATCGACTAAAAGGTATGTGGAGACTTGAACTTATCTATCACTCAAAAGTCTATCTACTCTATCTCCTATCTTGAGACAAAAGTCGTATTACTATATATACTAAGAATATACACATGTGACATTTCGAGCTGAGTATATCTCGCTTATCTATTTCTCGAAATGTGTGTTGGTAAAGCTTTCGCTTTAGCCAGGTTCATCTTTGCCTAGTGACGAAAGTCATGTTATGTTTCAACCACTTTGGAAATTGCTCTAACGAAAACTAGTTTGTGAATAACAACTATATGACGTCCTCTGAGAATGTTTCAATGCTTAAAATGAGAGTTTAGACAATATAACCACTGGGGGATATAAACATTGTTGCAGTAACACATATATGTATAAGTCCTTAGCACTTGAATCGAAGTTTGCGAACTTTGTTGATCTACTAAAAACCGGAACTTGAGCAGTTAACCCAGTTCACGAACGTGCGTAGTTCTCGAACCCAAGAATTTCTACTGGAGTTTGTGAACTCCAACCGGTTAACTTGAGTCCGCGAACCCAGTCCGCGAACTTGAGTGGTTATGTCTAAAAACGATGTTCGTGAACTTATCTAAATTATCTAAGGAATGATATTGCAAACAGTATCTTTGTAGTTCATGAATCGATTCAAGTAAATCACGTTGTTTTTGGGTCAATTGTGTGTAGTACATAAGATCTCATAGCAATTGAACAACTCTCTAACTAGTTCATTTGAGTCATTTGGACTAGTTATGGTGAAGAAGAATATGGTTGATATGAAAGTTATCATTTGGCTAACCATTTGGTTGACTAATATTGAACCAACTATTGTACATGTTTGGGTACGGTTACACAAACCCAAAATCGTCAAGTACATGTGTGTATGTCAAGCTAAGTTTTAGATCTAATGGTTGAGATATATTAGCTTTTATCCAATCAGGTTTTCATTTAACAGTGAATATTGAATGCTTTGTTACTAAGCTAATGATAGGTGTGATAAACACCTAATTTTATATCTAGTATTTATGCTTTCTTTGCTATTTTTTGTGTGAATTATGTATCTTATGTGTGTTTTTGGTGTATTAGGTGCTTTGGAGTCGTTTAGAGCAAAAGAAGGAGAAATTAGCCATTTGGAGCGAAAAGGGAAAAAAGGTCATTTCACTGCGAGCAATATCGGGAGACGAGCCACGCTTAAGGGACAACTCTATGTGGAGGAATGTTAAAAATGGGCCAGCTATGGTTAAGGGGTCCAATCAGGATGGCCCTTATCTTGGACTAAAGGGTTGGTTTAATCCAATTATTACAACCTAAAATTGAGGGGTATGTCTCTCATTCATCCCAATCTCCTGAAATTGAGAAGAAGGAAACAGCAGACGCTGCCATTATTTGTTTGCATAGACCCTGAAATAGAGAGATTCAAAGACGAAGAACAAGGTGGATTTGATACTTAAATCAAGACATGGAACTGATCAAGAACAGATGGGAGATTTGAGATTCCAGTTGGGGTTTGTGTGAATCAAAGATTGCGAGAAGAGAAGGAGTAGTCGCTGTCATTATTTCTTGTGATGAATGATAGTTGGGTTTGTCTGTTCAATGAATGTTTTGGGTCTCAAGGTGATTACACAGCATGGGTGTGTCTCCAATTCGAATTTGCAGGTAGAAAGAGAGCTGGTATGGCATCAGAATGTCTGCCTCTGAGTTATCAGCAAACTGCACACCGAGTGCTTGATAAAATGACTGAATGCACATCAATTGTTCAATTTAACAGGGATGGTGGTCCTGAGTTACTGTGCAAGATATTGGAGAGCAAGATTACAGATGTTGCTCATGGTGGTGATTCCAGGTGGCATTGGTGGCTTGCAATGAATGATTCAGGTGAAGAGAAGAAGCACAGGATTTAATGGAGTTGTAGGTGGAATTGCATTTATAGGTTGATGTTCATGATGCCGCTGTGTGGTGTTGGTTCTGTTGATCGAAAATGCGAGGGGTTACTGATGCAGTTCTGCTGGTGCTTAATTACAACACAGATGGTGGTGCTAAGCTACAAAAAATGAGTTGTGGCTGGCTGAGAGAGCAGGTATTAGTGCTGGTGGAATGGCTTTGCTATAGTGAATGAGTGGAGCCAGGGAAGATTGAGAAGCTGCTGTTGGTGATTACTCTTGAGAGCTGGGTGAATTGGTGATGCACTGGAGATATGTGATTGTTCTAGCTTGCTGCTGTTTGAAATGGTGCTACTGGTGCTGTTGAGATGCAACTACATATGATAGGGAATTGCAGGTGGTAATGGTCTTGGTGCGAGAACTGATGTTGATTCAGGGAATTGGGATGGATGGTGGTTTAGACAGAAGCTGGAGCTGAGTTTGGGAAGAACAAGGAGCAATTGATGGTAGACAAAGCAAGTAAGGGAATGATCTATGCCCTGATTTTGGGAATGTCAGGTGGTGGTTAAAATGATGTTGAAATGCTGGCTTAAGTCTGCGGTGCTGTTTGTTCTGTGCATTACATTGATATGGAAGCAGATGGTGACGGCATTGCAGCTGGTGATGCTGTCAGGAGTGAGGTGATGTTTGTGACAATTGGTTTTGACAGCCAGTTAGTGGCTCTGCTGCTTCTCATGGAATTGTAGAGAAGGGATAATACAAAGCTGGTGCTGACTGAAACTGTGCGAAAACGAAGCATAATTGGTGCGCCGATGGTACTAGCTCGGGTTGCCGGTTTTGGGAGTTTGAAGTGTGAATTGCAATATTTCATTGAATCGCGAAGGGGGTATGAGTCTGATGCGTAATTTGGTCATTGGAAGTATGAGCTACGCGTCACGCTTTTGGGTATGTTTTCGCAAGAACAAGAAATTGGTTTAGGTGGTATTTTGTGAATGTTTGAAATGCAGAGAGGGAGAGATGAGTTGCTGGGAGTACATACTTATTGGTGACAGTGTCTGAAATGTCAGCTTGACCTGAGACAATTTTCCGGCGGCCGGATTCCGGTGCCGATGAACGGATTTCGGCGACGATGTCAGCAATCCGGCGACAACTTTTGGACCCAAAAAATCCAGATATTTATTTTCACTCACGGGCTTGGAAGACCACTTGGAGACGGGTTTGAGAAGATTTAACCTAATTTTGGGAAAGTATCCTTATGAGGAGAAAAGCATATAAATAGAAAACTCTTTTCTAAACCTAGGGATATCTCCATTAGGGAGACTCATACTCTTGTGCTAGGGTTTGCAATATGATAGAATTTCTTCTTCTTCTTGTTATGAACTCCTTGAATATGAGTACTTAATTTTATTATTGGTTATGGAATAGTTGGATTTCACAAAGCATGATTCTTTGATTCAATAAATTAGTTTTGTCTCATATTTATCCTTTGCGATTCTCTGAAAATATAGTTACATGATTTGATTGATTGTTTTGTCAAGTTGCAAATTGGTAGAACTTCTAATCACATCTATTGCTAGTTTAGGGTTTATTATACGTAAAAGTGATATTCCTTGAATACAAGTAGCATGAATATGGTTATAGCTTGTAGTGATGCATCCTTATAATCATATGTGAATCGTGACCTTTGTTAAATTGAATTAGTGCGTTTTCCACGTTCGATTGCTTTGATTGGCCTGATTTCATAGAACTTAATGCATCTTGGGAATTAAACTTAATTAGTGCTTTTACACGTTAGGTTGTTCTTTTAGATAGAACTCATACTCGCATCTTTTAATGTGTTTGTTGATAATAAAAGGGAATTTGCGGGATATTCTTGCGATCAAGATATTCTAGGGCTTTTGATAAAAGTTGAGATTAAATATCAATTCTAATTATTGTGAAGAAAACATATTTGTGAATGAAGATGAATCCTTAACCAATATCTCTTCTATTTGATTTGTTTGTTTATTCCTTTATTTGCTTTTATTTTATTTTAGTATATAAAAATCAAAAAACCCCTGGGTTATTTATATAGGAAACTGAAACAACGAGACAACCTAGACCTCTCTGTGGGATCGATCCTTTCTTGCCCTTGCTATATTTATATTTTGAGTAGTAAGAAAGTGTAATTATTTTTGACGCATACGACAGCGATCAAATTTTGGCGCCGTTGCCGGGGAGGCAACGGTTGTCACTTGTTTTTGGTTTCTTATTTTTGTTTTGTTTTTAGTTTTTCTTATTTTCTGGTTTTGACATAGTTTGAGAATCTTATTTCAGGTACCAATTCTATGGAAGGAGCATATTGGAGCAATGGATATGATTTTCAACCTCCTCAACACTATGACAATTTCCCACCACCTATGGAATACAATCAAAACCAATTTATTGGCTATGATGCATATCCTAGTGAGCCTTATGGTGATTTTCGTACATACCAACAACAACCTTGTCGTGGGTATGTAAGTCAAGCACCTAGGTGGGATAATTATACTTCTAATTGGCTTTATTCGAGTTGTATGCAGATTATGCGTGGATTGCAAGATATGCAACAAAGGCTAGACCAACTTGACCGTAATAGAGAGAACGTCGCACAAACCAATTTCTGGAATATGCCTTCTTACCCGACTCCGGATCGTGGTTATGATCATTCACCCATTCAAAGGGAAGAGTCATGGGAAAGAGAACCTATTGTATCTAATGGTGGTAAGCGTGTGAACGTCAGGAAACTTACGCAGAAATTATACAAGTTGGAAGACGATGGATACTCGGAAGAGCTTGTCGATGAAATTAGTAGGACCATTCATATGGAACTTAAACGACGTCGTGAAAAAATTTGGGAAACCGACGACGATTCTGATTATGGTGAGTCTGAAGATGAAGATGAAGACGATGATGATTGTGTTTAAAAGGACCAACCTTTGGAGATATTTGATGACATTAGTGTAGTTGACTCAACTCTTGATCTTTATAATGATCAAGCACCTATTCAAAAGGTACATGAGGATGATGAAACTAATGTTTTACAAGATTTTGCAACATGGTTTGAGTCTAATGAAGAGGAGTATGTTGAGAATGAGACCGTTGTGACCAATATTGTGGAAGACCCAATTGAACTTGTGAATGATTGTAACGATGATGTTAATGTCGAGACTTTGGTTAAGGCAGAAACGGACGAAGAATGGTTGCAAGGTTTGATAGAGGACCATGATATACAAGAGGTGAGTAGTTCACTTGAATTTTTCAAGGATGAAGAGGATTCCGTGCTACAAGAGATTGTGCGAGGTTTGTCTAACTCTTTGCATATTGTTTCTTCTCCTTTACCTCTTATTGGTTTGAATATATGTGCTTCGAGAACATTGTTGAATGATTTTGTTTCTCGATATCCGCCATTAGAGATACTTGATTCTCATACTATGCAGGTTTTGGACCAAGAAACCATGGAAGTACCCGACTTCTATATTCTTTATACACTTCCAAGTGTGGATAAGAATAAGTGTGGGGGAAGTTTTTATCGGTTAATAGCTTCGTTTGTGTTTTATATTACTAATATTTGGATGGAGCTATTGTTTTCAAAACAGGTGCTATGGATGGATCCCCAACTTTTCAAATTGCTAATATACGGGGAATGAATCTTTCAAGAAGCTAAGTCGGGCCGTCGACTTTAAAACAAGCGCTTAGTGGGAGGCAACCCACCGGTTTTGTATCTCTTATCCTTTTGGTTTTTATTTTATTTTATTTTTGTTTTGTTTTTTATTTTTTATTGTTTTCATATCATATTTGCATCCCCATGTTTAATTTCATTAAGTCAATAATCTATCTTAGAAGAGAATTATGATGAATACCTTTTCGTCAGAAAATTTCAGACTGCGCGTAGTTCAGTCCAGAGACCATAACTGTCAGACCGTTTATCCAAACACTGTGAAATTTGGAAACTTTGTATAAAACACGTAGTTGAATAACTTTTGTGTAATGGAGTTTTTCCAAATTCCTTACCAATTTGCACAGTTTTTGCGTTTTATCTGCTGTTACTTCAGAATTCAGAACTTTCGGTTTTACACATTGAGGACAATGTGAAGTTTAAGTGTGGGGGAGCATTTATATGTTTGTATAGTTTGTTTTAGTGTGTTTTATGCCTTTAAAAAAAAATCAAAAAAATAGAAAAACCAAGAAAAAATTTGTGCTTTTTGAACTCCGAAATCTAGAAACTTATGCCTTTAGGATGACACCATTAGTGGATGGAACCATTTTGAATGCAGGAGTTGAGGAACCAATTAACTAAAAGGGACGAACATAGCTCAGAAATCAACAATTAACATGATAGTTGTTACCATATCTAGGAATATCACCATATCGCATTCTATTTTTATTTTTCCATATTTTATCTATTGTTCTCTAAGTGCTTTGGTGGGTCACTAAACATCGACGTGTTATTACTGTTAGGATGAAATAGAGTGATTGAGTTACTAGAAAAAGAAAAGAAAAAAAACAAAAAAAACAAAAGAGACCGACCAATTAGACCAAAACGGAATAAAATGACACTTGGGAATAGCAGTATGTGTGAAACGTAGTCCCTGTCTCCGTCGCCTAAACAAGCGTGGAATGCAGGATCCAAGGCAACTATCATGTACTTGCTGACAAGAATCATGCGCTTGGATCCAGTTTGATCCAATCATGTTGTCTAAAACAAAACAAAAAACAAAAAAAGTGAAGAACAAAAAAAAAAAAAAGTGAAAAGAAAAAGAAAGTATTATTTTGGTTGAATAAAGTCACTTCTGGTTCCCTTATATATGCCAGTGAGTTGATGTAGAATTCAAACCAGTATCTCAATCCAATAGGAGTAGGTTCATCTTGGCAGTGACCTTCAGACAGATATGGGAAACATCGATCACTTGTGAACATTCGCCAACATCTACATCTATATCCATCTTCTTAATCTTTTCATTGTGATTGTGGTTTGTTAGTTTCCGAGTATTGTGGCTTGTTCGACTATCTAATTAGAGTTTATTTACTAATATATGAATTGAATTTGCAAGGTACCTCCTCTTGTAGTCATTGTGGATTCGTTCATTTATTTGTCACGAATAGACGGAGTTGGAAATATAGGTTTTGTAGGTAGACCTCTTGTAAACCTTCACGAGACTATAACTCGTCCACTAGGGACACCTAGGGGTTTAAAGGCTTGTTATTTATGCTAAAATTAACCGTAGCCTCGACGAGACGGAGTTGTATGTATTTGTTTTAGTTTTGTTTTGTTTGATTTTCTCGAGGACTAGCAAAGTCTAAGTGTGGGGGAATTTGATAGGTGTGATAAACACCTAATTTTATATCTAGTATTTATGCTTTCTTTGCTATTGTTTGTGTGAATTATGTATCTTATGTGTGTTTTTGGTGTATTAGGTGCTTTGGAGTCGTTTGGAGCAAAAGAAGGAGAATTTAGCCATTTGAAGCGAAAAGGGCAAAAAGGTCATTTCACTGCGAGCAATATCGGGAGACGAGCCACGCTTAAGGGGCAACTCTATGTGGAGGAATGTTAAAAACGGGCCAGCTATGGTTAAGGGGTCCAATCAGGATGGCCCTTATCTTGGACTAAAGGGTTGGTTTAATCCAATTATTACAACCTAAAATTGAGAGGTATGTCTCTCATTCATCCCAGTCTCCTGAAATTGAGAAGAAGGAAACAACAGACGCTGCCATTATTTGTTTGCATAGACCCTGAAATAGAGAGATTCAAAGACGAAGAACAAGGTGTATTTTTTACTGAAATCAAGAAATGGAACTGATCAAGAACAGATGGGAGATTTGAGATTCCAGTTGGGGTTTGTGTGAATCAAAGATTGCGAGAAGAGAAGGAGTAGTTGCTGTCATTAGTTTTTGTGATGAATGATAGTTGGGTTTGTCTGTTCGATGAATGTTTTGGGTCTCAAGGTGATTACACAGCATGGGTGTGTCTCTAATTCGAAGTTGCAGGTAGAAAGAGAGCTGGTATGGCATCAGAATGTCTGCCTCTGAGTTATCAGCAAACTGCACACCGAGTGCTTGATAAAATGACTGAATGCACAGCAATTGTCCAAGTTAACAGGGATGGTGGTCCTGAGTTACTGTGCAAGATATTGGAGACCAAGATTACAGATGTTGCTCATGGTGGTGATTCCAGGTGGCATTGGTGGCTTGCAATGAATGATTCAGGTGAAGAGAAGAAGCACAGGATTTAATGGAGCTGTAGGTGGAATTGCACTTGCAGGTTGATGTTCATGATGCCATTGTGTGGTGTTGGTTCTGTTGATCGAAAATGCGAGGGGTTACTGATGCAGTTTTGCTGGTGCTTAATTACAACACAAATGGTGGTTCTAAGCTACAGAAAATGAGTTGTGGCTGGCTGAGAGAGCAGGTATTAGTGCTGGTGGAATGGCTTTGCTGTAGTGAATGAGTGGAGCCAGGGAAGATTGAGAAGATGATGTTGGTGATTACTCTTGAGAGCTGGGTGAATTGGTGATGCACTGGAGATATGTGATTGTTCTAGCTTGCTGCTGTTTGAAATGGTGCTACTGGTGCTGTTGAGATGCAGCTACATATGATAGGGAATTGCAGGTGGTGATGGTCTTGGTGCGAGAACTGATGTTGATTCAGGGAATTGGGATGGATGGTGGTTTAGACAGAAGCTGGAGCTGAGTTTGAGAAGAACAAGGAGCAATTGATGGTAGACAAAGAAAGGAAGGGAATGATCTATGCCCTGATTCTGGGAATGTCAGGTGGTGGTTAAAATGATGCTGAAATGCTGGCTTAAGTCTGCGGTGCTGTTTGTTCTGTGCATTACATTGAGATGGAAGCAGATGGTGATGGCATTGCAGCTGGTGATGCTGTCAGGAGTGAGGTGATGTTTGTGACAATTGGTTTTGACAGCCAGTTGGTGGCTCTGCTGCTTCTCATGGAATTGTAGAGAAGGGCTAATACAAAGCTGGTGCTGACTGAAACTGTGCGAAAACGAAGCATAATTGGTGCGCCGGTGGTACTAGCTCGGTTTGCCGGTTTCGGGAGTTTGAAGTGTGAATTGCAATATTTCAGTGAATCACGAAGGGGGTATGAGTCTGATGCGGAATTTGGTCATTGGAAGTATGAGCTACGCGTCACGCTTTTGGGTATGTTTTCGCAAGAACAAGAAATTGGTTTAGGTGGTATTTTGTGAATGTTTGAAATGCAGAGAAGGAGAGATGAGTTGCTGGGAGTACATACTTATTGGTGACAGTGTCTGAAATGTCAGCTTGACCTGAGACAATTTTCCGGCGGCCGGATTCCGGTGCCAATGAACGGATTCCGGCGACGACGTCAGCAATCCGGCGACAGCTTTTGGACCCAAAAAATACAGAGATTTATTTTCACTCACGGGCTTGGCAGACCACTTGGAGACGGGTTTGAGAAGATTTAACCTAATTTTGGGAAAAGTATCCTTATGAGGAGAAAAGCATATAAATAGAAAACTCTTTTCTAAACCTAGGGATATCTCCATTAGGGAGACTCATACTCTTGTGCTAGGGTTTGCAATATGATAGAATTTCTTCTTCTTCTTGTTATGAACTCCTTGAATATGAGTACTTAATTTTATTATTGGTTATGGAATAGTTGGATTTCACAAATCATGATTCTTTGATTCAATAAATTAGTTTTGTCTCATATTTATCCTTTGTGATTCTCTGAAAATATAGTTACATGATTTGATTGATTGTTTTGTCAAGTTGCAAATTGGTAGAACTTCTAATCACATCTATTGCTAGTTTAGGGTTTATTATACGTAAAAGTGATATTCCTTGAATACAAGTAGCATGAATATGGTTATAGCTTGTAGTGATGCATCCTTATAATCATATGTGAATCGTGACCTTTGTTAAATTGAATTAGTGCTTTTTCCACGTTCGATTGCTTTGATTGGCCTGATTTCATAGAACTTAATGCATCTTGGGAATTAAACTTAATTAGTGATTTTACACGTTAGGTTGTTCTTTTAGATAGAACTCATACTCACATCTTTTAATGTGTTTGTTGATAATAAAAGGGAATTTGCGGGATATTCTTGCGATCAAGATATTCTAGGGCTTTTGATAAAAGTTGATATTAAATATCAATTCTAATTATTGTGAAGAAAACATATTTGTGAATGAAGATGAATCCTTAACCAATATCTCTTCTATTTGATTTGTTTGTTTATTCCTTTATTTGCTTTTATTTTATTTTAGTATATAAAAATCAAAAAACCCCGGTGTTATTTATATAGGAAACCGAAACAACGAGACAACCTAGACCTCTCTGTGGGATCGATCCTTTCTTGCCCTTGCTATATTTATATTTTGAGTAGTAAGAAAGTGTAATTATTTTTGACGCATACGACAGCGATCAGCTAACATTGATTGCAAACCATGATTTGAAAGACTATATAAGGGAGAACTCTAGCAACTGGGAAACCTAATCCCCACACATTTTGTGTGATACTAGTTTGCTAAGCTAGAGTCGATTCTCCTTTAACCTTTGGTTTTCTTCTTCTAAAACCAGGTTAAATACTTAAAGACTTCATTGGGATTGTGAAGCCAGACCGATACTACCTTTCTTGTAGGTGTGTGATCTGATCTTGCTATTTATATCATACGAGTACAATTATAATAATTGGCTTGAGATTTTTATCTCCGATAGGCAAGATATAAAAGTAATCACAAACATCTTCGTCTCATCGTTTGTGATTCCATAATATCTTTTTTCGCTGCGTCGATTAAGACTATTGTGAGGTGATTGATGAAACTGAGTTGTTCTTTGAGAATATAAGTATGGTTTTATTGACTGGTTCCTGTTCACCTTGATTTATCAAAAGACGGAACAAAACCCATAGGTTTATTCGTGGGAGATGAATTTATCTATCTTGTATACTTTTCTGTGAGATAGATTTGTTTGCTAAAGTCTTCGACTTTGGGTCGTAGCAACTCTTGGTTGTGGGTGAGATCAGCTAAGGGAATCAAGTGCGCAGTATCCTGCTGGGATCATAGGTGTATGAGCATAACTGTACCTTGGATCAGTGTGAGATTGATTGGGGTTCAACTACAGTCCAGACCGAAGTTAATTTGGAGTAGGCTAGTTTCTGTAGCGGCTTAATACAGTGTATGTTTAATCTGGACTAGGTCCCGGGGTTTTTCTGCATTTGTAGTTTCCTCGTTAACAAAATTCTGGTGTCTGTGTTATTTCTTTTCCGCATTATATTTTTATATAATTGAAATAATACAAGTTGTGCGTTGTTCAATCAATTAGAATATCTAACCTTATTGGTTGTTGATTTAAATTGATTGACACTTGGATATTGGTCTTTGGTACCATCCAAGTTATCTATCTTTGATTAGACTCGCGAATCACATTTGCTTGAGTAAATCAAATTGAGAGATTGAGATAATAACTCCTTGAGTATTTTTTATTGATTGAGTCTAGTTGATTCTCTATAAAACAACTCGGAGTTGTCCATACAGATTGTTAATCGAAATATTGGGTGAGGTTGTTAGACCCCCGATTTTTCACCTTTTTCACATCAAGAATAACATTATCTCCCTTTTTAATAGAAGAATATCCTTGCGCTCTTCTTGCACGAGATGGTTTAGGAAGACTGTTATGCATTTGAACATTTGAGGAACACATCGAACTGACTTTCTTGGTAGGGTACACAGGGTGAGTACTAAAACCAATTGGTCTAGACATACGGATGTCAGTTACACTTTTGAGAATTAAATCCAAGGTGTGTTGAAGACGAACGATAAAATTGTCATTCAACCTCAATTTTCTCTTTTGTTCAACATGTCCTTTTGAATCATAAAAGAGACACACTTTCTGATCACTTAAGCAATTAGACAGAACTGTCTTAACACCATCGTTGTAAGATATCTTCCTTCCATGTGATGTGGATATTCCTTGATTAGAGAAAGACATAAGAACATCTTTTTTAGTAGGAAAGGATTTCGATTTTTCTTCCGGAACTGGATTTTTTTATAGTTGAATCAGAAGCGATTGGTATAGTGGACTCTTTGGAACATTCTTGAACATAGAGTTTACTCAAAAGAAGTTCAATTACCAAAGCATATTTTTTGAGTTTTTCCTCAAGCAGAGTTCGTGAAGAACAGATTGAGGCATTTTCCTCTTGAAGGACCTTTAGAAGAGAGTCACCCTTATTTACCATACCAACAAGGACATTGACTTTGTGTTTCAACCGGTTGACATAATCAGCCTGGATTTTAACAAGTTTTAGAATCACTGCACTCTCTTTGGCTGCTTCCCTTTCAACTTCAGAGTTAGACTCATCAGTAAGGTACTCCGGGTAACACTTGTCAATGGAAGTTTGTTTCATTGGAACACTAGGTTCGTCTATATTCGAGATTGACAAATCATTCTCTTTAATAAATTTCATGGAAACCGAACTTTTGTTTCTGGTGATGCGTTTATCAGTGATAGCACTTCTGTCCATATTCAGATCGCTACAAACACATACTTATGAGGTCTTAAATGTGTTTTCCAGCTCTGATACCAATTCAAAAAGCGTGGGTCTAACAACCACACCCAATATTTCATTCGGCAATCTGAATAGACAAACTCCATCATACTTTCAAGAGAATCATATGGACAGTTAGACTCAATCTATGGAAAAGTATATTAAAGAGTTTATATCTCTATTTCACAATGTAATCATCAAATCAAACAGATAGAAATTGATGTGTGTCGTAACCACAACAAATTAATTATTATTTTACTACCTAATTAACAAGTAATATAGGGTAGTCAAGTTCGTTCCCACAAGGAGCAAGAGATTTTTAGTTGTAAAATTGTCACAAGGGGGGGGTTGGTTTTAGATTTTAAAAGCAAAAGAAAGTAAATAAAGCAATCAAAATTATAAGTTGAAATCAATAAGAGTAGTTAGATCAAGGAATCCTTCTTCGTTGCAAAACAATGATTCAAGTTATGTTCTTTTCCACTTTTTATTAGTCACAGATTATCACCAACCGTAGGATAGAAGGTTCGCTTAGCTAACCTAAAAATTCCTTATTTCACTGAGTAATAGGTTCGCTTAGTTATCAGATTCTATTCAAGAGAACCACCTTGAGGTTCACTTACAAGATGTAATTCCCCGAACGCATTAAGATTTATGAATTTAGGTTTAGTAATAGTAGTTAGACTCGGTTCGCTTGGTCCACTTTCTAGCATTGTTTTCACACACAATTTCTCCACGGAATACCTACGCAAGGTCTCGTGTTTTCTACTTGTGTAAAGAGTCAAGAAACTATTACGTATTCCCTAACTTTCACTAGCTTTAAATCAAATTAACAAATCAATTTAGCGTGCACTCTAAACAACCTATCAATCAATCATAAACATTAATATTAGTAAAAACAAACGATAATCATATGAAAAACGTCAAGATAGAATTGAAAAAAAAACTCAAATCATATGTTAAGAACTAAGAAATCATCCTCAATCAATAAGAAAATTAGCTACTCATAGTTTGGAGTTTACACAATAATAATAATAATTAAAGAAAAAAAAATAACTTATTGAAAAGATGATGGTTGCTCCTTCCTCCAATCCTTGTGCACTTTTACTCCTTCTCTAAAGTAGATGTGTGTCAAAAGTTGTAGAGAACTCCTTTATTTATATGCTTCAATGCTCTCCAATCCTTGTAGGAAAAGAATCCCTTTCTCAAAATAACACTACTTTCCCAATTTGAGCCTAATTCCAATTTCAAGTCCAATTTTCCAAAACTTCCCAAATCTAAGTCTTCACACCCATGAGAGAAAAGTTCACACTAAAACTGTTATTTTTGGTCGCCGAAATTCCATTTCTCGTCACCGAAATCCGGCCAGAAGGCTCCATCCGATCGCTGCTATATTCTTCCCGGCAACAGAATATTCCGTCACTGCACCGTTAGAAGTAACTGTCAAACTAACAGTCTTCGTCAGTCAATGGGTCAAGGGGAGCAGGAGTCAGACACCGAGTCAGCATCTTGCTTGGCTAACTGGTCTTATTCAGCTGATTTGGATCGGTTATCACAATACTGAGTTGACTCGCCGGAGGGGAAATTCGGACAGAGTTTCCTTTGTTTCTAGGATATTCCGGCCATAATTTCAGGCCATTTCCTTCTCCCTGTAACAATCCTAGGCATACATCTATAGTATCATTTGCAGTATTTCAGACACTGCCTGCAATCAACATAAATATCTCTGCAACTTCATTTATGAATCATACCCTAGTCGCCATTCTAACCCATCAATCCTCGATCTGAACCTTCTTCTTTAATATCACAGCTCTGATTCCATTTCCTTCTTCTTAGATAGATATCAACAGAACCCATTATTTCCTCCCTGCATCTTAAATTCCAGAGACCCATCAACAACATCTCTCCGATTTCAATATCTCGCTCATCCCAACCACCACCAGCAATTTCAGTGAAAACCCATTACTTTCAAAGATTCGATATTCAGCCACAGAGACGATTCCCAGATCCATTCCTTCACAAACCCATTTGCTCCATGTTCTTCAGAGATTCATCATCCTCTAACCCATTTTACCGAGCTTCGACAGCAGATTCTGTTTACAACCCCATATCAATTTTATCACTAATTTCTTATTATTTTCGAGACCCTGATTTCTTCACAGCGCCTTCATCTTATCTCAGATTCAAACACCCATCGATCCCCTTCAATTTCATCTCTCAGTTTCAGTCTATTTCATCATTTCGATTTCTCGGAAAAACAACTGCTTTTATTTCTCAATTTTTGGGGAAAATGATTTATATGAATGAGAGAAAAGTCTTCTCTCTATTTAGGGTTATGAGGTGTGCGGGGTGGATAACGGTACCCCACTAATGGCTAGGGGGACACCCCAATGGATACCCTATAACAAGTGGCTACCCCTTAACATCAGTTGGCTGTTTCTAATACTCCTTTGAGAGATTTGCCACTTAACCTTGACTTGGCTCCCAATAGTACTCGTCTGTGAAATGACCTTTTAACCCTTATTGCTCAATTTAGGATGATTTCTTCTTATTTTCCTCCGTGCGACTCCAGAATACCTAATAACTCAAAAACACGCGTAAAATACATAATTTACAAGAAAATAGCAAAGAAAGCATAAACTCTATAGATAGTAAATATGGTATATTCTACAACTATCAAATTACCCCACACTTAGACTTTGCTAGTCCTCGAGCAAATCAAATTAAAACTTACAACTTCAAAGCGTTCTAGTATCCCAAGAATCCAAAGAGTTATGAGGACATAAAGTTTTTGCATGCTAGTAATAAGAAGTTAGAAATACTAAAGAACATACTCTTATTCTTAAATGTTGAGTGAGAAATAACCACACCATAATGAGAGAACGCGTGTTTGAGAGCGACCAATAAGCATTTCGCCTCTACTTATGTCTCACCAAAAATGGTTTTATGAAATTGCACTCAAAAAGACGGCTTTTTTATGGGTCTCACATGTGTGCAGGTAGGAATGAAGAGAGAAATCCAGCAACACGTTGAATGGTGGGAAGGACAACTTCCGAAATATTTTAAAAACCCACATCTTTTAACATTTTGAAAAACCATTTTTATGACGATCTCTAAAGGAAATCAACCACTATTATCGAGGATGGGATTACTTACTTACCTTCACATCCGATTTCCAATAATGATAACACCACTCTCACGGAATCCAATAGAAACGTCTTTGATGTCGCTCCTTGTGTTGATGATGGTGTTTCTATGGACCCGTTGTCGAAAGAATGGTGCAAACTGCAAATCGAACTACAAGAAGGAGGCTTTCATCCATAGACGTCACCCTTATGATTGACAAAATTAGCACTCAAGAGATCAAGAATAGTGCTGAAAATTGGTGTGAAGTTGGGTAGCTCACCATTCTACCTGGAATTAACGTACGGTGACACACACTCAAAAGAAATCTTTTTTAGTCAAATGGAAGAATTTCTGGTCGGTGCCTCACATGATATAAATACGGGTAGTCTCCACTAATGATTGATCAGCAACTCTAATAATGCATCTCCTTGCTCCTAATTTGTATCACCGGAATGATGAAATCCATTATTTAACACTATAACAAATAAGAAATCCGAACATAGTTCCCTAACACTTCCAAGTTCAGTTATGTCGGTCAGAATTCTCTATGTAAACATACCTAAAATAATGCTAGTGACTCTAAAATCTCTACAAGTTGGAGGTTTTATGCAATTTTTTTTTTTTTAAATAAATACTTAGCCACTCCCCCACACTTAAACCTTACATTGTCCTCAATGTAATTGAATCCTCCAAGTAAAGTCAAGGTGGGAAATCCTAATATGATATGGAATAAGAAAAATAAATAACAAAATAAAAAGCAAAAGGTTAAGAAATACAAAACCTATGGGTTGCCTCCCATTTAGCGCTTGTTTTAACGTCCTCGGCCTGACTTGCCACTTCTTGTAAGATTCACTCCCCATATATTAACAATCGGAAAATTTGGGGATCCACCCATAGTACCTGTTTTGCAAACAATAGCTTCATACAAATGTTAGCACAAGAAAACAATAGTAAAATTATCGCCCGATAGAAATTTCCCCCACACTTATTCTTGTCCACACCCGGAAGTGTATAAAGAGCATAGAATTTGGGAATTTCTATGGATTCCTCTTGGCACACCTTCATGGTGTTATCATCAAGTGTTTCCAATGGTGGATATTGAGAAACAAAGTCATTCAAAAATATATCCAAAGCACATACATTCAAACCAATAAGAGGTAAAGGAGAAGAATTAATATGCAAAGGGTTAGACAAACCTTGCACAATATCTTGTATTACGGAATCTTCTTCATTCTTAAAAAATCTGAGTGAATTACTTACCTCTTGCATATCATGGTCCTCTATCAAACCTTGCAACCATTCTTCATCATTTTCTACCTTAACTAAAGTCTTGGCATCATTCAAATCATTGGCAAGTTCAATTGGGTCTTCCACGAATTCAATCAATTTGGTTTCATTATCAAGCATCATCTCTTCAACATCTTCATCATAGGAATCGGGCCATTCCTCTCTCATAAAATCTTCTTCGGTGTAAATTGTAAGATCTTCTTATGAGGGTGTTACACCGATTATAACAATATGTAAGTCACACACAATCTCTTCCTTTTGAATAGGCAAAGGATCATTATTATGATTCGGAGTTGGATAACTTCCTCATTGTTGCAACGTTCATACACTTATGCGGACTCATATCTTTCCCTAAGGAATTTTTTCCAAGCACTAAATGCATCTTCCTCTAGCTCTACCTTTTGAATAGGTGATTGATCATCATCAAGGCTCGAGTAAGCTACACTAGCGTCATCAAAAGTCTCCAAAGGTTGGTCCTTTTCAACATAATCATCTTCATTTTCAGACTCACCATAATAAGAATCTTCATCAGTTTCATAACCTTTATCTAGACGTCGTTTAAGTTCCATATGAATAGTCCTACTAATTTCTGCGACAAGCTCTTCCGAGTCTCCATCATCTTCCAATTTGTATAACTTTTGTGCAAGTTTCCTGACGTTCACACGCTTACCACCATTGGCTACAATAGGTTCTCTTTCCCATGACTCTTCCATTTGAATGGGTGAATGATCATAACTACGATCCAGAGTCGGGTTTGAAAAAGTGTTGCAGAAATTGGTTTGTGTGACATTCTCTCTATCACGGTCAAGTTGTTGGTCTAGTATTTGTCGCATGTCTTGCAATTCATTGATAATCTGCATACAAATCGAATGAAGCCAATTATAAGTAGACTTATCCCACCTTGGTGCTTGAGTTACATACCCACTAGGTTGTTGATATGTATGAGAATATCCATAAGTTTCTGTAGGAAATTGATCATAGCCAAAATATTGGTTTTGATTGTGTCCTAAGGATGGTTGGAAGTTGCCATAATGTTGAGGTTGAAAACCGTATTGATTGTTGTAATATGCTTGCTCTTGTCCACCATACATGGAAAACCGGTACCTGAAAAACAATTCTCAAAAACTAAGTTAGACACGATAATAGAATCTAACATAGCAAGAATAAATCAAAAAGTAAAAAGATAACAACTAAAACCGTCCGATGCTCCCCGGCAACGACGCCAAAATTTGATGCGTGTCGTAACCACACCAAATTAATTATTATTTTACTACCTAATTAAGAAGTAATATAGGGTATTCAAGTTCGTTCCCATGAGGAGCAAGAGATTTTTAGTTGTAAAATTGTCACAAGGGGGTGGGGGGTTTAGATTTTAAAAGCAAAAGAAAGTAAATAAAGCAATCAAAAGTGTAAGTTGAAATCAATAAGAGAAGTTAGATCAAGGAATACTTATTCGTTGCAAAACAATGATTCAAGTTATGTTCTTTTCCACTTTTTATTAGTCACAGATTATCACCAACCATAGGATAGCAGGTTTGCTTAGCTAACCTAAAAATTCCTTATTTCACTGAGTAACAAGTTCGCTTAGTTATCAGATTCTATTCAAAAGAACCACCTTAAGGTTCGCTTACAAGATGTAATTCCCCGAACGCATTAAGATTTATGAATTTAATTTTAGTACTAGTAGTTAGACTCGGTTCGCTTGGTCCACTTTCTAACATTGTTTTCACACAAAATTGCTCCACAGAATTCATCTGCAAGGTCTCTGTTTTCTACTTGTGTAAAGAGTCAAGAAACTATTATGTATTCCCTAACTTTAACTAGATTTAAATCAAATTAACAAATCAATTTAGCGTGCACTCTAAACAACATAACAATCAATCATACACATTAATATTAGTAAAAACAAACGATAATCATATGAAAAACGTCAAGATAGAATTGAAACAAAAACTCAAATCATATGTTAAGAACTAGGAATTCATTCGATAATTGGTATGAAAAACTATGGAAAAAAAACGCGCTAATCAAGAAGGAATCAATTTTCAGAGCTCTGCGAATCGCTCCCTACTCGGTGATCGAATCGGTCTCAAAAGTAATTTCGAAATTCAATCGATCCAGGCAACGGATTTGATTAATTCAACATCATAACTACAATTAAGCTTAATATCAATGATTAGTGTCTAAAGCGGAGGTTAATTTGAAATAAGAAAATGGCACCTGCTACCGCGATCTGTTCTTGGGAATGTGTGGGTGAGTCTAAGAATCATCAAGAAAAAAAAAATATACAACAGATCCGTTCAGTGGGAAGGAGATCAACAAGGACAACAACAGATCTTATGCAAACATTGTTTCCTCCTTCAAATCGGCGAAATTTGACCGTTCTAAACTAGCAAAACCATGCTTCAATGGATCTGATGTATCGATCCGTATATCGGAAGATGAATATCAAAAAGGGGTGCAAGAGTGCAGTAACTACTTAATTGGAAGATTGATGCTGCCAAAGGGGCAAATTCAGGTGAAGCTGTCAGATATACATGAAAATCTATCCAAGATATGGAACATCAAACCTTGGGTGATCTCTACACTAGGTAAGGGCTTCTTTTGTTTCAATTTATCGTGTGAAGAAGATGCTTCTTATGTTCGTTCTGTAGGACCTTGCAATCTTAAACCAGGAATAGTTCACTTTAGAAGATGGATCCCGGATTTCAATCCACGTAATCAACATCAATCTTTAGCACAGGTTTGGATAAGAATTTATGATCTAAGCTATGAATACTGGAGGTCAAGAACTCTTTTTGAAATATCCAGCGCTGTAGGTGACCCATTGTATGTAGACAACGCAACTATAACAAGAAGTTTCGGGTTATATGCAAGGGTCCTGGTAGAAATTGATCTAGAAAAAACACAAATTGAGGAGGTGCGAGTTGAGAGAAATGGACACTTCTTCAATGTTATAGTTGTATATGAAAAATGTCCCTCCTACTGCTCTTTCTGCAACAAAATAGGTCATGAGGAAGGTCTGTGCAAGAATAAATAACAAAAGAAGATTATGGATATAGAAATGAACAAGGATGCTGCTAAACAGAAGAAACACAATCAAATGCAGAAAAAATCTGATAAAAAAAGAAATGAAGTGGGAAATAATGGGGCGGTTCTGGAGATCAAACTTCCAGTAAACAAAGGTTCAGCTGCGGAAGGGGAAAAAGGATCAAATAAAGAGAACAATTTACAGATTAATGGCAAAGCTACGTATTCGGAGCCTGGTAACATGTAGGTGGCAAAAGAGGCGACTGAAGCTAGGAGAAATACAGAAAAAGAAGCTACAACGGATCCGGAAACTAGTAACAAGGAGGTGACAATAGAGGCGTCTGAAACTATTCGAAAGGAGACTATAATAGAAGGTAATATGAAGGTTGGTGAAAATACTACTCAAGAAGTAGAAGCTGGTAAAGATGTGACAATGGAAAATAACAGGGGGGCTCCGTCTGCGGAAGATGAAGTTGTCAGCGTTGACACCTTATATAAGGAAAACTTGGATGAGGAGAACACAAATGACTTTGAAGCTGTCTTGTCCAAATCCCAGATAAAAAGAGACAAGAAAAAGAATAACTTGGAAAGAAAAGAAACGATGTCTAAACCTTGGACCATGCGTCCAAGAAATGATACAAACTATTCCCAATGAAAATAATATACTGGAATTTTCGTGGTTTAGGTAACGCAGATACACAGCTTGTGTTTTACAATTATTATCGTAAACTATCCCTGGATTTAGTATTTATTGCACAACCTTGGATTGCTTTTTCTTCTATTTCATTGAATTACTGGGCTAGTATCAACCTGAAGCTGGTGGCTCTAAATGACAGAGGGGCTCGCCGTTCAAATTTATGGTGTCTTTGTTCTAATCACATGAAAGTTGATGTGGTGTCTAATTCGGCGCAGCTGATTGCTTGCAAGGCCGCTATTGGAGACATGGATTACTTCATAGCTGGGGTTTATGCTTCAACATTTTATCTTACTCGTAAGGATTTGTGGTTCAGACTGACCGGCTTGACGAACAATGCTACTCAACCCTGGTGTATAATTGGAAATTTCAATGCGGTGTTGGGGGCTCATGAGAAGTCTAGCGGCCCTCCTCCTAACCGTATCTCATGTGATGATTTCTTAGCTTTCTCAGAGTCAAATGATCTCCACCATCTGGATACTAAGGGAGCTCGATTCACTTGGACGAATGGGCGCAGGGGTAGACACAACACAGAGCTTCGGATGGATAGAGATATGTGTAATAAAAACTAGCTAGTGTCATGGAATTCAACGGTCTGCAGCACTCTGGCGAGGGTAAAGTCAGATCACTACCCTCTGATATTTGAAGTGTGCAAGGGTGATCAAACTTTCGCCTCTTCGTTCAAATTCCAGAGCGCGTGGTTGGAACACCCTTGGCTGAGAGAAGTGGTTGAGCAGGCTTGTCAACAACAATTCTTCGACTGCCCGATGTACATGCTCATTCAAAATCTTAAATTCCTAAAGTCAGTGCTTAAGCGTTGGAATAAGGAAATCTTTGGTGACATCAATCTGAATGTAAATAAGGCTATTCAGGATCTGCAAAATGTGCAAAATCGTTTGGTGGAGGAGGGATACTCTGATGAGCTTCATCTAATCGAAATGGCAGCTTCAAATAACCTTGTGGATGCTCTAAAGACTCAAAAAGCTTTCTGGAGAGATAAGTCGAGGCTAGACTGGGAAAAATATGGAGACTCTTGCACAAAGTTTTTCCATAATTATGTGAAGATTAGAGCTAATACTAATAAAATAACTCATCTTAAGCATAATAACGAGCTGCTGTCCTCTCATGAGGAAATTTCAGATCATGTGCTTTCTTATTTTCAGAATCTTTATGATAATAATGATGTGAACCCTTCCACATACTTCATTAGATGTAATGTTCTAAAAAGAGTTTCAATAAATGACAATGCTGCGTTCACTGCGATGCCGAACAACCTGGAAATCAAAGCAGCGGTGGATACTATGAATGCTAACGGAGCTCCTGGGCCGGATGGCTTCGGTGGAATTTTCTTCAAGTATTTCTGGGACATAGTAGGTACAGATGTTAAAAACTCGGTAAATTACTTTTTTTAGAATGGGTGGCTAATGCCGAATGCAAATCCGAGTAATGTCATTATAATACCGAAAGAAAAGGGAGATGATGTCATTGAGAAATTCCGTCCCATTGCACTCAGCAACTTTCATTTCAAAATAATTGGAAATTTCTTAGCTACGCGTATGAGCCTTGTTGTTTCGAAAATTATATCCCCTCAACAAAGAGCTTTTCTGAAGAACAGAGACATTTTTGACTGCATTGGTACTATGTCTGAGGCGATAAACTTACTAGACTATAAATGCTTTGGTGGAAACATTGCGCTAAAGTTCGATATTCATAAGGCGTTTGACACTCTGAACTGGGATTTTCTCATTCGGAGTCTGAATGAGTATGGCTTCTGCGATACGGTGGTCGGATGGATTAGATCAATTTTGCACTCTGCAAGACTGTCAATGGTGATCAACGGAAAAGCTATGGGCTACTTCAACTGCCAAAGAGGAGTGCACCAGGGAGATCCTCTATCTCCGATCCTTTTTTGCATGGATGAAGAATTTCTAAGCAATGCAATCACAAATGCATTCAAACACGGGGAGATTCACCACATTTCGTCTCCAAGAGGTACTGTTTTTAAGTCTCATGTGATGTATGCGGATGACATTATGGTTTTCTGTAGAGGTACAAAAAGAGATGTAAAGGAAATAATGCAAATTTTCGAGGAATATGGTCAGAACTCGGGTCAGAAAATTAGCTCATCCAAATGCACAATGTATTCAAGCAGTCACGCTCACAGCAGGATATCTGACATTGATGCTTCATATAACATTCCGATGGGTAATCTTCCGTTTCGTTATCTGGGAGTCCCTATCTTTCGAGGTAAGCCGAGAGCAATACACCTTCAGTCAATTATAGATACTATAAAAATAAAATTTCCTACCTGGAAAGGTAAGATGCTATCAATGATGGGTCGAGTGGAGCTTGTTAACTCGGTAATAGCGATCAAAGCTCTGTACATATTCCACATATACAAATGGCCTAGAGAGTACATAAAAACTTTGGATAAATGGATTAGGAATTTTGTTTGGTCTGGCGACATAAATATAAGGCATCACAATACGGTGGCTTGGGAAAAAGTGTGTCTGCCGATGAATGAAGGAGGTCTGGGTATAAAATATCTAAGCGGCTTGAATGATGCTGCTCTTATGAAGATTTCCTGGAAGCTAATGATAGGTCAGTCGACGTTGGGTGATTTATTTAAGGTGCGCTTCACAGGGGCAACTTACAAAAAATCGTCAATATGGCATGGCTACAAAGAGCAGTGGAACATCATCAAAGACAAGATGCTTTGGTTGGTTTGTCAAGGGAATAAAATAGACTTCTGGAATGACATATGGTACACTAATATGGATCAATATATTGCGGAATTTCTGGAGCTTGATAACTCAAATTTGCACAACAGGGTACAAGACTTCATAGTGGAAGGCAGATGGAGCTTTCCAGACTACATGCCTGAACTGGAGGGTAACATCAAACAGCTGATTAATGAAACTCCTTCTGCGTCTCATATGGAGGATAGGAAGGTGTGGACAGGTAGCAGCTCGGGCGATATCAGTATGAAAACTGCTTATGACTTTCATAGGCCGAGAGAGGTGGAGCAGTTGAACTTCAGATATCTTTGGACAATAAAAATTTTGCCGCGCAGGGCTTGCACGGTGTGGAAGGTACTTTATAATAGAATTCCCTCGGATGACAACGTGAAATTCTATGGGGTGGACACAGTAAATTGCTGCAATCTGTGCACGGTTCCATGCTGTGCTGAAACTCAACATCATTTATTCTTGAACTGTTCTTTTGCGAGCTCACTATGGAATTGGATAATGCAGGTGTTTCGTCACAGGCTTCACTATCGAAGTTTGCAAGCAATGTTTGCTTCTATCATATGTTTTAAAGGCTGCTCTCAAACCAAGAAGCTGATGTGGATTGCGGCAGCTACTTGCATCTGGATTATTTGGCACTGCAGAAATAACCTTAGATTCGAGCATAAGGAAATCTCCTTCAATCAAGCTACCAAGATGTTGGTTATGCTCATTGTGGAGTCGAGCAGAAATAGCGGAGGATACTTGTTTTATACTTAGACAGACAAGCACATTCTGGACTATTTGGGAATTAAAAGGTTAGCTCCAAAAATGCCTAGAGCTTTAATGGTTAAATGGAATACTCCGGATCAAGGCTAGATCAAAGATAATATCGATGGCTGGTCCATTGGTAATCCGGGTCCGGCGGGCTGTAGAGTGGTGTTTCGAGACTCGGAGGGTCGCGTTCGGGGCTGCTTAGAGCAAAACTTGGGGACTAATAATTCTATTTTTACGGAGCTTTGGGGTGCCATCTTTGCTATGCGTTTGGCGAATACTTTGGGCATACGTAGGCTGTGGATGGAATGTGACTCGATTTTTATGCTACAAGCTATCAACAATCATGAGTTAGTTCCTTGGAGATTGTCGACTAACTGGAATAACTGCTTGAATTTCACTAAGTCTATCCAAATGAAGTGTACTCATGTGTTTAGGGAAGGCAACGCGGTGGAGGATTCGCTGGCAAAGCACGGAGCGACTGTGGAGTCGCGCTGGTGGAGAACTTCTCCTGATTTTTTAAATTATAAGATTGGAATCGAAAACTCGGATCTTCCTTTATACCGTTTTCGCAATATGTAGCCTTTGGCCCCGGGTTTAAGGGGTCCTTTTGTTTTGTTTTCTTCTTCTTGTCTTTGGAAGTAAGGCCTAGTCCCCCTCCTTCTTCTTTTTCCTCATTTTTAATAAAATTGGGTTTGTTTAAAAAAACAACAACTAGGAATTCATCCTCAATCAATAAGAAAATTAGCTACTCATAGTTTGGAGTTCACACAATAATAATAATAATTAAAGAAGAAGAAGAAGAAGAAGAAAGAAGAACTTTTTGAAAAGATGATGGTTGCTCCTTCCTCCAATCCTTGTGCACTTTTACACCTTCTCTAAAGTAGATGTGTGTCAAAAGTTGTACAGAACTCCTTTATTTATAGGCTTCAATGCTCTCCAATCCTTGTAGGAAAAGAATCCCTTTCTCAAAATAACACCACTTTTCCAATTTGAGCCTAATTCCAATTTCAAGTTCAATTCTTCAAAACTTCCCAGATCTAAGTCTTCACACCCATGAGAGAAAAGTTCACACTAAATCTATTATTTTTGGTCGCCGAAATTCCATTTCCCGTCGCCGAAATCCGGTTAGAAGGCTCCATCCGGTCGCTGCTGTAGGACCAAAATATCGCTACAACACTTCTCTACGAGATTAACAACACTTCCCAGCGAGCATCACCGCAATATATTCAACTACACTTTGCGAGTGTCACAAAAGCAGTCAAAAGAGTGACGTAATAACTGAAGATTGAAGAAAACATAAGAAAAGCATGTTTGTCCCGCGATGGTTATAAAGCTTGCGAGAATGAACATTATAATTATCGCGGTACAATCGCAGTATAAATCCGAGATAAAAGGAAAACTTAGCTTGTCATCCATTATGTAACTACCCTATAAATAGAGACCCAATATGTCCAGAAAAGGATGATGTATTTTTGAGAGTGGAGAAAGTCTTAAGGAGAGAGAAACTACAAGAGAAAAGTTGTATTCTTGAATTTTTACATTTCCTATAAACATTTCTGAAAATCAAATAATAAAGTGTCGTTCTTAATCTTCAAATTTGAGTTGGTTATTACAAATTCTTAACAAGGGTGTAGTGTAGGATTTCCTGCAACTACATTTTGGCGCCAGAAATAGGGAGAATCAAACTAAGAAATCTCTAATTACAACTTGAAGATTTGAAGAAATTGTTAGAGTTGAAGAAATGGCTATAAGAAGAAGAAATACATCAGAACCACCAACAACTGTAAGGAGGAGTAAAAGACTTGCAGGAGGAGAAAAAAATGAATTAGGAGAATCTTCAAGGATAAGAACAAGAATAAATAGAACAAGGATTGAAGGAGAAAATCAAATTCCACAACCGAATCAACAAACACCGATACAAGATAGAAATGTGGATTATGATAGTGTGAGTGTGCATAATTGGAGATTGGATTCGATAGAAGATGTAGAAGATCAACAATTAAGAAACGGAAGAAGAGAAGAAAAAAATCAAGGAATGGTTAAAGGATTAATTCACGGAGAAGACGAAGATGAAACAACAGATGATCCAAGACAAAGAATACAAGAGGAAAGAAGATTAGAGGCGGAAGAGCGTGCAAATTTAACAAGACAAAATCACGAGTTGAGAATGGAGAATTTGAGATTACAAAGTAGAAGATCAAGAAGTATTGTTAGATCAAATACAAGATCATTAAGAGAAGAATTAAGGCGAAATTCCCCAATAATAAATGCTAGAGGAAATATCCAAGAGGAAATGAAAAATCTAAATGAAGAGCAACGTCATAGAGAAGAAGAGGTAATAGAAAATCTCCATGATCCGCGTGACGAAACTTTGGATAATAGACTTAACAACAGAAATCAGGAGGGAAGAAACAACCAAAATGATGAAGGTAATCCAGAAGAAGGTAGGAGGATATTATATGGGCGAGAGATTCAGAGAAATCGAAGAATAATTGAGGAAGAAATTGAGAGACATTATGTTGAACAATCACGACTAGCTTGCGAGAGAGAAAGATTAAGGGCAGAAGTATAAGAACAAGAGTTCCAAGAGGCAGTACGACAGAATAACCATGAAAATCGATAAAGGAGACATACACAAAATTGCTATAATGATAATATTCAGGAAGAGTATGATAGAATACATAGGAGAATAGAAAGACAACGAAGAGAAATGATAAGAAATGAAGAAATTCGCAGAGAAGAAAATATACAGCATAATCAGATGCGATTTCAAGAAGGAGGTGAAAGAGAAAATCGCAGAGAAAGACATGATGAAGATGAAGAAGAAGATGCACAAAATCTCGCAAGACAAGAAAGACAAGAACGTAGAAGAAGAGAAACTGCGTTAAAAAGACCAATGGAGAAAAATTCAGTTGAGAATGAGCAAATATTGATAGAATTAGCAGAAATGCGAGGAATGATAAACAATAGAATAGAAGGAGGCAGAAGACAACTTGATGAAGAAATTGAAGAAGTTGCGAGAACCCCTTTTCGCTCAGGAAGTACAACTAAGAGGAATACCTCCTAAATGCAATTTACCGACATTAACCAGTATCTTTGATGGAACTAATTGTGTTGTTCAGCATGTTAAGGCTTATGTCAGGTGTATGCTGCAATGGGAGAATCATGATGTTGTATCGTGCAAGTATTTTGCATCTAGCTTAACTGGTGAGGCGTTAAAATGGCTTGAGGGATTGCCAAAAAATACTATAACTTCTTTTGATCATTTGCAAGCTACATTTCTGGGAGCATATATAAGCAAAAATTCATCGCGGCCAGGAATTAAAGATGTATTTGGATTAAAACAGAGGATTGGCGAGAGTTTGTAGCACTTAACCATAAGATGGAAGACAATGTGCAGTGAGATGGCTATAAGAGTTGATGAAAGATATCTCATTTTGTCTTTCATTAATGCAATGTTCGCAACTAATCTGATGTACATACAAATTTTCAGAATCAAAAATATTATCACAATGACTGAGCTACGAGAACTACAAGAAGAATACATTGCTTTGGAGGAGAAACAAAATGAAATGGAATCATATCCAATCACAAACACCAGCTCAGTAGCGGAAAATGGAAGTTTACTTCCTAAAATGATTAACAATGTGGCGAGCACCTCGCAGACACAACAAGAGAAAGTGGTGATTGATAATCAGCAGAAGTTAGTAGCGATGGGCAGTCGAGATCAAGAAGAGTATGAAAGGGAGAAAAATTATTACAATAGCGGTGGAAATAGTAAGATTCAAAGGCTTGATCAGCCGCAAGAAACTTATGGTGGACAAAGGCAAAATAACTTTAGAGGGCAAGGTAATCAGAAGATAGTATGGGAAGAAATCAAGATGCCACCCCTAAATGCTAGTATAGAAAAAATTTGGGAATCTATCATTTTGATGGAAAATATACCATCCCCATGGAATATGGGAAAGGAGCCGCATCCAAATAATCGGAGTCAAGAATTTTGTCCTTACCATCACTTTCATGGTCACACAATAAATGATTGTAGGAATGTAAAGAGAATAATTTTAAGGATGATTGACCAAGGAAAGCTAAACCACTTTTTAGTAGGACATCCACAATCTCAGCGATTGCCTCCAGCACCAGAAATTCGCAGGGTAAATACTGTAAAAGAAGCAGAAACATTCGTAATAGAAGTTGGGGCTAAAGTAAAGAATTTGTTTTGTAATTCCATTGTACATTCACACAGAACTATTGAGGATTTACATGATAATGTTCTAAGCAGAGTCTTCGCGAGAGACACAGATGGAAGAGAGATAATGAATATTGCGAGAGCCTCGTCATTAGAAGAATGGCAAAATCAAACTATATCTTTCACTGCACAAGAAGTACCATAGCCTGGAGATCAGCGTGATAACCCATTGGTGGTAAGATTAGAGATAAATCCAAAGCAAGTAGAAGAAGAAGATGAAGAAAATGATGATGAAAATGAAGATTCTTGGGCTATCAATAGACACAGGCAGTTCAGTCGACATCTTATTCTATCATACCTACAAAACCATGGGTGGAAGAGACGAAGATATAACACCATCAACATATAAAATATATGGCTTTAATGGAACATCTAGCAAACCAAAATGCGAAATTACAATGCGGATTCCATTAAAGGGAATATCTTCAAAGATCTTGTTCTGTGTTGTGGACATTGAATCACCTTATAATGCCCTGATTGGTCGACCTTGGCTACATAGGATATTAGGTGTAGCATCTAATTTTCACCAGTGTATTAAATTTCCTCATCCTAATGGTGTTGGAGTTATTAAGGGAGATTGGGGAGAAAGCAAGAAATGTTATGAGATTGATATAAAATCTTGCGAGGAAAGAGCTGAGAAGAATAGCAATTGGAAGTACAACATCAAGAAACTACAGAGATGTGAAATATTGATGATTGATATAATAGAGAAGCGAGAGGAAGTTGATGGCGAGCGTATCGCAGAAAAATAAAAAACAGCAAAACGTAGCAGAAAAGAAGAACCAGAAAATAGTAAGTAGAAGGTAAAATGATGAAATTTAAAGAAGCTTACGCATAATTTGTTTGAATAAAATGAAATTGAAAAGAGTACTCTGTTTGAAAGAATTGCAAAATTTTACAAGAAGATCAAAGAAATGAAATTTTATCAGAGTTACAATACTCGCGAGAAACGCGAATAAAATTTCGCAGAGATTAATAGAATGGGACGAACCTTTATGGCGTGCACCTTAGTTCGCGGATACAATTTCGCAAGAGGAAAATGTAAGACCTAATAGTGTGTCATATAAGGGGGTATCTCTTTACATGACTCGGGGATAAGGTTATACCGCTGCTGGAACCTGAGTCATGCAGATGTTGGGGTTAAAGAAAACTTATCCAGGAGAGAGATCTTGGATTTCCAACTATATAAGGTTATACCCTGGTTGAACGACTGAGAATCTCTTCTAATAAGTGCAGAAATATGACTATGGCGCCGAGGTACACGGTTGATCTAAGGATGCCCGGGACGGACGAACCTACCATGGCCATCCTTGGTAAGTCTTGGCTATGATGCATTTGGCCTGAAGAAAACCCCACTTAGGGTGCAGTCTTGTAACTATAAGCCATATAGGCAAAAAAGACAAGAGGCTGCAAAAACAGCTGGTTGTTGGCAAATATGGATGGGAGGAGCTAGTCTTGTATGGCCGATGTTCCCTCCTTGAAGGGGAAACCAGGGGGAAGATAAGGGCGGCACCCTCCATTAGGGAGATGATAAGTGTCTAAAGACGGCAATGTCATGGGGCTTTATGATCGCAAGAAAATTTAGGCCTGTCATATTATCGCATGACGAAAATTATACAGAGGCAACAAGCCAAAAGAGAAAAGTTAAGATGAGATCAATGAGTTTTTACATGAAAGTGTAAATACGTCCTGCGATTTCATCACAAGACGGCAATGTCATAAGGTTTAATTCTTTCAAAAGAGTTTATACTTATCATATTGTCGCAGAGATGTTGAAAAAATATTGATAAGGCAACATCAATGGGTCAATACATGCAAATGTAAAGACGTCCTGCGATTTTGTCGCAGAAAGAAAAAATGTGGCAAAATAAGACCTTTAATTAGGAAGGCATAATAAGACCATAAGATTATTGCGATAATGCTCGCAGAATTTATGAGATTTGCGATTTTACGCATAGATCATAAAGTTATGCAATTGTTACTAGCGATAGCATCGCCAATATTGAGGCAAATTTAATTTGATTTACAACTAATATCTAATCTCTACTCAATTTTTTCATATTGCAGATGAATAATAGAGGCAAGTATGGGAATGCATAGAATGATGAAATTATTATTCATCCACCATATAATAAAATTGCATAGATATTATTAAATGATACATTTATATAGATAATTAAAGGATAATAATTGTGTTGATTGATTATGTTGCAGAAAAAGAATTATTTTCTAATTCGTACAGATAAAAGAAAAAGAAATTTGCACGTCAAGTTGGATAAACTCGCAGCAATATTACGAGAAGCAGAAAATGAATGTACAAAATTTACAAGGAAGATAAAAGGAAGAAAAGGAATTATTTGGATCCCTCACTTTCTTCATCAAATTTCTTGTCATCGCCAGATTCTTCTTCTTCATCGTTATCACTATTAACTTCATCTTCATCAGATTTCTTTTCATTGCCAAACTTTTCTTCATTACCATTATTATTGTCGTCTTCATCTTCGCTAGATTCCTCAGCTTCTCTATCAGAGATAACTATATTTGGGGTATCAGCTGGAATTTCCTTTGCGAGATCGGGATATGTAGCATAAGGAATATCATGATCATCACAGACTAGTTTAATGGCGTTATTACGAACACGGATAAGGGAGTTACTAAAATTCGAAGCATTAATTTTCAATTTTTCCTTCAATCTAGAATACTTTTCATCGCGAGAAGATAGATTTCTAGCAAGTTGGATTTTCTCTTCTTCCAACTCATCAAATCTTCTACGATAGTTCTTTCCGGATGCTGCGAACAAATGATAACAAAGTTAATACATATAAGGATGATTCAATCAGAAAATAAATTAATAAAATCATAAGAGTGATAACCTTCTCTTTCAGAAATCATGTCTTTAATTAAATCCGCTTGTTCAACATGAAGACTGACATCTACACCTAAATTAGTTCTGGCATTGTCAAGAACTTTCGCAACCCAAGCAAACTCCACATCATTATTTATAAGAAGACGTGAACGAATTTGGTTTTCTCTTTCAATAAAACCTTCCTTCTCGCGGATAATCCCATCCCTTTCAATTTGAACTTCAAGAATGGTCTTATGGAAATTTTCTAAAGTTTCACCTCCTTATCTAGATATACGGTCTTTGTCTTTTGAGAGATCTTTGTTTTTGGTCTTTAAAGTTTTAATCTCAATTTTGGAATTATGATAAAGTTGTTTGAATCTGTGAGTTATATCTAAACAAGATCTGTAGTCAATTTCTAAGAGGCGAAACTTAGATCTGAGTTCATCTATGGAAAGGGAATTAACATTGGAAGGGTTATTTAAAGAATTATTAAGAAGTTCTAGAAGAGTATCATTGTCTATTGGTTCAGGAAAAGAGCGAATGGTTAAAGCCTCATCATTGAGACCATAAATGTCTGCGAGAATGATAAATCAAGTAAGAAAGAATAGTGAAACATTGAATTATGAAGGAAAAGAAGAAGGTTATCATACCTAAGAGTTGTTTGGTAATAGTATCAAGATTGGATACTTTGATCGATTGTTGAAGAAGATTATTCTCAAGTTCTTTATTCTTCTCGCGAAGATTAGCAAGTTCAGCTTCCATTTGTTCATTCTTCTCATGAAGATTAGAAAATTCAGATTTTAGTTCTTCATTCTTTTGGCAAAGAACAACATTCTTCTGTTGAGAAAATTCACGCCTATTGTCTAAATCAGAAGCAACAGCAAAAGCATCTCTTCCAACCTGCGATAGAACTATATAAGTCAAAATCTGGCAAAAATATCAATAGATACATAAAAGGGATGAGCAAGTAGAAACATACCAGGCTACCAAGAGAATTTAGGAGACTTGGAGTCAGCAATCTTGAAACCCCACGGAGGAAATCACTCTCAGCTAATATGGGAGCATCGTAGACTTTGGCGAGGGACTGGGATATTCCATTAATAGCTTCATCTCCATACTCATTTGGGATACCAAATGTATTACTGCCAAAAAATTTGGATAGTTGAGCCATTGCAGACTCAGAAGAATAAGAATCCTTTATAGAAGGAACATCATTATAAATGCCGAAATTATCATCATCATTGTCCTTATCAAAATCAACACTTAAATTTTCTGGAATAGGTTGAGGAGTTGAAGAAAAATGGAGTTGATTTTTTGTTTTCTTTAAGGGAGGATCGTCAAATTCATCAATACGAGGAGCAGCAGGCTTCACTTTGGGAGGGGCATTGGATCTTCCCTTGCGATCATTTGAAGATTTCACCTTGGTTTGTGGTTCCATTGGTTCTAATTCTTCAATTACTTGCTAGCACAAATAAAGATAAGAAATAGAGGCAACAATATATTGTTAAGATTTATAAAGAAAATATTTCTTACTTCATCTGTGAGTAATTGAAGAGCTGAACGAGTAGCAGGTTTCCTAAACTTCTCATAATAGGCCTTCAATCTCTCAATCAAGTAAACATGCATAATCAGCGAGAGCTTAAAGATGTGAAAATCAAAGAAAAATAATAAAAATAACTTGTTATGTGAAGAACTAAGAAAGACATACTTTTTTATCTTTCTCAGGCCAATAGAACACCCATGGTTAGTATTCCACGAGATTTGCAGGCAAGGCATGAGTGCCAGAAATATACGGGCCCTCTAAAATCAGAGGAAAAATAAACCACTTGTCATCGCTAGAATGGTGAGGACCTTGATTAGTATTTTTATTCCAATCTATATCTAGCATAAGAGCTTTATCTTCAGCAATCTTATCTTTCTTTCGAAAACGGATGCCCCGGCAAGTGCGATCTCTCTTCATGGGGATTATGTCACAGTTGATGAAGAAATTATCCACAGTATACATCGCGGGAATGATTGGAACATCTTTGAATTGGGGATTCTTCGCAGCATAAGGGTAGCGAGATCCTTTATTGGCGTCGCGAGAGGCATATTCAAGTAGTAATCGAATACAATCTCCACCCAGTTGATATACTGCTCGCGAGAATTTCTCGTGAGAAATTATTTCATAAAATAAGGGAAGATATGGGTCATAGAGAGGAATTGGAAGACCAGCGTCAAGTTGACCTAGCGATACTATAAATTTCTCGCGAGAACATTCATGATCAGAAAATAATTTGATGGAAAGCTCGGATTTAGGACTTTGATTTGGAATCGTAGACAAAGTAAAACCTTTACTTTTGAGTTTTTATCGCATCTCACCAAAAGCAGCCAAATTTTTAGCACCAGCAGCAACCATTTTTTAAGTATGGGAATGAAGAAAAAGGTTGAAAAATAAGAAAGGAATCACAACGATAACAGATGCGCAATTTACGGAAGAACAATAAACTTGCAGAGAAGTTACGGATAGATAGAAGAAGAAAGTAAAAGAGGAAAAGAAAAGAATGAAAGGAGTATTTATAGAAGAAGAAATTTCTCGAAGAAGATAAATGTAATATTAGCTAAGAAAAGACATGAACGGTCATATCGCAGCGGTTAGAGAGGACCTGTCATAAATTTATTAGAAGAGAGAATATGTGAAAACAGCTGGCGAAGGATATAGAAACGTGTCATAATAGATAAATCTGAAAAGATAAGTAGTTGCGGCATTTTAAAATTCTCATGATCTTCTCTTCTTCGCAGAAAAGACATGAGAAGAGGCAAGATGTAGGAACAAAATATCGCTACAACACTTCTCTACGAGATTAACAACACTTCCCAGCGAGCATCACTGCAAGATCTTCAACTACACTTTGCGAGTGTCACAAAAGCAGTCAAAAGAGTGACGTAATAACTGACGATTGAAGAAAACATAAGAAAAGCATGTTTTTCCCGCGATGGTTATAAAGCTTGCGAGAATGAACATTATAATTATCGTGGTACAATCGCATTATAAATCCGAGATAAAAGGAAGACTTAGCTGTCATCCATTATGTAACTACCCTATAAATAGAGACCCAATATGTCCGGAAAAGGATGATGTATTTTTGAGAGTGGAGAAAGTCTTAAGGAGAGAGAAACTACAAGAGAAAAGTTGTATTCTTGAATTTTTACATTTCCTGTAAACATTTCTGAAAATCAAATAATAAAGTGTTGTTCTTAATCTTCAAATTTGAGTTGGTTATTACAAATTCTTAACAAGGGTGTAGTGTAGGATTTCCTGCAACTACAACTGCTATATTCTTCCCGGCAACAGAATATTCCTTCACTGCACCGTTAGAAGTAACTGTCAAACTAAAAGTCTTCGTCAGTCAATGGATCAAGGGGAGGAGGATTAAGGCACCGAGTCAGCATCTTACTCGGCTAACTGGTCTTATTCAGCTGATTTGGATCGATTATCGCAGTACTGAGTTGAATCGCCGGAGGGGAAATTCGGACAGAGTTTTCTCAGTTTTTAGGACATTAAGGCCATAATTTCAGGCCATTTCCTTCTCCCTATAACAATCCTAGGCATACATCTATAGTATCATTTGCAGAATTTCATTCACTGCCTGCAATCAACACAAACATCTCTGCAACTTCACTTATGAATCATACCCTAGTCACCATTTTAACCCATCAATCCTCGATCTGAACCTTCTTCTTTAATATCACAGCTCCGATTTCATTTCCTTCCTCTTAGATAGATATCAACAGAACCCATTATTTCCTCCCTGCATCTTCAATTCCAGAGACCCATCAACAACATATCTCGGATTTCAATATCTCGCTCATCCCAACCACCACCAGCAATTTCAGTGAAAACCCATTACTTTCACATATTCGATATTCAGCCACAGAGATGATTCCCAGATTCATTCCTTCACAAACCCATTTGATCCATGTTCTTCAGAAATTCATCATCCTCTAACCTATTTTACCGAGCTTCGACAGCAGATTATGTTTACAACCCCATATCGATTTTATCACTGATTTTTTCTTCTTTTCGTGACCCTGATTTCTTCACACCACCTTCATCTTATCTCAGATTCAATCCCCTTCAATTTCATCTCTCAGTTTCAGTCTATTTCATCATCTCGATTTCTCGGACAAACAGCAGCAGCAACACAGCTGCTTTTCTTTCTCAATTTTTGGGGAAAATGATTGAGATGAATGAGAGAAAAGTCTTCTATCGATTTAGGGTTATGAGGTGTAGGGGTGGATAATGGTACCCCACTACTGTCTAGGGGGACACCCCAATGGATACCCTATAACAAGAAGCTACCCCTTGACATCAGTTGGCTGTTTCTAATACTCCTTTGAGAGATTTGCCCCTTAACCTTGACTCGGCTCCCAATAGTACTCGTCTGTGAAATGACCTTTTAGCCCTTAATGCTCAATTTAGGATGAGTTCTTCTTTTTTTCCTCCGTGCGACTCCAGAATACCTAATAACTCAAAAACACGCGTAAAATACATAATTTACAAGAAAAATAGCAAAGAAAGCATAAACACTATAGATAGTAAATACGGTGTATTCTACATCTATTAGAAATCCGCGAGCCTGATTATTATGTGAAACAACTTGAACGGCACCAAAAACCAATATTCAAGTGTCAATTAATATAATCAACAACTAAAGGTTGAATTTACAATTGACTGATCTTAACGCACAACATGTGATATTTCTATTATATAACAAAATATAATGCGGAAAAGAAATAACACAGACATAAGAATTTTTGTTAACGAGGAGTACCGCAAATGAAAAAAAAAACCCAGAACCTAGTCCAGCTTTGAACACCACACTGTATTAAGCCGTTACAAACACTATCCTACTACCAATGAACTTCAGGCTAGAATGTAGTTGAGCCATAATCAATCTCACACTGATCAAAGTACAATTGCACTCCTTACGTATCTGAACCCTAGTAGGATTATAAGGACTTGATTCCCTTAGATGATCTCACCCACAACCAAGAATTGCTACAACCCAAAGTCGAAGACTTGATAAACAAATCTGTCTCACACAAAAAAGTTTATTGGAATAGATAAATCTGTCTCCCACAGAAGTACCTACGAATTTTTTTCCGTATTTTGATAAATCATGGTGCACATGAACCTATTGATAAACCGGACTTATATTCCCGAAGAACAACCTAGTATTATAAATCACCTCATAACAATCTTATTCATATGGTAGCTAAACAAGATATTGTGAAATCATAAATGATGAGAGGAAGATGTTTGTGACTACTATTTATCTTGCCTATCATAGAATTAATCTCGAGCAAATCTTAGAGAAGATAGTACTCAATATGATAGAACATGGAAAGATCAAAACACGCAACTATAGAGAAAATAGTTGGGTCTGGATTTATAATCCCAATAAAGTCTTTAAGTCGATAACCTACAGGGTTTCATGAAAAACCTAAGGTTAAAGGAGAATCGACTCTAGTCGCAACTAGTATCACATAGGAGGTGTGGGGATTAGGTTTCCCAGTTGCTAGAGTTCTCCTTTATATAGTTTTCAAATCAGGGTTTGCAATCTTAGTTACCTTGGTAACAAAGCATTCAATATTCACCGTTGGATGAAAACCTGATTAGATTCAAGCTAATATCTTTCAACCGTTAGATCGAACTTAGCTTGTTATAAAAAAATAAAATGTACCTTCTGAAAAAGCGGGGGTCTAACAACCTCACCCAATATTTCGCTTAGCAATCTATATGGATTAAATCAATATACTTTTAACTTTTAAGGGAATCAACTAGACAGTCAGACTCAATCTTAATAAAAAGTATATCAAAGAGTTATATCTCAATTTCTTGGTTCAATACCAACTCAAACAAATAGAAATTTGCGAGTCTGATTGAATACAAGGGAAATAAACTTTAGCGGTACCAAAGACCAATGTTCAAGGATGAATCAATTTTAATCAACAAACAAAGGTTGGATTTACCAATTGATCGATGCAAACACACAACCCGTGATATTTTAATTATATAACAAAATATAATGCGAAAAAAAATAACACAGACACCATAGGTTTTGTTAACGAGGAAACCGCAAATGCAGAAAAACCCCGAGACTTAGTCCAGATTGAACACCACACTGTATTGATCCGATACAGACACTAGATTACTACAAACTAACTTCGGTTTGGACTATAGTTTAACCCCAATCAATCTCACACTAATTCAAGGTACAATTGTGCTCCTTATGTCTCTGATCCCAGAAGGATACTAAGAACTTGATTCCCTTATCTGATCTCACCCACAACTAAGAGTTTTTATGACCCAAATTCGAAGACTTTAATAGACAAATTTGTATGACACTGAAAAGTCTACATGAATAGATAAATCTGTCTCCCACGAAAATACATACAAGTTTTGTTCCGTATTTTGATAAATCAAGGTGAAATGAACTAATTGATAACCGGACTTATATTCCCGAAGAACAACCTAGAATTATCAATCACCTCACAATAATCTTAATCGACTAGCGAAACAAGATATTGCGGAATCACAAACGATGAGACAAAGATGTTTGTGACCACTTTTCTATCTTTCCCATTGGAGAAATTAATCTCATGCCAATCTTACGATTGCACTCAATCACAATAAAAATAGCAAGATCATATCAAGAAACTACAGAGAAAATAGTTGGGTATGGATTCACAATCCCAATGAAGTCAGGGCCTAGGTGGAAACCTAAGGTTAAAGAAGAATCGACTCTAGCTTATACAACTAGTATCACATAGGAGGTGTGGGGATTAGGTTTCCCAGTTGCTAGATTTATCCTTTATATAGTCTCCAAATCAGGGTTTGCAATCTAAGTTACCTTGGTAACAAAGCATTCAATGCGTTAGATGAAAACCTGATTATATTCAAGCTAATATCTTTCATCTGTTAGATTGAACTTAGCTTGTTATACACAACTGAAATATATGTCATTTAGGTTTGAGTAATCATACCTAAACATGTACATTTAGTTGGTTCAACAGTAGTTAAATAATGGTTAGCCATATGAGCACTTTCATATCAACCTTATTCATCTTCACCATAACTAGTCCAAATCACTCAAATGAACTAGTTCGAGAGTTGTTCAATTGCTTAGATCTTATAGAGGTATACAAGACACAACTGAAGCAAAATAGATTCATGAATATACCCACGGTTTGCAAATTACATTCCTTAATATATAAATGTTTTAGTTCATGAACAAACCAATTTTAGAAAGTAACACACTTAAATATGAGTACGGGTATGCGTACTTAAGTAACCGGATTTGAGTTTGTTTTGGTTTCCAAACTCAGCAGAAATTCATGGACGTGAAATTCCTGCCAATATGCTTACAGGTACGCATACTTAGGTAACAGGATTGAGTTGGTTTTGATTTCCAAACTCAGCAGAAATTCACAGACGTGAACTTCCGCTAGTATGCGTACCGGGTACGCATACTTACCCAGTCTCCATCAACCATTTAGTACACACAAGTATGCTGGTTCCCGGCTTTGGATTTATACACTAATACACGAACAAATTATATCTTTATACTCAAATATGGTTACATGTTCTAAACTCTTTATTTCAATCATTGAAACATTCTTAGAGGATCTTAAATAGAGGTTATCCACACACTATTTTTCATCAAAGAAATTTTCAAGATATTGAAATAATCAACATGACCTTCATCACTTGTAAATATGAATTTGGCCAAAGCGAAAGATTACCAACACATATTTCGAGAAATAGATAAGCGAGATAAACTCGGCTCGAAATAGCAAATGTTTATAATCGAAGTCTATATAGCAATACGACTTTTGTCTCAAGATGGGAGATAGAGTAAATAGACTTTTGAGTTATATATAAGTTCAAGTCTCCACATACCTTTTTGTCTATGAAAATCCACCAGTTCCTTGAGTAGTTCTTCGTTGCTGCATGATGAATTCCGTGGAGTCTTGATCTCAACTGCACTTTCTATCCTAGTCTGAGACTTAGCTATATGTAGACTAGAAATCAAGACTTATAGTTTTGGCAACTAAACTTGACAATAATCTTGAGATAACAACGTTTGCGAGTTTGACCGAGCAATGCTCTAACACCTTCACTTATATTTGAGTAACTGTACCTAAACGTGTACACTAGGTTGGCTCAACAGTAGCTAACCGATGTTAGCTATATGAACACTCTCATATCAACCTTATTCATCTTAACCACAACTAGTTCAAATAACTCAAATGAAACTAGTTAAAGAGTTGTTCAATTGATATATTCTCATAAAAGTATAAAAGAACACAATTGAAGAAAAATTGGTTTGATTCACTCGAATCAATTCATGAACGTTATAGCCACGGTTTTCAAAGAATGCATTCCTTATTATATAAATGTATTAGTTCATGAACAAACCGATTTTAGAAAGTTACACACTTAAGTATGCATACGGGTATGCATACTTAAGTAACCGGATTTGAGTTTGTTTTGGTTTCCAAACTCAGTAGAAATTCACGGACGTGAACTTCCGCTAGTATGCGTACGGGTACGCATACTTAGGTAACCGAATTGAGTTAGTTTTGATTTCCAAACTCAGCAAAAATTCACGGACGTGAACTTCCGCCAGTATGCGTATGGGTATGCATACTTACCCAGTCTCCATCAACCATTTAGTACATACACAAGTATGCATACATTTGGTTCCCGGTTTTGGACTTATACACTAATGCGCGAACACATTATATGCTTATATCCAAATATGGTTACATGTTCTAAACTCTTTATTTCAATCATTGAAATATTCTTAGAGGATGTAAATAGAGGTTATTCACACACTATTATTCATCAAAACAATTTTCAAGATATTGAAATAATCAACATGACTTTCGTCACTTGTAAATATGAAATTGGCCAAAGTGAAAGCTTACCAACACATATTTCGAGAAGTAGATAAGCGAGATAAACTCGACTCGAAAAAGAAAATGTGTATAATCTAAGTCTATCTAGCATTATGACTTTTTTCTCAAGATAAGAGATATAGTAGATAGACTTCTGAGTGATAGATAAGTTCAAGTCTCCGCATACCTTTTTGTTGATGAAGATCCACCAGTTCCTTGAGTAGTTCTTCGTCTTTGCATGATGAACGATATGGAGTCTAGAGCTCAACTACACTTTCTATCCTAGTCCGAGACTTAGTTATAAGTTGACTATAAATCAAGACTTATAGTTTTGGCAACTAAACTTAACAACAAGCTTGATATAGCAACGCTTGCGAGTTCGACCTCGGAATGCTCTAACAATCTCCCCATTTGTCAATTTTAATGACAAAACTATCAATACATATAAAATACAAAATAAATAAAATTTGCAGCTTCTCTTCCACATGCATGATCTCCTTGGTTCTTCAACATTACTTGAAATCTTTGTCACTTCCAAGTACTCCAATGATTCCAAAGATATTCAATGCAACATCACCATTGTTGAAGATTTGTAGCCATAACAATGAGAAAACAAAAGCTCTCAATAATTGTTACACAGTGTCATAGTATTATTACACAACATCAAAGCTCAATTGTATCACAACTTTGACAACAATACTATGGTGATATGTATCACTACCCCTTAGTCAATACTTCATCTCATATGAAAACCACTCCACCTTTCATAATGATCTGAAAATCATATGTATTTGTAGTGTGAACTACACATTAATTCTCCCCCTTTTTGTCAATAAAATTGGCAAAGGTAAAAAAAACTAGTGGGATCCTAATGAAATTTCCATAGAGACACTTCATGACCAAAAGAAAGCACATATCAACTTTTTAGATGCAGTCATATAGCCAAAACTAAATGCATTCATCAAGGAGTTTATAAAGATATAAGATAACCCCTATAATATTCCACAGCCGCACTCTCCACAAAGATTTGGAAATTAAGCGCAAGTTCAATTAAGAACTCTCCCCCATAAAATGTCATTCCCGAAAGAACAACAAGAGCGACCTTACTTTCACAAGAAAAGAAGTATTTCTTTGGACAACAACAACTCACATAAGAATATGAATTTGTATCCAAAATACTTAATTAAATCAACCACAAGAGAACCCATGATTAATTCAATCAGAAATGCTCAACATAAGAAAACTTACGGAGCCGCACAGTATATACATAAAAATATGGATCAGGGAAGATCAATACTGCGGAATAAACAAAGATTCATTATATCTTTCATCACTATTTGCACAATGACATATAATAGACTTAATCTTTGTAAACAAAAGATCATCTTTTCTTCCATCAATATTTGCATAATGACATAAAAGGCTTAACTTTTGTTTTTGTCAAAAGTTCATACATTCTTTTATCAATACTTGCATATCGACGTACGAAAGACTTAACTTTTGATAACGCATGGGACAATCATAATTCACGGACATAAACAAACATATCCCATATCCCATATCCCATAACAAATTACAATATATAAAACCATAAAGATTAATATTGCAAAAATCATCTTCCAAACAAACTTTAGAATTTAAATGAATAAATCTAAAAACACTGAAGATGAAAATGTTGGACATAGCTATATGTAATCACAATAATGGCTATTCCAAACTCTAGTTATTCTTCTTAAAAACACAAGAATAAAATTCTCATAAGAAGTTTCTTAGACAAAAAGAGAAAATTTAGTTTCTTTGACAACTTCATACCTTTGAAAGGGTCCATCAGAAAAGGTATCACTGATATCCTTGACTTTCTTGACCGTAGAGACTCCATGTTTATGAGTTAGAACATTAGTTTTTCGATCAACAATTCGGGCAAGATGCCTAGCTTAGACACAATCTAGGATAAGTTTCTTCTGATTCCTGATCAAGATGTTTTGATTATCAAGGATTTTGGTCTGACCATCAAGCAACTGATTTATTTGCAGTTGAAGGTTTACAAACCAGACCCTAGAGTCATTCTGAAGAAGAATTAAATCCTTGACAGATTCTCCAACCCAGGAGTTATACTCTTTCCTTTCAATCATCCTTTTCAGGATAAGATATTGAACATAATTGCATCCTTTAAAGTCTTCTTCCATCTCAAGATTCACAACTTCTTGAGGTCTTGAGGAGTTTTCCATACCCTTTATTTTTTTTATATTATTAGGGAAGGCAAAACAATATAAGATATATATATGTTTTCAGGCAAGCGATTGACACCCTTGTTGTGAAAACCCTAAACTTCCAAGAGAGACCCTGACGTTCATGGACTGGTTGAAAATAACAGGACTGGAGAGATTAAAATAAATACCTCTGTTTTCATATATCCCACATCATCATGACTCAATAATTAAAAATTTAATCAGAGCATATGAGTGAGATTCAAGACAACAAGGAGTAAAGAGACTCTACTTTTACCTCAAGAGAAAACAACATAGTCAAACGCAACACAGATGAAAAACTATATTAGACTTGAGTATCTCCCAACAATCATTCTTTCATCTCTCAAGTTAGATACAAGAATAAAAATCCTACGATTAGGTAGTCAAGTGAGATGTGATCCCACTATGAGTGTTGAGATATGAGTTGTAAATTCTATCTGAAGGTTTGTACTTGGTATTCCTTACCTTTCTTTGGTTATTTTTTATTCCACAAGAATTTAACATAACCTTGTCAGGTGATCCATCAGAAATATTTTTCTGAGGATTAAGTCTAGGACCTCTAGAAACCGATTCCAGAGAATTAGAAGAGACATGTCTCCACCATCTAGACTTAGATTTACCAGACATATTCTCATAAACACTAGGAATATGTGTTTTTGTGGTGTAGAAACTAGCACCATATGGAGACACACGATTCCTGTGGGTATTTTGAGATGAGTGACCATTGAAAATCCTTTTATGATAATTATGGTTTTCTGCAAGAATGAAATCCATTGTAGATGTCATCAGACGATTTACTCGGTTGACAGTAAAAACAAGTAGATTTTGAAGATCAGAAATTGTTTCTTTCTAGCAAAACAATGTTGAACATAGTGATTCTTTTTCCCACAGAAGAAACAGGTTCGTGGAAGAGAAACATTGGAAGGAACCTGTTTCAAATTCATAGCCCTATTAGAAGATTGCAAGTAGTGTAAACATTTTTTAGCAGGAACTTCCTTTGGAGAGATTTTCTTAATGTACTGTAATTCTGTCTGAGAATTAGAGATCGGTACAGAAAAAATTCTCGTTAACACATAGTTTTCCTTTTTTAAGAATTTACATTGTTCCTGGGCTAGAATAAGGGATGCACCCAGTTTCTCTTTTTCAACACGAAGCCTGTTTAGCTCAGATGAATGCGTCTCGATCAAACATTTTTCTCTAATTGAGTTTTCGTCTCGATCAAACATTTTTCTCTAATTGAGTTTTCTTTAACAATATCCTCAAGCAGTAATATGGATACTAGGTATTCAACTATTAATTAAACCTCATTCAACTTGTAATATTATTCTTGTCCTTATAGTAGATTCAAGTCTACCGTATAACTAAGGTGTTTCTCCAATGGATAATTTAATCACAACTAAAGTATTTCTCCAAAGCATTAATTGTCTAATTAAACAACTAATCTAAAGATCAATATTTGGTTAAGCATGAGTTGTAGCATAATCAACATAGAGATATTCTAACTACAATGGATACATGGCATACATTGTGAGAGCAAGATGTTGAAAAACTTGGATTAAATTATATCTTTAAACAATTCTAAACTTTCAAGAACAAGATACAAGATATGAATACATACCAATGAGATTAGGGCTTCATCTAAACCTAGTAAATGGAACTAGAACATGAAGAACATTACAACAAAACTTAAATTTGATAAACTAACATGAACAAGCTATTCTTGGATGGTTTTTCAACACAACAACCTCTCTATTTATACACAAAATTCCTCAAGCACTTGGATCCGATTTTTGGCACTCATCCACTCAACAAAACATGTTTTCTTAATTGATGGAATATATTTGGTTGTGGGAAACAAATTGGGAGTGATTGAGTGAGAGAATGGGGGTGAGGTGGATGTTTTGGAAAGAATCCAATGGGGGTGAGGTGGATGTTTTGGAAAGAATCCAATGGGGTGAGGTGGATGTTTTGGAAAGAATCCAATGGGGGTGAGGTGGAAATGGATTTGGGTCTTGGGTTTTGGATCATGGGTTTTGGATCATGGGTTGTTTAATCCCATGAATTTGTAAACAAGTTGCCATCCATTTTTCTTCTCTTTTGTCTTCTCAATTCTTCCAAGCTTTATTTAGTACTTAAAAACACAAAATTAATTAATACAAATATTTATTCTTGAAAATGGTAAAATGCATAATATATGACTTTGAAGCTGAGTTAAGTGCCAATGAAAAGGTTGATGAATATGCAATATTTGGCACTCATCAAATACCCCCAAACCTGAATTTTACTTGTCCTCAAGTGAAACCCAGAAATCCTAACTTTACCACTTTGATAATTTAGCGTAACTAAGCCTTTAAACCCCCTAAGTGTCCCTAGTGGACGAGTTGTAGTCTCGTGAGGGCCTACCAAAGAAGTACCCACAAACCCTTCTCCAATATCGAGAGCATCCATAGAAATGTCTTTGTCTTCGGTCTTCAACTGTAGATGATGAACTTAGAATTTCGTAGAACCTTGATAATTTGTAACCATTTTTTTTAAGACCCGCTAGATCATCATATTTTTTTAGTGACATTACACAAAATTGATCATCGGATACAAAACACAAGACCCGCTCAAAAAAGACTAAAAAAAAAAATCCTACAAAAGACCCGCTACACAACATGGTCATCGACTAATTTGATTTTTTTAATAAAAGACTAAAAAACTATGCAAAACACACCCCCAAACCTAAATCTAACATTGTCCTCAATGTTTCAAAAGATGATAAGAACACATAAGAGAACAAGGTCAAATAATATGAGCTTTGGTTAGCACAAAATATATCTTTTAAAATTTTACCTACTAGATTATACCATGATGACTCACCATGTACCAACAATCTAAAAAGTTGAGGATCAACCCAAAAGACGTAACATCAACAGCCTTACACAATTATAACGCAATGCAAGTGAGACTCGCATATGTGAATGAGTTACCCCAAACCTAGATTTTTCAATAGATATATTTTTGGGTACAAAATCTAACAATTTCAGATACAAGATCTAGTTCAAAGTGGATTTTGTCAGGATGGATGGAGAGACATGAGTGAACTCTAATTGTGGCTCAACACTCTAATCTTTTCATATTCTCTAGATTGCCTAAAATCATGCAAAATATAGCAATTCTCAGCAGGATGGCCTAAGCCTCCACATAAGGTACAAGCATATCCATTTGCATCAATGATTGTGAGAGTTGGCCTTTGTAAAAGATGTTCATTTTCACCTCATGGTGGATGATACATGTGTGAGTAGTTACTAGGGTTCATGTATTGATGCTCGAGGATGTGAAAATTTCTAATCATGGTCTTTTCTCTGATGGATTTGTTTCATCCCCACCCTGCAGACCAGAATCCTCGACATGATCTCTAACTAGCACTAGGCTTGTTGAGGAGATTGGGATGTTCACGCTGTAGGGTAGTTTCTTAAATTAGTTTTTCGATATTGTTAGAAAATGACTCAATGATACTATAGAGTTCTAGTTCTTGACCAAGAGACTTTTCAAATTCATCAATGAGCTGAGTATGATTATGAAAATTAATAAACTCTCCAATGGATAATTTAATCACAACTAAAGTATTTCTCCAAAGTTTTTATTTGGTTAAGCATGAGTTGATTCTAGTGATATCCATTTTGGATGGTTTTTCAACACAACAACCCTCTCTATTTATACACAAAATTCCCTCAAGCACTTGGATCAATTTTGGCTCATCCACTCAACAAAACATTTTTTGACAAAGTGTCAAATGTCTCATTTGAGGAAAAGTTATCAGAATCCGATAAAACAACCTTTTTGTTGATGAAGATCCACCAGTTCCTTGAGTAGTTCTTCATCTTTGCATGATGAACTCTAAGGAGTCTAGAGCTCAACTACACTTTCTATCATAGTACGAGACTTAGCTATAAGTAGACTAGAAATCAAGACTTATAGTTTTGGCAACTAAACTTGACAACAAGCTTGAGATAGAAACGCTTGCGAGTTCGACCGAGCAATGCTCTAACATCTTCATTTAGGTTTGAGTAACCGTACCTAAACGTGTACACTAGGTTGTCTCAATAGTAGTTAACCGAGGATAGCTATATAAACACTCTCATATCAATGTTATTCATCTTAACCATAACTAGTTCAAATGACTCAAACGAAACTAGTTAAACAGTTGTTCAATTGATATATTCTCATAAATGTATACAAGAACACATTTGAAGCAAAATAGTTTTGATTCACTCAAATCAATTCATGAACATTATAGCCACGGTTTGCAAAGAATGCATTCCTTATTATATAAATGTATTAGTTCATGAACAAACCGATTTTAGAACTTTAACCACTCAAGTATGCAAATGGGTACGCATACTTAAAGTAGCCGGTCTAAGTTTGGGTTCTCCGGTATGCAAACGGGTACGCATACTTCCAAACACAACAGAAATTTCTGGACCCAAACCCTTCGCCAGTACGCGTACGAGTATGTGTACTTAGGTACTCGTAATTTCATAACTAACAGCTATGCATACAGGTATGCATACTATAGCTCCGGTCATGGATCACATACATGCAAGAATGCATACTATGTTTATAATCCAATGATGGTTAAGTGTTCTAAACTCTATTTCAATCATTGAAATTTTCTTAGAGGATGACAATATCCGTTTTCACACACTATTAACATCAAAGCAATTTTCAAGTTATTGAAATAATCATAACGAAACATTCCAAGTCTACACCAAATGATTGTATCACACAAACCATGTAAGATATTACTCTGCGATTTTCACATGATCAACTTTTGACTTTTGTCAAGAATATAAGATGAACTTGGTTGAAGCGAAAGCTTACCAACACATATTTTGAGAAATATGTGAGCGAGTTAAACTCATATCGAAATCTCAAATGTGCATAATTGAATACTATATGGTAATACGAAAACTTTTGTCTCAATATAGGTGATAAAATAGAAATAGACTTTCCAAGTGATAGATGAGTTTTAGTTTCCACATACTTTTTGTTGATGAAGTTCCACAAGCTCTCCTTAGTATCTCTTCGCTTTCAATTGATGAACGTCGTGAAGTCTAATGCTCAACTACACAATCTATCCTAGTCCGAGACATCACTATAAGTAGACTAGAAATCAAGACTTATAGTTTTGATCCTTAACTTGACAAACAAGCTTGAGATAGCAACGCTTGCGAGTTCGAACGAGCAGTGCTCTAAAATTGGTAGTATGTAAGCTTCAATTGTTTATTCTCTTAAAAATATAAGTTAAGAGGTAGAGATTCTAGGTTAAATTCGTACTAAGTTTATTTCATGACACCTGAAAAAATTAGTTAATGTTTGATCCATAAATAGAGATCTAACCATCATATCATCATGATTTGTAAATATATTATTCCTTGATGTATAATCACCACTCTACCAAAATATCATATTGATCGGACTAGGAGAGTTCACATAATCATCTGTATTTCAGGGACTATTTCTACAGATTTTGTGTAATTGGATAGTTCTGAAAACCTAAAATCATATAGATATACTTCATATAATTATCTGAGATTTTAATGAAGGTAGCCTATTTAGGAAAGGATATTTTTGTAAAATTTTCACTTAAAACCGAGTTTGGGAGTTACCTCAACCAACTGGCTTTTATAGGTGAATCGGTAGGAATTCAGTTTTCTATGTTCATATAGAATTGGTGGTATTTTGGTTTCTAACCGTTTTTTTCCTCTGAAATTATGGGAAACTGTTTATGTTATGTCTATGAACTAGAACTTGACCCGTGACATAATGGCACGGTCTCGAAAATAAGTAAAAATAATCTACGTCAATTTTGATTGGTGTCATTCATTTGTTGTTACTATATAGAGTGATAATTGTTCTCCATACCTTTTGATTTTTATTTTTTTTGGTATTATAACCAAGCTTATTTTAACGCTAAAAAAAATCAAGAACAACTTTCATAATATAGTGTTACATGTGTAATAATGACACCGAATAAACATTGCACAATACTACATTTACCAACTGTCATACCACCACCAGAACCACCCATTACCACTACCTTTTCCACCAGAATCACTATCGTCACCGGCTCCATGCACCACCACTCACAAACACCATCCTAACATCCCTAATATCCATTGATGTAATTACTAACAAAGTTACTTAGTGGGAGTAAATATCTATTAAGATAATTAATATGACATTTATTATGAGGGATTAGTAAAATATTTATTATGAGAAATTAATAAAATACTAATAAGGTACACAGTCACAGATTAAGACCGTTGGATGAATTTCTAACTTCCAATCATACACGTCACTTACATAAAGAACCATTTATTTATATTCTCCCTTAATAAATCTTGAGGACGATACCAAAAATAATTAATAAATTAAAACAAATATTAAATATTTTGAGGATGATACCAAATCATCAAGGAAAGAAGGTTGAGCGAAAGTATGTTCTTGGATTCAACTTCTTTTGTCTTTATATCCTATCTCCCTTTCCCATATTTATTTCTGATTTAGGTTTGCTCAATAATGGGTGTAGTTGCAGGAAATCCCACACTACACTCCTCACAAGAATTCATACCATCAAGTCATTTCTAGATAAACAAACTCAGTTTTTATTGATTAATCTAACCAATTTTACAAGATAGAAATGAGATAAAGCTAAAGAATTAACAACCGATGTGGACTTTCTTGTAGGACCAGAATATCGCCACAATCATATTCACGAGAGATTAATGACACTTCTGCGAGCGTCACTGAAAACTCTTCAACAACATTTCACGAGCATCACAAAATAATTCAAAGAATGACGAAGTTGACGACTAAAGAAATATGAGAAGAACATGTGTGTTTCATGATGGTTACAAAGTTCGCGAGAGGATCGCAAGATAGATCCGAAATTAGAGGACAACTTAGTTTTCACCCATTATGTAATTTCCTATAAATAGAGATCTAATAGATTTAGAAGGGGAGGTATTTTTTAGAGTGGAGAGAGTCTTGAAGAGAGAGAGATATTTTTCAGAGAGACTTTTAGAGAGATAAAATGTATTTTTCTTTATCATCTTCTTCCCTAAAATTAGATTTAGAACTCCATTAATGGAGATTATCAAATGTAAAATCAAATGTAAACTTTAACAATCATAGTAGAGAATCATGGATGTAGATCAAATTGATCGAACCATGTAAAAATCCGTGTGTCTATTTACAATTTTTAGAATTTTAATTATCAAATTAGTTTTGATTAAGAGATTATTATCAAGATATTACAAGGGGTGTGTTGTGGGAAATCCTGCAACTACATTTTGGCGCCGACTAAGGGGAAAATGGAAAATAGATTGCGCGTTTAGATTAAGATCATTAGAATTAGATTTAACTGGATCCAAAAGTTTCAAGACCAAATATGGAAAGCTGCAATGAAATATCATGATTGTACAACAAATAAAGAGAAGGAGATATATTAAGGAGCGGATGAAGAATATATCAGCAAAATTGTGTCAACAAATCATCAAAAAGGACAAATTTTTTCTCACTTTTCTTATTCTTTGTTTCATTTTTCAGATTTGGGAATTTCAAAACACAAATTGAAAAAAATAATTTTTTTGTAAAATCTAAACTTTGCTTTTTGTAGAAATTTGATTTATTATGGAAGTCTTGAATCTAAAAATGTTTTGCTATAAATTTGTAGTAACCAAACTTTGTTTACAAAATTGTTTAATGAATTTCTAAAAATGTCAAATTTTGAGATTTTCAGTTGATTAGAGATTTACATTTCGAAAGAAAGTTTTCATTCTTCGCAGGGAGAAATCTAATGAATTTGGATCAATTAATTGTTCAAATAGGACAAATTATTTCTTATCTTAGTAAATTATATGTTCATAGTATCGATCTGGAAGATTTTGAATTTTAAATTATTAATCTTTGTTTTTCACAAAAATTACTGTTTAGTTGATATTTTGAATTCAAAAGAGTTTTGATCATAAATTTACGTCCATAAACCTTGAATTTAATCATAATTTTGATAACTAATGTGAACATGATTTTTGTGATTGAAGTTACAGATGAAGGAATCAGAAATTCCAGCGAAATTTCTCTTTTGCGATATTAAGATTCCAACAGAGGAGAAAGCACAAAGGACAAAGATAACACAGTAGATAAAGGAAGAAGACTAAAGATTTATTCACCAAATACTTCACCAACAATCGCAAAGAAATCAAATGAGGTTACACCAACAAATAATTCCACAGGGCAAAGTCTCAGATACGAAGATGTGAAGAAAATATTAACTTCAAAAACGTGCAAAATGAACGCATGAATGGGACCTAAGATATTAGTTCACAACGTCAAGATATTAGCCATGAACAACGTCAGAATTTTTCTTTCCTAAGATGTCGGTAGAATAGTCCACACCAGTAATCACGAACGTCAACAACGTACCAAATAAACAATGAAAAGAATTCACCTCGTCAACATTTAGGCCAATATGAGTTCTTCTCACATAGTTCAAAGTTTAGAAGCACGAGGCAACTAAAAGCTACCAGCAAAGGACTAAGAAAAGTAGAGCAATGGAATAGTGAAAAGAAATTAATAGTGAGAAATTGATCCCACGAGCTGCTCGTGAAAAGAAGCAAGAATTAATAGTGAAAAGTAGAGCAAAATTTTTATGGCACGAAGAGATCAACAGACGGTGTGAAGAAATTAATTATGCTTTGCAGCTTATAAAGTATGAAAAGAAGATACAATGGAGAAGGCTTATCAATGGAACTGGCGATAAAGAAGAGTACACGATAGTAACGTTCAAAACTGACGATAAAGAAGAGTACATGGTAGTAACATTTCTGTGAAGATGAAACGTTAATCCTGACCAGCGAAGAAAAAATGTGCAAATAATCGATGTACTTAGAAGGGAGATACCACCTGTTAGTGAAGAATAAATTACCAGAAAAACTTGTTGTATCATTTGACTCCATGTAGTATCAACATTAGCGAGTAGCTCGCAGTGAAAAAGAGCAAAGTGATTGTTAAGAATGGTAGAGGGTAGCTCAACTTAATGTAGTTGATGGCGAAATTTGAGGGTAGCTCGCATTTTACTAATTCAGTGATTGTTAAGGGTAGCTCAAATTAATGATAGGGAATCTTTTTAGATGGCGAAGAGGAAAGTTCCAACGAAGTTCAATCGTGAAAAAAGAACATAGGTGAAGCTTTACTTCGTCAGAAATTCCAGCAAACATCAACTCCAGTGATTACTTATCAAACATCAACAGTGGCAAACCGATTGAGAAAATAGCCAACTCGTGGAAATAAAAATATGGAACAGGTAATATGAGATCTAATGAAAGCTTATCAGCTGACTAGCCAACAAAGTCCAGCTGAAGAATACAAAGTTCTCCAGAGCATTGACGATAGTTTCGTTAAAGATCAGTTAGGAAAGTGAGATTACTGCGAGGTGAATGGGGAGGAAGGAATACTAAGTTAGATTAGAAAACAAGGAAAGTTACGTAGCTGAATATCGTGGTCCTTGACTCATGGAGACTGATATCATGAAACATCTTCACAAATACTGGCAAAGTTACGTAGCAGGATAAGAATTGATGCTCGCAGATTTTTGATCGTAGTAGCAACGTTAGATTTTTTCTAACTTGACTATGCTCATAGTGGTCCTTATCTGTGCTTTAGTATCCTTAATTCCTATAAGTTGTTCTTACGTCTCAATACATCAAAAATATCTTTGATGATGCTCGCAGTTGTTATTTATCATATGCGAGTAGAGCTTGGTCATTGGAAAGAGCGGATCGGACGTACTAGGGCATAGAGAAGAAGTACTAAGAGGATGGCAATATAATCATAACTATAGTATTAAATGTAGTGGATAATAAATGTACGGATGGGACGTACTAAATGTAGTGGGAAGAGGAAAAATGGGGCAAAATGACCCATTTGTGTTGTGAAGATATTCTCGTTAATCTCTTCTCAAGTAACGTACTTATAATATTATAGTATACTAAAGAATGAGCACAGCGAGCACTCAAGTAACGTGGGGATTAATGTTAACATGAGCTGGTCGTCAACATGAGATGGTCGTCAACATGAGAAAGGAAAATGAGCTGGTCGTCAACATGAGCTGGTCGTTATAGCAACAAGCCAAATAATAAGAGAAGGAAAAGAGAGGACAAAAAGGAAGAGTATACAAAAGACATTAAAATAAGAATAATCCTAGAGATAAGATCGCAAATGTTCAATTTCTTCGCAAAGATATTTACTTCCCAAATACAAGCATAAAGAAGAAATGAAAAGAAGGTCTTCTCGCAAAGAAAAAAGTTGATGATTATCTCGCCAAAAATGAAAAAAGTTCACGAAAATTTCTCCAGTTAATTTCACAAGAGAGGGTTAGAACAATTGGTACGGTACAAGAGGAAAGTCAAGATAATTTTGTAAGAGTTCCTTTCTCATTTCTTCTCATTTCACGAGCAAATCAAATACTTCGCGAGAGACGGCAACCACAGAGAATCGCCAAAAAGCTAAGTACCACTTCCTTGAAAATTTTACTTACGGAAAATGAAATTTTTTTGGTTTATATTATCGCCAGATTTCAAAGAACATTTCTAAAAATTTTAATGTTTCAAAACATTTCAAAAACTTTTGATTCAATTTGCCAAAAGCGATTTAATCGCAAGATTCCTAAAATTTCAAAGTTTCAAAATATTTCAAAGATTTTAAGATTCGATTAACAAATAGCAATACAATCGCAGGATTTCAAAAAATTTCAAAAAATTATAAAAAATGAGATCATCGCAAAAAATTTAAAGATCGCAAAATTTTTCAAAGATTTCAAAGATTACAATAAATGAAACTATCACAAAGATTTCTAAGATTTTAAAATTTTGATTTCATTTCCAAAACAGCGATACCCTCGCAAGATTTCAAAAAATTACAGAAAATGGAATTCTCGCAAAAATTTTCAAAGATTTCTAAGGTATCAGAAAACGAGAATATCGCCAAAATTTCTAAGATTTCAAAAGATTTAAAATAATAAAAAAAAAAATGAGCAAAACAAATTTTTATCAGAGCTGCGAGCTAATCGCGAGATTATTCAAGATTATATAATGAATTGATATAAATGAAAGAATGAAGAAACGCGAAAATATCGCGAGAAACGCGAATAAAATTTCGCAGAGATTTAAAGAATGGGACAAACCTTTATGGCGTGCACCCTAGTTCGCGAATACAATTTCGTAAGAGGCAAATGTAAGACCTACAAGCACGTTATAAGGGGGGTATCTCTTTACATGATTCGGCGATAAGGTTACACCGCCACTGGAACCTGAATCATGCAGATGTTGGGGTTAAAGAAAACCTATCCGGGAGAGAGATTTTGGATTTCCAGCTTTATAAGGTTATACCCTGGTTGGACGACTGAGAATATCTTCCAAGAAGTGCAGAGTATGACCAAGGCACCGAGGTACACGGTTTATCCAAGGGTGCCCGGGACGGGCGAACCTACCCTGGCCATCTTTGGTAATTCTTGGATACAATGCACTTGGCCTGAAGAAAACCCCACTTAGGGTGTAGTCTTGTAACTATAAGCCATATAGGCATAAATGACAAGAGGCTACGAAAACAACTGGTTGTTGGTAAATCTGGATGGGAGGAGCTAGTATTGTATGGCCGATGTTCCCTCCTTGAAGGGGAAACTAGGGGTAAGATAAGGGCGGCATCCTCCATTAGGGAGCTGATAAGTGTCTTAAGACGGCAATGTCATGGGTCTCTAAGATCGCAAGATCATTTAGGCCTGTCATATTGTCGCGTAAATTATACAGAGGCAAAAATCCAAAAGATAAAAAGTTAAGATGAGATCAATGGGTTTTTACATGAAAGTGTAAAGACGTCCTGCGATTTCATCGCAAGACGGCAATGTCATGAGACTTTGATCTAGCAAGAGAAATTAGACTTGTCATATTGTTGCATAACAGGCCAAAAATCCTCAAGAGAAAAGATAAGGCAATATCAATGGGTCAATACATGCAAATGTAAAGACGTCCTGCGATTTTGTCGCAGAAAGAAAAATTGGCGAAATAAGACCTTTAACTAGGAAGGCAAAATAAAACCAATAGAATAATCTCAAACATTAATTATTTTCTTGTAAGAATGCATGAAATATTTGCTCATCGCAAGAGAGAAAGAACGTACTATTTAGAATCTCTCAGAAATACTATTCAGAGTTTCTCAGAAGTATTAATTAGAGTCTCTCAAGAGAAATATCTACAATCTCGCCACTATTCATCGCCACTATTCACAGCATTATTTCAGAATCTCGCAGAAACATTCATCATTTCGCAGAAAAAATCAGCAACTCGCAAAAACGTTCAGAAATTCGCAGAAACATTCATAAATTTTCAGGCTAATTCCGCATATTACAAACTATTCAAGAATTTCGTAGGAGAAATGATTATTTCGCAGAATATGATCATTTTATCAAATGAGGCAGAGGCAATTCGTTTATTTAACATTTTCTCAGGGATTCTTCCTTCGTAGATAAAGAACAGAGGCAACTGTGGATTACCAAGAAAACATTTTATGTTCTTTATCTTCTCGCAAGAATCATTTCCAAAATGGACTAGGATTTTCACCAAAAATGAAGTAATAATTTCACGAGAACAGAGGCAATACTTATAACTTTCATTCAAAAATGGATACTTCTTATATTTAGAGGATTGAGTACTTCTTATACTTCTTCAAGGATACTTCATACTTCACATACTTCAAGGGATGACGCTTCTTATTTACTTCGCAAAAGAATAGAGGCAAGTATATACTTTTCAAGTCCAGTATTCTTTCGCTCGTTCCTTCATCAACAAAGATCAAAAACTACTACAACAACAAATTTTTTCTTAAAGATTACTTTTCAAGCAATATTCAAGAAAAAAGAGGCAAGATGTAGGACCAGAATATCGCCACAATTATATTCACGAGAGATTAATGACACTTCTGCGAGCGTCACTGAAAACTCTTCAACAACATTTCACGAGCATCACAAAATAATTCAAAGAATGACGAAGTTGACGACTGAAGAAATATGAGAAGAACATGTGTGTTTCATGATGGTTACAAAGTTCGCGAGAGGATCGCAAGACAGATCCGAAATTAGAGGACAACTTAGTTGTCACCCATTATGTAATTTCCTATAAATAGAGATCTAATAGATTTAGAAGGGGGAGGTATTTTTTTAGAGTGGAGAGAGTCTTGAGGAGAGAGAAAGTTTTAGGAGAGAGAGATATTTTTCAGAGAGACTTTTAGAGAGAGAAAATGAATTTTTCTTTATCATCTTCTTCCCTAAAATTAGATTTAAAACTCCATTAATGGAGATTATCAAATGTAAAATCAAATGTAAACTTTAACAATCATAGTAGAGAATCATGGATGTAGATCAAATTGATCGAACCATGTAAAAATCCGTGTGTCTATTTACAATTTTTAGAATTTTAATTATCAAATTAGTTTAGATTAAGAGATTATTATCAAGATATTACAAGGGGTGTGTTGTGGGAAATCCTGCAACTACATTTCTCTCTCCTAATGACTTGCTCAACACTCAAAAAACATCTCCCTCCCCTTACGCCTGTTCAACTCTTTATATAGGGAATTACATAGTGGATGACAGCTAATCTGTCCTTTATTTTAGGATCTGACTTGCGATATTCTCACAAGAGTTCTATTTTTAATCTTCGCAGAAACTCTAATCATCGCAGAGTTATCACACTTTTCTCATGTTTCTGCCATCGTCATCTATTACGTCATTCTTCAGATCATTCTGCGATGCTCGCAAAGTGTTGTTAATCAAGCTTCGCAAATGTGTCATTCTTGCGATATTCTGATCATACATCTTGCCTCTTCACATGTCTTCTCTGCGAAGGAGAGAATGTCATGAGAAATTGTTCTTCAAAACACCGCAACTGTTCATATTTTCACATTCTTCTGTACTGACACGTGTCTGTATTTTGCATGAATTTTGTTACACGTATCCTCTCTTCCATCCATCTCTTGAAACGTCTTTTTCAACCGCTGCTTTTTAACAGATCTTGTCCACTCTTCGCATTAAATGCACTTATCCCCTCGAGAATTTCTACTCTCTATATATATTATCTTTATTCTTCTATTATCTTCTTTTTACCTTCTTCTCTGCTTCTCTGCAATTTTATTGTTCTTCTGTAAATTTCGCTTCTGTTACTGTAATTTTTCGTGATTCTCCTCCTTTTGATTTTTGCTGCCTTCCTTCATTCCCATACTAAAGATGCATCCAGTCGGTCGTAAAAACAAGATTGCCTTTGAAGAAGTTCGAGATAAACTTCAAACCGAAGGTTTTGCTTTGTCTCCCATCCCTGATCAAAATCCTAAATCTGAGCTTTCTGCTAAATTATTTTTTGATCATCCTTGCAATCATGAGAAGATCTTAGTCTCGCTAGGTCTGATTCTTGTTGGTCTCCCCATTCCCCTTTATGATCCTGATCTTCCCTTATTTTATGAAGTACTTTCCCATGTGAAGTTTTCGTTAGCTATTTATCAATTGAGTGGGGACTACATTAGTCTAATGCTCGAGTTCTCCAATCCTGGTGCTGGTAAGGGATCTCGTTATCCCTCAAAAGTAAAAAAATCCTAAATTCGCTGATGTTGCTATTTTTCCTACGAAGTACACCGTAGAAAACGTTTTTGCGAATTATGAGATAATTCCCATGAAGAGAGATAGTACTTGTTGGGGCGTTCGTTTAAAGAAGAAGGATGATGTTGCTGACGACAAGATACTTATGCAAGATATTGATTGGCATCCTGTCAATAATTCAACCCCACTTCACTCTAATGATGACAAGTGGTGTATCTTCCCCTTAATCTTAGAGGGTCCGTATATTTCCAACTCTCATGTTTTACCTGCGAATCTCGCATCATACCAACCATGGGTATTTAAATGTCATGAGAGGGAAGCAGAGGTACATTTCCACACTTTGCTTGAGTTGTTATTCTTTTCAATTCTCATATGTAATTTTGTTAACTCTTCCAATGTTTTCATGTATCTGCGAAATTATAATATTGCAAGGTTGAAAGCAAGTTATAGCAAGACTGGGAAAGTCAATACTCTATTAGCTCTTCGATCACTCATAGATGAAGTAAGAAATATTCTTTTATGATTCTTCACAATATATTGTTGCCTCTATTTCTTATCTTTATCTGTGTGTGTAGGTTATTGCCGAAGTAAAAGAGCCTCTCAAAGTTGCGAAGACTAGGGGTAAAGGAAAGAGTATTTCTCGCAAAGATAAATCCGCTGCCCCTCTTTCAAAGAAACGAAAAGTCCAATCTAACAAAAGTTCTAGTGATCATAGTTGTAGTACCAGAATATCGCCACAACGATATTCTCGTGGTAAGAACAACGCTTTCACGAGAAGGTCAAATATTCCTGTAAGTATAAATGACATTGTTCACGAGAGTGTCGTAAGGATTCTTCAGCAACATTTGGTGAGCGTCACAGGGAAACTTCATAATAGCTGAAGATTGAAGAGACATGTTATGAGAGTGATGTTTCACGAGGATTAAAAATGTTGGCGAACGTTAACATTGCAAATACCACGATGAGATCGCTAAATAGATCCGAAAGAAGGGGAAAACTTAGCGGTCACCCACTATGTAATTTCCTATATAAAGGGTTCAAGTAAGTCCAGAAAGGATGATGTATTTTTTAGAGTTGAGAAAAAACTTGAGGAGAGAGAAACTCCAGAAAAGAAAGTTGTAATTCTGAGTTTGAATATTTTCTATAAACATTTCTGAGATCTAAATAATAAAAGTGTCGTTTAATTCTTCAATCTTCAACTAGTTTCACTTAGATTTCTATAGGACCTTAATATGGGTGTAGTGTGGGAAATCCTACTACTACATTTAGGCGCCGGCTAAGGGGAACTTAAGATCCAAAATCTCTAATTACAATTTGAAGATTTGGAGAAATTGAAGAAATGGCTGGAAGAAGGAGAAGAAATACATCAGAACCACCAACAACAGTGAGAAGAAGTAAAAGACTTGCAGGTGAAGAAACAAGTGTATTAGGAGAATCTTCAAGGATGAGAATTAGGAGGAATAGAACAAGGAATGAAAGGGAAAATTCAATTCAACAACCAAACCAATCAACATCGATACAAAATGGAAGAGTGTATTATGATAGAGTAAGCGTGCATACATGGAGATCAGATTCAATGAGAGAAGAAACAAATCGACAATTAAGAGAAGAAAATGGAGTAGGAAGAAATCAGGAGGTAGAAGAAGGGTCGATTCATCAAGATGAAGATGAAACAGCAGAGGAATCAGGGCAAAGAATACATGAAGAAAGAAGGTTAGAGGCGGTGGAACATGCAAATTTAACAAGACAAAATCATGAGTTGAGAATGGAGAATTTAAGGTTACAAAGAAGAAGATCAAGAAGTACTACTAGATCAAGTTCAAGATCATTTAGAGAAATACCAAGGAGAAATTCTCCCATAAGAAATAATGGAGAAAATGTACAAGAAGAAACTGAAAATCCAAATAGAGGACAACGTCAGGGAGAAGAGAGAGTAAATAATGATTGTAACGATCCACAAGGAGAAACTTTAAATGGAAGACGAAATATTGAAAATCAAAGAAATGAAGGTAATCAAGATGGTGAAGAAAATCACGAAGAAGGTAGAAGAGTATTACATGTCCGAGAGCACGTCAGAAATCAAAGAATTATTGAGAATGAAATAGAGAGACATTATGCTGAACAGGCACGCCTAGCTCGCGAGAGAGAAATACTGAGGGAAGAAATGGAAGAACATGAGTTTCAAGAAGCAATAAGGCAAAATAATCATGATAATCGAGAAAGAAGACGTACACAAAATCGCGAAAATGGCAATATTCGGGAAGAATATGATAGAATACAGATAAGGATAGAAAGACAACAAAGAAAATTGGCGAGAAATGAAGAAGTTGGTGGAGAAGAAATTAGGAGACAAAATCAATTGCGAATTTCGGATAGAAATGAAGAGGAAAATCGCAGGAGAAGAGAAAGTGCGTTAAAAAGACCAATAGAACAAAGCCCAACTGCAAGTGAGCAAATTTTGAGGGAATTAGAAGAAATGAGAGGGATGATAAATAATAGAAGAGAAGGTGGAAGAAGACAACTTGATGAAGCAATCGAAGAAGCAGCTAGAACTCCCTTCACACAGGAAGTACAACTAAGAGGAATTCCTCCAAAATGCAATTTGCCAGCACTAAACAGTATTTTCGATGGGACTACTTGTGCTATTCAACATGTTAAAGATTATGTTAGGTGTATGCTGCAGTGGGAGAATTATGATGATGTTTTATGCAAGTACTTTGCATCCAGTTTGACTGGCGAGGCACTAAAATGGTTTGAGGGATTGCCGAAAAATACTATTACTTCTTTTGATCACTTACAAGCTACATTTTTGGGTGCATACATAAGCAACAACTCTTCACAACCAGGTATTGAAGATGTGTGTGGATTAAAACAGAGAATTGGCGAAAGTCTAAAACATCTAACCATAAGATGGAAGACAATGTGTAGTGAGATGGCGGGAAGAGTAGATGAGAGATATCTTATTTTATCCTTTATTAATGCAATGTTTGCGACCAATTTTCTCTACATACAAGTTTTCAAAATCAAAAACACCATCATAATGACTGAACTAAGAGAACTACAAGAAGAGTACATTGCTTTGGAAGAAAAACAAAACGAAATGGAGTCATACCCAATTGCAAACACCAGTTCTATAGTGGCTAATGGAAGTTTGCTTCCCAAAATGATTAATAACGTGGCGAGCACCTCGCAAGTTCAAGCAGAGAAAGTGGCGAATAATGACAAACAAAAACTAGTAGCTATGGGAAGTCGTGATCAAGAAGAATTTGAAAGAGAGAAGAATTATTACAATCGTGGAGGAAATAGTCAAATCCAAAGGCTTAACCAACCTCAAGAAACTTATGGTGGACAAAAGCAAAATAATTTCAGAAATCAGGGGAACATGAGAACCATATGGGAGGAGATTAAGATGCCACCCTTGAATGCTAGTGTAGAAAAAATCTGGGAAGCTATCATTTTAATGGAAAATATACCCTCGCCATGGAACATGGGGAAGGAACCACATCCTAACACTCGTAATCAAGAATTCTGTCCTTATCATCATTTTCATGGGCATTCGATAAATAATTGCAGAAATGTAAAAAGAATAATCTTAAGAATGATCGATCAGGGGAAGCTAAATCATTTTCTAAAAGGGCATCAACAATCGCAACAATTGCCACCACCACTAGACGATCGCAGAATGACTAATGTAAAAGGAGCAGAAACTTTTGTTATAGAGGTTGGAGCTAAAGCAAAGAATTTATTTTGTAATTCTATTGTGCATTCCTTCAGAACCATCGAAGATTTCCACGATAATGTCTTAAGTAGAGTCTTCGCCAAAGATATGGATGGAAAAGAAATAATGAATATAGCGAGAATCTCGCCATTAGAAGAGTGGCAGAAACAAGTCCTTTCTTTTACAACACAAGAAGTACCAGAGCCTGGCGAGCTACATGATGACCCATTGGTAGTAAGGTTGGAAATAAAACCAGAACAAGCAGAAGAAGAAGAATAAAGTAAAGAAAACAATAACGAAATGGAAGAGTCTTGGGCCATTGATAGAATCCTTATTGATACTGGTAGTTCCGTAGATATCCTGTTCTACCACACCTACAGAACCATGGGTGGGAAAGATTAAGATTTGATACCATCGACATACAAAATCTATGGTTTTAATGGAACTTCCAACAAGCCTAAAGGGGAGATCACAATGAGAATTCTGTTAAGAGGAATGACTTCCAAGATTTTATTCTGTGTTGTCGATATTGAATCACCATATAACGCCTTGATTGGTCGACCTTGGTTACATAGGATATTGGGTGTTGCATCTACCTTTCACCAGTGCATTAAATTCCCTCATCCAAATGGTGTTGGAGTAATTAAAGTAGATTGGGGAGAAAGTAAGAAATGTTATGAGATATATATCAAGTCTTGTGAGGAAAGAGCATGGAAGAACAACAATTAGAAGTACAGAATTAAACAGCAACAGAGAAGTGACAAATTAATGGTTGATTCAATAGAAAAACATGAAGAAGTAACTAACGAGTCCCTCGCGGATATCAAGCAAATAATAAAACGCAGCAAAGGTACAGGTATAAAGAGCATAAAAGGAGGAAATGACAAGCAACTTGCGGGAAAACATTAAATAAAAGAACGGATGATAAGGAAGATGAGGAAAATGAAGTTACAGTAAGATGAAATATGACGAGCAGATCGCTAGAAGTAGAAAGGTAAAGTTGTTTTTTCTGTTTGAGTGAAGAAAATGAAATTGAAAAGTTAAAAGAAATTATTGAGATTTGAAACTCGCAAGAAATTTTAAGAAACGCGAATATAATTTCGCAGAGATTAAGAGAACGGGACAAACCTGTATGGCGTGCACCTTAGTTCGCGAATACAATTTCGTAAGAGGCAAATGTAAGACCTACAAGCAAGTCATAAAGGGGGTATCTCTTTATATGATTCAGGGATAAGGTTATACCGCTACTGGAACCTGAGTCATACATATGTAGGGGTTAAAGAAAACCTATCCGGGAGAGAGATCTTGGATTTCCATCTTTATAAGGTTATACCCTGGTTGGACGACTGAGAGTCTCTTCCAAGAAGTGCAGAATATGATCAAGGCGCCGAGGTACACGGTTTAGCCAAGGATGCCCGGGACGGACGAACCTACCCTGGCCATCTTTGGTAAGTCTTGGCTACAATGCACTTGGCCTGAAGAAAACCCCACCTAGGGTGCAGTCTTGTAACTATAAGCCATATAGTCATAAAGGACAAGAGGCTGCGAAAACAACTGGTTGTTGGTAAATCTGGATGGGAGGAGCTAGTCTTGTATGGCCTATGTGCCCTCCTTGAAGGGGCAACCAGGGGGAAGATAAGGGCGGCACCCTCCATTAGGGAGATGATAAGTGTCTTAAGACGGCAATGTCATGGGGCTCTAAGATCGCAAGATCATTTAGGCCTGTCATATTGTCGCGTAAATTATACAGAGGCAAAAAGCCATAAGAGAAAAAAGTTAAGATGAGGTCAAGGGGTTTTTACATGCAAATGTGAAGACGTCCTGTGATTTCATCGCCAGACGGCAATGTCACGATGCTTTGTTTTCGCGAGAAAAATTAGGCTCGTCATATTGTCGCAATACAATAAAGAAATGCAGATAAGACAAGATCAATGGGTCAATACGTGAAAATGTAAAGACGTCCTGCGATCTTGTCGCGGAGAGAATACTATGGCAAAGTAAGACCTTTAAGTAGGAAGTCATGATAAGACCATAAGATCGCAAAAATATCAAGGTTTGCGACAATATCGCAGAAATTATGAAATTCTCCAAAATATTCGTTTATTAACTTTCTCATATTGCAGATGAATAATATAGGCAAGTATGGGAGTGCATAGAATGATAAATATTATTATTCATCACCATATGAGAAATTTATATGGATATTAAAAGCGCAGATAATTAGTAGATGCAAACTATATTGACCAAGTTATATTTGCAAAAAAGAGGATGTTCTTTCATTCATACATATAAAGGGGCAAAGAAGTTTACACATTAAATTGAAGAAAGTTGCAGGAAATTGAAGAAACTCGCAATTGATTACATAAAAGAAAGAAGTCAGACAGATACATTGTTTCATTTATCAACATTGTTATCAGATTCTTCTTTTTCACCAGATTTCTCTGCTTCATTATCTTTGAGGGGTTCTTCATCATCGCCAGAATTTATTTCTTCGTCATTATTCTCTTCTTCACTTTCGTCAAAATCTTCATCAGAATCAGAGACACCAAGATCTGGAATTATTGGTGGTATTGCCTTTGCAAGATCAGGATACAAAGAATGAGGAATTCCATGGTCGTCACAAACCTGCTTAGTGGTATCATTACGAGTGATGAGGAGGGTTCTATTAAAATTTGCAGAAGTAATCCCAAATTGATCTTTTAATCGCGAGTATTTATTGTTGCGAGAAGTAAGATCGTTCGCGAGTTGGTAATTAATATCTTCTAGTTCTCTCATCCTTACACGGCATCTGTCTTCATAATCTGCGAGAATAAGGCACAGTTAAGATAGAAGTTATAAGAAAGAATAATAAAAGAAACAAAAAGTTAATAGAATAGAGTGGTTAACAACCTTCTTTCTCAGAAATCAAGTCCCTAATTAAGGCCGATTGATCAGCATGAATACTAGCATCTATACCTAAATTATTCCTAGCATTATCAAGAACCTGTGATGCCCAAGAAAACTCATCATCGCTAGTGATAAGAAGGCGAGAACGAACTTGAGTTTCTCTTGCAAGAAGATCTTTATTTTCGCAGAAGAGTTTATCTCTTTCCATTTGAACTTCGAGAAGAATTTTATGGAAATCTGCTAGAGTTTCGCTGCCATTTCTAATTGCTTGATCTTTCTCGTCAACAAGATCACTATTTCTACTTCTTAATCCATTGATCACTTCTTTTGATTCATGATAAAGACGCTTAAATTTATTAGATAATCCTAAAGTGTGTCTGTGTTCAATGGTCAGGAGATTAAACTTAAATTTAAGTTCCTCTATAGAAAGGGATTTAATTTGTTCGTCAGCAAAATTACTTAAGGAGTTATTAAGGCGAGCAAGAAGAGAATTATCATCTACAGGTTCGGGAAAGGTTTGAAGGAACGTATCCTCGTCAGTTAGACCATAAACATCTGCAAAAATGATTGATTGGATAAGCTATATAAAAGAAAAATAAAAAATCTAAAAGAAAGAGAAAGTAAATCATACCATAAAGTTGTTTGTTGGCATTGTTAAGATCCAAAATCTTCTGTTTATCAATTGAAGCTTCAGTTTCCAACAGTTTATTTTTCTCGCGAAGCTCAGCAATTTCAGCCTCTAGTTTTTCTTTACCTTGGCGAAGGGTAACAACCTTTTTCTTAAATGAAGCACATTTATTATCTAAATCAGCAGCAGCAGCAAAAGAAGCTCTCCCAACCTGCAACAGAGTTTTATAAGTACAAAAAATTTGACGAGAAAAATCTGGTGAATTAAGAAACAATTAAGAAAACATACCAAGATACCAAGTGCATTTAAGAAGCTTGGAGTTAGAGTTCCAGAAATTCCACGAAGAGAATTATTATCAGATAAGATTGGAGCATCGCACACTTTGACGAGCGCTTGAGATATCCCATTAAGAGTCTCATCGCCATACTCATTCGCAGTTCCACGAGAAGAATCACCAAAAAGCATGGACAGTTGGGTCATGGAAGAATCAGAGGAAGAAGAATTTTTCACAGAAGGAACTTCTCTAATATCGTCAAATTCTTCGATAAATTCATCATTAGATTTATTACTAACGATTGAATCCAATTGGGTATGTTGAGAATAAGAATGCTGAGTTTTATTTTTCTTCAAAGGAGGCTCGCTGGATTCTTTATAACGAGGGGCAGAGCGTCTTCCTTCACTTGAAGCAGTAGATTTCCCTTTACGATTAGTTGAAGGTTTCTCCTTAGGTTTTGGCTCTAAAGGTGGTAATTCTTCAATTACCTACAAACACAGATAAAGATAAGAAATAGGGGCAACAATATATTGTTAATTAATAAAGGAATATTTCTTACTTCATCTGTGAAAGATCTAAGAGCTAGAAGAGTATTGGGTTTCCTATATTTCTGGTAATTAAGCTTCATTTTGGCAACCTGCAAGATAATGGAAAAATTAGCGAGAGTGTGAAGGAATAAATAATAATAGCATAAGAAGATGAGAGAATATACATCGGAATACCTATCAGGCCAGTTGAAAGTCCATGGTTCATAGTGAGAGAGATTCGCAGGAAGTTGGAGAGAACCGGATATATAAGGACCTTTAAGGCATAAGGGAAAAATAAACCACTTATCGTCATTAGAATGACAAGGGCCATCATTTGTATTGGTATGAAAATCAATATCTTGCATAAGAGCATCTTCACCAATGACCTTCTTTTTATTCAAACAGACACCCCAACAGGTACTATCCCTTATCATGGGGAGTAATTGGTAATTTCGAAAGAAGTTATCTACAATATACTTTGCAGGTATAATCGGAATATGTTTATATTTAAGACTTTTATGTTCTTCGGAATATTGGGATCCTTTGCCAGCACCACGAGAGGCATATTCCAGTAATAATCTAATAAAATCCCCGCCAAGTTGATATACCGCTCGTGAAAATCTCTTATCAGAAATTATTTGGTAAAAGAGTGGAAGTTCAGGGTTGTAGAGAGGAAGTGGAAGACCAGCTTCAAGTTGGCCTAACGAAATTATAATTTTTTCACGAAAACACTGGAAGTTAGAAAATAATTCAAGAGAAAGAACAAATTTGGGACTTTGATCTGGGATTAAAGATAAGTCAAATCCTTGATTTTTAAGTTTTTCTTGCATCAAATTGAAAGCAATAAGATTTTTAGCACCAGCAACAACCATTTTGAGAGAATGGGAATGAAAGGAGATTAAAAAAATGGCGAAAGATATTAGATGCGCGATTTGCGGGAAAGCAATGAAATTTGCAGAAAAGAAGAAGGAAAGAGAATGAGAAGAAAGAAAAAGAGAAGAATGAGAGAAGGTATTTATAGCAGAAGAAGTTTCTCGAGAAAATAAAATAGTTAATACAATGAAAGGACGTGAATGGTCAAAATACAGCGGTTTAAGATGACGTGTCGAAAAATATATGGGTGATAAAATTATATGAAGACAGCTGGTGAAAGGTTTAGAGACGTGTCAGAATAAAGATGGAGGTGAAAAGATAAGAGATTACGGCAATTTATTCTCACGATCTTCTCTTCTTCGCAGAAAAGACATGAGAAGAGGAAAGATGTAGTACCAGAATATCGCCACAACGATATTCTCGTGGTAAGAACAATGCTTTCACGATAAGGTCAAATATTCCTGTAAGTATAAATGACATTGTTCACGAGAGTGTCGTAAGGATTCTTCAACAACATTTGGCGAGCGTCACAGGGAAACTTCATAATAGCTGACGATTGAAGAGACATGTTATGAGAGTGATGTTTCACGAGGATTAAAAATGTTGGCGAACGTTAACATTGCAAATACCACGATGAGATCGCTAAATAGATCCGAAAGAAGGGGAAAACTTAACTGTCACCCACTATGTAATTTCCTATATAAAGGGTTCAAGTAAGTCCAGAAAGGATGATGTATTTTTTAGAGTTGAGAAAATCTTGAGGAGAGAGAAACTCCAGAAAAGAAAGTTGTAATTCTGAGTTTGAATATTTTCTATAAACATTTCTGAGATCTAAATAATAAAAGTGTCATTTAATTCTTCAATCTTCAACTAGTTTCACTTAGATTTCTATAGGACCTTAATAGGGGTGTAGTGTGGGAAATCCTGCTACTAAAATAGTGATGATGATGCTTCTTCTGCAGAGGAAACTTCTCAACCTGAGTCTTCTATGGCTCAATTGTCCGGCATCTTCTCTAGTACTATGCAAGGAATTGTTGATACTCCTCTCACTAATGCCTGCCAATCCATAGCTGCTATTAGCGATGCTCCTCTTTTAGAGAATAATGAATCTCTTCACAGGGTTTCAAGATCTATATCTCCCAGTTTCTTACATTCACTTAATAGTTTGGTAAATTTTCATACTTACACCTTTCTTATCTTTTTATTTTTATCTTGAATTCTTAATTTATTCTGAAAATTCGTTGCACTACTTCGCAGGCTGGGAAAGCTTCTTATGTTGTTACCACAAATTTAGAAAAAATGCGTGTGGCCTTTGAAAAGAAATATCTTGAACTGAGAAATTGGAGGCTGAAACTGTTAGTCTTCGCGAGAAGAACAACTAATTGGAATCTGAGACTACTAATCTTCATGAAAACAATAACCAGTTGGAATCTGAGACTGCTGTTCAAAAGAATAAAAATTTTGGTCTTCAAAATGTCAATAAGCAACTCTATGGTATATAACTTTTTCTTCCTTTTTATTCATTTTGCTTTCTCATTATCTTTTCTTATATGGTTCATCATTTCGCAGACGTTTATGGTCTTTCTGATGAGGTTATTCATCTTCATACATTTCCCAATCTTATGGATGATGATACTCTTCTTGAATACCTAAATACCTTTCTAAATAGTTTTTCAAATAATAAGATTGAATCTCTTCCTATAGATGAACTTAGATCCAAAATTCTCTTCTTAGAAGTTGACCATAGATCCGCCTTGACTATGGCTAACAAGTTTAAACGTTTCTTCCAAAATTCCAAAGAATAAATCAGTAGTTTAAGAACCAATTATAGTGACCTTATAGATGAAAAAGATCGTATTTCTCTTCAAGGTGCTCAAACTTTTGCAAAATTCCAAGAAACTCTTCTTGAGGTCCAAATTGAAAGAGATGATTCAAACATAGAAATGTTGTACTCTGCGAAAGAGAGAACCAAACTCGCTCCCGTCTTCTCATAAATGATGATGATGAATTTGCTTGGGCTGCGAAGGTTCTAGATAACGCCAGAAATAACTTAGGTGTAAATGTCAGTCTCCAAGTTGAGCAAACAGCCTTGATTAAAGATATGATCTCTAATAGAGAAGGTTGTTAACTGTTCTTCTTCATTTAGTTATTTGATTTTTCATAAACTACTATCGGGTTGTTGACTTATTGTTATATTTTCGCAGAAGCTGAAGAGAGATATCGCAAAAGAATTGAAGAGCTTGAGAATGAGAAAGCGAAGCTCGCAAAAGATTTATCTTCTCTCAATGATAAATGTTCAAGGTTAAAGGCTCAAATGAAGATTACTATTGAAAATTTTGGGATTAACGCAAATTTTTTTCATAACGACACCATCAAGGAGATCTGTGATGACAATAAGATTCCTCACTCCAAATACCCTTTCCTCATAGATAAAATCCCAAAAAATACTCCTTCTCTGGTAATCTCTGATAGTGAAGTTGATGAAGAAGAAGAGTTTGATGAAGAATCTAATGAAGATAAGGGAGAAAGCTCTACCGAAGAATCTGATGGAGACAAGGAAGAATCAAGCAAGAAATAAATTTCGTTTCTTTGTCCGATTTTTTGTAAAACTTGTATATTCGTTCCCTGACCTTCTATTCTTGTAATCTATCATTGTGAATTTCTCTTCAGTATAAGCTCTACTTCTCTTGTTTCACCCTGCATGTGTTAGAAATTTTTTTCTCTCTCGCGATATGAGTGACCAAAATACAATCAAATTTTTACTTTATGCGTAAATCTATCATGTGAAAACAAATAACATTTAATTTATTCTATGCATTCCCATACTTGCCTCTGTTATTTGTATTCAGATGAGTGATTGAGCACGTTACCTTTGTTTAGTAAAATAATTTGCGATTAAATCGTAATTATCTCTGCATAATCTCGCAATCATGAATTGTTAGAAAATCGCAATTACCTCTGTATAATTTCGCAATCATAAATTGTTAGAAAATCGAAATTACCTCTGTATAATTTCGCAATCATAAATTGTTAGAAAATCGAAATTACCTCTGTATAATTTCGCAATCATAAATTGTTAAATTGCATTTGTTCTTGTATTCTGATGTGGTCTTATTTTGCCTTCCTAAGTAAAGGTTTTATTTTGCCATCTTTTTTCTTTGCGACAAAATCGCAGGACGTCTCTACACTTTCATGTAGAAACCCATTGATCTTGCCTTATCTTTTTGTTCTTTTGTATTTTTGCTGTGACAATATGACAGGCGTAAATTTTCTTGCGAAACTAAAGCCCCATAACATTGCCGTCTTGCAACGAAATCGCAGGACGTCCTTACACCTGCATGCAATGACCCATTGATCTCGTCTTATCTTTTGTATTATTGCCTCTTCAGGAATGTTGTACAAATATATGAAAAGTCTAAGTATTCTTGCGAAAATATAGCCTCATGACATTTGCGTCTTAAGACACTTATCATCTCCCTAATGGAGGGTGCCGCCCTTATCTTTCCATGGTTTCCCTTTCAAGGAGATGTACTTCTGCCATAAAAGACTAGATCCTCCCATCCAGTCTTAACAACAACCAGTTGTGTTCGCAACCTCTTATCCCTTTTTCCTATATGGATTATGGTTACGAGACTGCACCCTAAGTGGGGTTTTCTTCAGGCCGAGTGCAACATAGCCAAGACTTGCCAAGGCTTACCGTACACAAGCCTAAAGGGAGACATCCCAATAGGTGTTTTGTATGCGGTTCTATAAGCCCACAACGCATCATTAAGTCGCATGCTCCAATCTTTCCTTGTTGGATTCACCGTCTTCTCTAGTATGGATTTCACCTCTCGGTTCGACACCCCGGCTTGTCCATTGGTTTGGGGATGATAAGGTGTTGCAATCTTGTGCGACACATTGTACTTCTTCAACAATCCTTGTAAGAACTTGTTTTTGAAGTGAGAACCCCCATCGCTAATTATGGCTCTTGGAATTCCAAACCTTGCAAAAATGTTAGCTTGCACAAAATCTGAAACCACTTTAGAATCATTAGTTGGGGTGGCCTTAGCTTCCACCCATTTCGAGACATAATCAACAACAAGTAAGATATAAAAATTCCCATGAGAGTTGACAAAAGGACCCATAAAATCAATACCCCATACATCAAAAACTTCAATAAATTGAATAAAAGTTTGTGGCATTTGATTTCGGGCACCTAGATTTCCTGTCCTTTGGCACCTATCACAAGTTGTGCAAAATATATGTGCATCCTTAAATAGAGTTGGCCAATAAAAACCGCTTTCAAGTACCTTGTGAGCTGTTCTTTTACTCCCAAAATGTCCTCCGCAAGCATAGGAGTGACAAAAAGACAAGATAGAGTTAAATTCAGATTCGGGAACGCACCTTCGTATTACTTGGTCGCTGCCATGTTTCCATAAGTATGGATCATCCCATATATATTGGTTTCCTAACCTCTTAAGTTTGTCCCTCTCAGCACGAGACAAGTTCTTTGGGATTTGTTTAGACACCAAATAGTTCACAATATCCGCATACCATGGTTCTCCATACGCAATTGAGAATAGTTGCTCATCCGGGAAACTTTCACGCAACGGGATAGCTTCCTTGTCCACAGCAAGACGGCTCAAATGATCCGCAACGGTGTTCTCAATTCCTTTCTTGTCCTTGATTTCTATATCAAACTCTTGCAAGAGTAAAATCCATCGTATGAGCCTCGGTTTCGCCTCTTTCTTTGTAAGCAAGTACCTAAGTGCTGCATGATCTGAAAATACAACAACTTTTGTACCAATTAGATAAGAGCGAAACTTTTCCAAAGCAAAAACAATAGCTAATAACTCTTTCTCAGTGGTAGTGTAGTTTTGTTGGGCCTCATTTAACGTTCTCGAAGCATAATAAATAGCATGAGGTATCTTCCCCACACGCTGCCCAAGCACCGCACCAACCGCATAATCACTTGCATCACACATGAGCTCAAAAGGCTTGCTCCAATCCGGTGGTTTAATGATAGGGGCTGAAATCAAAAGTTCTTTCAAACGATTGAATGCCGCCACACACTTCTCGTCAAAGTTAAAAACCACATCTTTTTGCAATAAGGTACAAAGTGGTGATGCTATCTTGGAAAAATCCTTGATGAATCTACGATAAAAACCTGCATGACCGAGAAAAGAGCGTATCTCCCTCACCGTAGTGGGAGGGGTTAGAGTACGAATAAGGTCTATCTTAGATTTATCAACTTCCAAGCCTTTAGAAGATACTATATGGCCTAAAACTATACCATGAGTTACCATAAAATGGCACTTCTCCCAATTAAGCACAAGATTTGTTTCAACACATCGTTCAAGGATTAGTGACAAATTGTTCAAACAAAGGTCAAATGAATCACCAAAGACACTAAAGTCATCCATGAACACTTCGATTATGTTTTCAACATATTCCGAAAATATACTTACCATACACCTTTGAAAAGTAAATGGAGCATTGCATAAGCCAAAAGGCATCCTTCGATAAGCAAAAGTACCAAAAGGACAAGTGAAAGTGGTTTTCTCTTGATCCTCCGGCGCTATCACAATCTGATTATAACCTGAATAGCCATCAAGAAAGCAATAATAAGAGTGTCCAGCTAAACGTTCAAGCATTTGATCAATAAAAGGTAATGGAAAGTGATCTTTTCTAGTAGTGGCATTCAATTTCCTATAATCAATACAAACCCTCCAACCGGTTTGCACACGAGTTGGGACAAGTTAATTCTCATCATTCTCCACCACGGTCACACCTGATTTCTTTGGTACAACTTGTACCGGGCTCACCCACTTTCTATCGGATATGGGATAGATAACACCCACTTCCAAAAGCTTGAGTATCTCCTTTTTTACAACTTCCATCATAGGGGGGTTCAAACGACGTTGCGCTTCCCTTGTAGGCTTTGCATCGTCCTCCAAACGAATCTTATGCATGCAAACGGCATGGCTTATACCCTTGATATCGGCAATTGTCCATCCTATGGCCGTCTTGTGCTTCCTTAGCACCCTTAGAAGTTTTTGCTCCTGTAATTCACTAAGCTCGTTAGAAACAATCACAGGTAACTCTTCATTGTCACCCAAGTACAAGTACTTTAAGTGACTAGGAAGAGGTTTCAATTCTAACTTTGGAGATTTAACAATTGAAGGTAAAAGTTTTTCGTCACTGCATGGTAAAGAAATAAAAGAGATATTATGAGTTTCCGGGCATCCTTGTAGTGAGTTGAGATCACCAAGGGCTTCTTTAACCTCAATACCACACTCTACACCATTATCAATGGATGTAGTTAGAACGGTTTCCAAAGCATATTCACCATTCAATTCAAACATTTGTTGTGCCAAAGTATCCATAACATCAACGGAGAAGCAAGAGTGGACATCACTAGGATATCTCATCGTCTCGAAGATGTTGAAACGTATTACTTCTCCATCAAACTCCATAGTTAGCGTTCCCTTATCCACATCAATAATGGTCTTCGCCGTTTTCATGAAGGGACGCCCAAGTAACAATGGAAGAGACGAGTCCGGTGAACCTTCATCCATCTCTAAGACACAAAAGTCAGCAGGGAATACTAGTTGATTAACCTGCACAAGAACATCCTCAACAATACCCATAGGGTAGACATTAGAACGATCGGCTAATTGCAACACAATTTCAGCCTTTTTGAGAGGACCTAAATCAAGCGACTTATACATAGATGCATGCATAACATTAACGGATGCACCTAAGTCTAACATTGCTTTGTTAAATGTAGTGGTACCAATTGTGACGGGGATGTCAAATCTGCCCGGGTCTTTGCATTTCAGTGGGAGTTTGTGTTGTAAGATTGCCGAAGCATTCTCCCCCACACTAAGCACTTCATTACCTTTGAGCATTTGCTTATTGGTACACAAGTCCTTCAACACTTTTGCATACTTTGGAACTTGCTTTATAGCATCAATGAGTGGTATGTTCACATGAATCTTCTTTAGAACGTCTAAAATCTCCTTTTCTAGCGCCTCCTTCTTAGAATTTGCAAATCTGCGAGGAAAAGGTAAAGGAGGAACATAAGTAGGAATAGGAGTTTTAGAGTTAGGAATAGGTACCTCAGAAGTTTGGGGAGAATCCTCATTCTTCTTCTCCTCCAAAGAAGGTTCCTTTGGTGTTTCCACCTCGCCCGAATCAGCAGCTTCGGGTTGCACAAGTTGTGTACCACTTCTCAATGTTATTGCATTTACACCCTCCTTTGGGTTGATAGGTTGAGAAGGGAGTTTCCCACTATTTTGTGCCTTCAATTGGTTCAACTCAAGAGCCATAGAACCAACTTGGGTCTGCAACTCCTTCATCGAACTCTTGGTCTCTTGTATAAACGATTTCATCATCTCCTCCATACTTGACCCCTGATTTTGAGGTTGTTGTTGTTGAAATTGTTGACGCGGCTGGAACTGTTGTTGTTGAGGTTGGAATCCACCCGAATTGTTGAAATTAGGTTGTTGGACCGCTCCTTGCTTGTTGGCATAGCTAAAATTGGGATGATCTCTCCATCCCGGATTGTAGGTGTTGGAATAAGGATCATACCGTCTTGGATGATTTGGAAAAACCGCATTAGCTTGCTCATTGACGTCTTCATACCCATGAGAATTTGGTATCACTGCAGCTGAAACTTGTTGTAGCATTGCTGTGATGTTTCCCATTTGTTGACGAAGTTCCTCCACCTCGCTCACTTCATTGACTCGCCGAAGAAGCACATCCGAACCACGACTCAAGAATTGTTGAGAGTTTGCTGCCATGTTTTCAATCAACTCTCTAGTTTGTGCCACCGTCTTTCTCACTAGTGCACCACCACCCGCAGCATCAAGAAGATTCCTATCACTTGATTGGAGACCTTCATAGAAGTATTGGATAATCATAGCGTCACTAAATTGGTGATGAGGACAGCTGGCCACCAACCTCTTGTATCGTTCCCAACAATCATATAAGGACTCTCCCACATTTTGCTTCATCCCGCAAATATCCTTGCGAATTTGAGTAGCCTTAGATGCAGGAAAATATCTCTCTAGAAAGAGTTTCTTGAGTCCATTCCAAGTTGTAACACTCCCGGAAGGCAAGTAGTATAACCAATCCTTAGCATTACCTTCCAATGAGAATCGAAAAACCTTCAACATAGCACCATCCGCCTCCATATTTGCTGGGAGCATAGCCATGACAATGGTGTGTAAATCCATAAGATGCTTGTTTGGATCTTCATTCACCAAACCATGGAACTTTGGTAATTCTCTAAGAAGTCCCGGCTTGATTTCAAAAGTGGAGCCGGTTTGAATGCAACCCTGCTGTATATCCAGCTTGTGAGAAGCTAAGTCTTTGAGTGAACGATTTGCAGGGTCACCCATTGCTTCTTCTTCTTCTTCCTCTTCTTCAAAAGGAATCTCGTGTTCTACTTCGCCTTCTTGATGAAAAGCTTCGCCTTCACCCAAGTTGTGTTCTTCCGTTGTGCCTTGCCTTGGTTGGAGTTTTGTGCCTTTTCGAGTAGATATCCCGCACCTTGGATAACTCCAATCTTTAGAAGCCAGGGATTAGGTACCTGAAACACAATTCTCACAAACAAGTAAGAAACAAAACAAGAACCGAACAGCAGTATGCGAACAGAACAGTATGCGAACAGAAACTAAAAACTAGATAACAAGCCGAATGCCTCCCTGGCAACGGCGCCAAAATTTTGATGCGTGTCGTATGCGTCAAAAATAATTTCACTTCCTCACTCAACTAATATAAATATAGTATTCGATAAGAAAGAGTTCGTATCCACAGAGAGGCGATTGTTGTTATGCAATTTTCAGATTCTTAAGTAACCAAATAACCCAAGTTGTGTTTTTGTGTTTATCAAAGTAATAATACTAAATAAAGCAAAGTAAATAGTTGGAATAATCAATAAGGAGAAGATATTGGTTAAGGGATAGTATCATTCACAAACATGTATTTTTCATCTATGATTAGAATTGGTATTTAATCTCTCAATTATCAAAAGTCCTAAGATATCTTGATCGCAAGAATATCTCGTTTATTTCCTGATTTTATCACAAACAACATTAAAAGATGCTATCGTGAAATCTTCTTAAAAAGCAACCTAAAGTGTAAAAGCACAATTAGATTTAACTCCCTAAGAGCAATAAGTTCTATGAAATAAGACTAATCGATGCAAACAAACGTGTAAAAGCACTAATTCGTTTTAACAAAGGTTATGATTCATATGCGATTAAAAAGATGTATCACTACAAGTATTAACCACAAGTTGCTACTAGAAATCAGGGACAAACAACTTTTACTTATTGAAAACCCTAATATAGCTATAGAGATGAAAACACATCCAATTGATTCCGGACTCAACCAAACTAGCATTCAAATCATATGATAATAAAACGATGAATCATAAACGATAAAATTGAGACAAAACTAATTCATAGAATCAAATAATCATGCTTGAAGAAATCAACTTTTTATCCCATAACCAATTATAGTGTTTAGCTACACATATTCATGGAGTTCATCATCAAAATATTCAAGGGAAGACTATGAAACATAAAAGAAATCAAACCCTAGAAGTAGTTCTCTGCAAAAGCTCCAAGAATAGAATAAAACCCCCCTTTTTTCTTTGTTGTAGAAACTCTCTTTTTATAGCCCTTTGCTTTCCAAAAATAGGTCAAAGTCTTCAAAATCTTCAAGTCCACGTCCATATACTAGTCCACCAAGCCCAGGTGTGAGAAATATGTCTCTGGAATTTTTGGGTCCAAAATTGGTCGCCGGAATGCTGACGTCATCACCGGAAATCGGTTGCCGGCGCCGGAATCCGGTCACCGGAAAATTGGCTCCGATCAATTTTGCCATCTGAGAATGTCACCAGGAAATTCTACACTTCCAATAGCTCAACTTTGCTTTTCTGCATTTCAAACATTTGCATAACCCATCTAAATCCAATTTTCTATTCTTGCGAAAACGTACCCAAAATCGCGACGCGTAGCTCATATGTCCGGCAGCCAACTCTTGAATCCGACTCATACCAGCCTCATGATTCACTGAATCTTGACGATCGACACTTTAACCTCTGAAATCCGACTACCGGAACTATGTTCACCGGCGCGCCAATTTCTCCCACTTTTCGCACTGCGGCTGCAGTTCAGTCACCTATTCCACCAATTTCCTGAATTCAATTGCTAACTGCATTACCTAGCTGCAGCACTTCAATGCACCTGCAATAGCTTCTCCATCGTCGCATTCTGCCAATACCACACCATTCCTTGAGTTCACTCTTCCATTTCACTAAAATGAAGCTAATTTGCACCTGCATTAGCGCCACCACTCTCCATGGCAACAAAAGTTCAAACTCCATCAGCTGGGACTGCAATTGTACCATCCCCTGGTACCCTTCATTCAACATCTACATCGACTGCAACCGCAATATCAGCTTCCCTGTAAAACCACCAGTGCTCAAAGCACAAATTGTACTCATTTCAGTTCCAGCTGTTCTTTCCATTTCATGCTCTATGAACACTTTGTAGCAGTATCTTGCCTTCCCCGCACATTCCACAACTGCTGCCAAACTCAGCCAATCCTGCAGCTTGTCCACCACCTGGTCTTGCACTGCAAATCCATTACAGCTCAACTGCCTTTTCCTGCAACCACTGCATAACCTTCCATTCATACATCCTCTCCCATACAGCTGCAGTGACACCACCAGACCTGCAATTGCCTTGTAATCAGCTCAAAATCAACTGCACATAGCAACAGCTGCCAATGCCTTCAAAACCATCCCCTCTCTGCAACTTCTAAATCCTCTCATTGCCTTCAAAACCAGCCCCTCTGTTGCTGCTAAACCACCTGCAATTCACTATATCCACTAGCAACTATGTATCGAATGCACATACTAAACAGAAACACCACCAGTAGTCATTGCAACACAGCTCAGCTGCACTTGAAAATCCAAAACAGGCAGAAACAATTCAACTACCTCCACCTACAAACCCATTTGATTACCACCTGCATTTCACTCCTAGCTGTAGCCAACTCTAACCTCTGGTACCCAGTAAACCACACAGCTATTTCTGCCAAAACCACTAAACCCTATGAACATCACCACCAATGTCTTTTTCTCCTCAGTGCTAGTATTAACTACTACCATGGCTGCAATTCTCAGTTCCTCCAATCAGTACCACCTATTCAGCCTTCAATTCATCTTCCATGCTCTCAATTCCAGAAACCCATTAACCCCATAGAACTTCTTGGCTTCATAGAACCCATTTGCGATCGAATTCAACTTAACCCACATCTCAATTTCCTCCCTGAACTCATCTGTCAATAAACAGAGATTCAGTTTCGATATTTTGTTCTTGACTTCGATCTCAATCACCAAAATTCGATTAAATCGACAACAACAACAGTCTTCAGAAATCAACAGCACAACTCATTCCTCACTCCCATGTTCGATTAGCAACACCTCCATCTAAATCTTCAATCCCAGCAACCACAAACCCTAACTAGTTCTTAGCTGTTGTAAATTTGGGGGAAGAACTGAGAAACTGATTTCTCTCGACTAGGTTTAGGCCAAGGGATGGAACGGATATTTCCACCCATATGGCTATACAATAACAGCCTCTTATCCTCAACAAGTTTTTCTTTAACACTCCACCAAAGAGAGTCGCCCCTTAACCGTGACTGGACTCTAGATACCACTTGCCCCTGAAATGGCAATTCTGTCCCTTTTGCTAAAATTGGGTGATTTCTTCTTCTTTTCCTCCGTGCGACTCCAAAGCACCTAATAACTCAAATTCACACATAAGATACATAATTCACACGAAAAATAGCAAAGAAAGCATAAATACTAGATAATAAATACGGTGTATTCTACACCTATTTATCGAATCTAGTGTTGATGTGTATCTTTTATCATATATAAGTATTCTTTCTTCAATCTGTAAACAACACACTAATATATTCTTAACATTTGAAAGACTTTAATTTATATGATATCAGAGAGTTGGGTTTTGTTATTGGCACTTTATATAATTATGATTCTTAAAATCGGTAATCTAGTTTTAATGATTCAATTAGGTTGTAATCCTATTAGCTAAGCAGGTTTAGCACTTGGGGCGTCACACACACTAGCATTCAAAGGTGGCATCTTGATCTCTTCCCATATCATTTTTTGACTTCCTGATCCTCTATAATAATTTTGCCTTTGTCCTCCATAATTTTCTTGCGGCTGATCAAGTCTTTGGATTTTGTTGTTTCCACCTCGGCTATAGAAGTTTCTCTCTTGCTCAAGTTCTTCTTGGTCACGACTTCCCATAGCTACTATTTTCTGCTAATTATCCTCCATATTCTTTTCTTGTTGGACCTGCGAAGTGCTCGCAACTGTGTTTATCAATTTTGGTAACAAATTCGCATTCGCTGCTGATGAACTTGTATTCGCAACAGGATATGATTCCATTTTATTCTTTTTTTCTTCAAGAGAAATGTACTCCTCCTGCAACTCCCGTAATTCAGTCATTGTGATTGTATTCTTGATTCTAAAAATTTGAATGTACAATAGATTGGTTGCGAACATTGCGTTGATGAATGATAAAATGAGATATCTCTCATCCACACGTCCAACCATTTCACTACACGTTGTCTACCATCTTATGGTTAGATATTTCAAACTTTCACCAATTCTCTGCTTTAATCCAAATACATCTTCTATGCCTGGTCGCGAGGAGTTGTTAGTTATATACGCCCCTAAGAACGTAGTCTGCAAATGGTTGAAATATGTTATAGTATTCCTGGGTAGACCTTCGAACCACTTTAGCGCCTCTCCTGCTAGACTTGATGCGAAATATTTGCACAACACAACATCATGATTCTCCCAATGTAACATACATCTCACATAAGCTTTAATGTGTTGAATCGCACAAGTTGTTCCATCAAAGATGCTGGTTAACGCATGCAAACTGCACTTTGGTGGTATTCCTCCTAATTGTACTTCTTGTGAGAACAGAGTTTTTGTAGCTTCTTCTATAGCTTCATCCAATTGACTTCTGCCTCCTTCCCTTCTGTTATTTAGCATTCCTCTCATCTCTGCCAATTCTCTTAAGATTTGCTCATTTACACCTGAATTTTGGTTCATTGGTCTTTTAAGCTCTGCTTCCCTCCTTCTGCCTGCATTGCTGTCTTGTCTTGCGAGATTCTGTGTTTCTTCATCATCTTCATCCTGTCTCCTTTTGCGATTTTATCCTTCACCTCTTTCTTGAATTCGTACATGATTATGCCTTTCATTTTCTCCTCTGCGATTCTGTCCATTCCTCATTTCTTCTCTTCGCAACTCCTCAGTTCTTCTTCGTATTCTATTATACTCTTCGTTAATATTACCATTGTTGCGGTTTTGTTCGCGTCTTCTTCCTCGATTGTCATGATTGTCCTGATGTATTGCTTCTTGGAGATCTCTTTCCTCAATTTCTGCTCTCAATCTCTCTCTCTCGTAAGTTAATCGTGCTTTTTCAGCATAATGTCTCTCGATTTCTTCTTCAATTACTTGCTGATTTCTGCGATTTTCTCTCCCATGTAATATTCTCCTTCATTCCTCTAGATTTTCTTCACCCTCTTGGTTATCTCGTTCTTGACGCTGACTGTTTTGAGGAATTTTGCCATGTGGAATATATCGATCTTTAATTATTTTTCTATTTTCTCGGCGTTCTTCATCTGGATTTTGCACCTCCTGTCGAATATTTCCATCAACATTTTCTATAGGTGAGTTTCGTCTTTTTTCCCTTCTGATTGATCTTGAACTTGATCTTGTTGTGCTTCCTGACCTTCTATTCTGTAATCTTATATTTTCCGTTCTCAATTCCTGATTCTGTCTTGTCAAATTAGCACGTTCTTCTGCTTCTATTCTCCTTTCTTCGTGTATTCTTTGCCTCAATTCCTCTAATACTTCAATCTCTTCATTTCCATGAATTATACCTCCAACTGCTTCTTGATCTTCTGATAGGTGTAGAATACACCTAATTTACTATCTAGTAGTTTATGCTTTCTTTGCTATTTTTCTTGTAAATTATGTATTTTACGTGTGTTTTTGAGTTATTAGGTACTCTGGGGTCGCACAGACGAAAAGGAGGAATCATAAAAATTGAGCAAAAAGGGCATAATTGTCATTTCATAGGGCGAGCACTATCTGGAGCCCAGTCAATGTTAAGGGGCATCTCTGTTTTGGAGAATTATTAAAGACAGCCTAGATGTGGTTAAGGGGAGGCCAATAGGCTAGCCCTTATCAGAGTACCAACTATTGTGAGGCACCAGCTTGGGGTGGTTTCTGAGTGGGGTGTACCATCCAAACCCAAACCACCCTAACCCTATTTCGACAAAACTATTTCAGTATTCTCTAAATTTAAGAAAACAAGCAGCCATTGCTGCTATTGTTTTCGTCTGAAAGTGAAATGTCAAATTCATGAATTTTGTTGCTGCTAAACGAAGAAATTGAAGCGGAAGAAATTATGGTTTGATTTGATAGATGATGTTACAGTTCAAATGAGTTTTACAAACAAGGTGGAGATGATTTAATCATCATAGGTTTGGTTTGGATCGAGAAATTGAATCAGATGAAGGTGTTAATGAGTTGGGGTGTTGCTTTTGCCGCTGTGGAGATAGAAGTGATAAAACTGTCACTGTAATTGACGATTTAGAGACGGGTTTTTGTTGAGAGATTAAAAAGGGGATCTGTGAGTTTCAATTGAAATCAAAATCAGTTGGAAGATCGAGGTAGAGCTACTATTTTGTTTGAAGGGTTATGGTTGAATTAGAAGAAGAATTCAATGGAGCTTTGGATCTGGTTCGAGTCTGTGATGGTGGTGTGGAATCCGACAGATCAGGGAAGAAGATGGGTGTTGTTGGTTGCTGCTATCAAGAATTGAAGGCATTGGCCTTCTACAGAGAAGAAAGGATGGATTAGTGGCTATTGTTGCCGAATCAGGAAAGATGAAGATGGTTGTAGTATGAAGTTGGTGCTGCAATGACAACCAAATAATGCTGATGAATTCTCGAGTTAGATGTATGATTAGGTTTGTCACAGGTGAAAGAATGGCCTGAAAAATTGGTCGGAAATGTCCTGTAATCAGCCGTAACTCGGCCGATTTTCTCCTCTGGCGAGTCGACTCGGTGCCGGCGATGACCGTTCCATACCGATCCAGAGAGATTCCGATGAGCCGATCCAGCGCAGTGACTCAGACAATTAAGACGACTTAGCCCAGAATCAGAAAGATAACTCGCCAGCTGACTTCCTTCCCTTGACCTGCTGACTAACAGTTTGACTGACGATTTGATCTTTGACCGTTAGTCCTAACGGTGGTCTGGACGGAATATTCCTTAACCGGGACAGAACTTTCAGGTAGCCGGCGACGACGAATTCCGGCCAAAAACACAATTTTCCGGCGAGCAAAAATACAGAATTTTGTATGGACTTCTCTCATGTGTGTGAAGACTTAGAATTGGGAATTGGATGCAAACTTGGAAGTTTTGGAGAATTGGACTAGAAATTGAAATATGGCTCAAATTGGGAAAGTGGTGTTCTTTTGGAATGAGGATTCTTTTCCTACAAAGATATGGAGAGTATTGAAGCCTATAAATAAAGGAGTTCTCTACAACTTTTACACACATCTACTTTGGAGAATGAGTTAAAGTTCACAAGGATTGGAGGAAGGAGAAACCATCATCTTTTCAATAAGTTTCTCTTTCTTCCTTTATTATTATTATTATTATTGTGTGAACTCCAAATTATGAGTAGCTAATTTTCTTATTGATTGAGGATGAATTCCTAGTTCTTAATATATGGTTTAAGTTTTGTTTCAGTTCTACTTTGAAGTTTTTCATATGATTATCGATTGTTTTTGCTAATATTAATGTTTATGCTTGATTGATAGGTCGTTTGGGTGGCCAACTAAATTGATTTGTTAATTGATCTAAAGCTAGTGAAAGTTAGGGGATAAGTAATCATTTCTTGACTATTTACATAAGTAGAAAACACAAGACCTTGCGGAGGGATTCCGTGGAGCAATTGTGTGTAAAAACAACGTTAGCAAGTGGACCTTGATCTAAGAGTCTAACTACTAATATCAACCTAATAAATTCATGAATCTTAATGCGTTTAACTAAATTACATCTTGGGTGATATACTACTAGGTGGTTTGGTGAATAGAATCCGGTAGGCGAGAACTTCCGTATCCGGTGAAATAAGGGATTTTGGGGTTAGCACTGATCTAGCTGCTATACCTACGGTTGGTGATAATCTATGACTAATAACAAGTGGAAAAGAACATAACTTTAATCATTGTTTTGCAGCGAAGAAGGATTCCTTGATCTATTCTCTCTCATTGATTTCAACTTATACTTTTAATTACTTTGTTTATTTCTTTTGCTTTATAAATTTTACAACCAATACCCCCCTTTTGTGACAATTTTACAACTAATAATCTCTTGCTCCTCGTGGGATCGACCTTGACTACCCTATATTACTCTTTAATTAGGTAGTAAAGTATTAGTTAATTTGTTGTGGTTACAACACGCATACAAATTTTGGCGCCGCTGCCGGGGAGCAACGGGCGATTTTAGTTGTTTTTATTTTTTCTTTATTCTTGCTTTGTTAGATTCTATATCGTATCTAACTTAGTTTTGTGAACCTTGTTGTAGGTACTATATCTTTGGTGAATGCTTCAAGGGGGAAGACCGAGTCCAATTGGAATACGTCTTCGATCCGGCACTCAACTAAAGGACTTTATTCGAGCGGTTAACACTCCGCTTCCTCGTTCTACATCAAGTGAATTCGTAGATTCGGACATAGAAGAAGAAGCAATGGGTGATCGTACACTCAAGGACCTAGCTTCTCACAAGCTCGATACACAACAATGGTGTATCCAAACTAACTCAACTTTCGAGATCAAGCCGGGGTTGATTAGAGAATTACCAAAGTTCCATGGCATGGTGAATGAAGACCCAAACAAACATCTTATGGACTTCAATACCATAGTCACGGCCATGTGATGAGTGCCAAATATTGCATATTCATACACCTTTTCATTGGCACTTAACTCATCTTTCGCGCTTCAAAGTCATATATTATCCCAAATTCTGCATTTTTACCATTTTCAAGAATAAATATTTGTATTAATTAATTTTGTGTTTTTAAGTACTAAATAAAGCTTGGAAGAATTGAGAAGACAAAAGAGAAGAAAGTTGGAAGCGTTGCAACCCGCTCGCGCATCAGTGGCAACTTTGTTTACAAATTCATGGGATTAAACAACCCATGATCCAAAACCCAAGACCCAAATCCATTTCCACCTCACCCCCATTGGATTCTTTCCAAAACATCCACCTCACCCCCATTGGATTCTTTCCAAACATCCACCTCACCCCCATTGTATTCCATTTCATCCATCAATTAAAGAAAACATCCCCATTCTCTCACTCAATCACTCCCAATTTGTTTCCCACAACCAAATATATTCCATTCAATCCATCAATTAAGAAAACATGTTTTGTTGAGTGGATGCTTTCCAAATTTAGAATCCAAGTGCTTGAGGGAATTTTGTGTATAAATAGAGAGGGTTGTTGTGTTGAAAAACCATCCAAGAATAGCTTGTTCATGTTAGTTTATCAAATTTCAATTTTGTTGTAATGTTCTTCATGTTCTAATTTCATTTACTAGGGTTTAGATGAAGCCCTAATCTCATTGGTATGTATTCATATCTTGTATCTTGTTCTTGAAAGTTTAGAATTGTTTAAAGATATAATTTAATCCAAGTTTTTCAACATCTTGCTCTCACAATGTATGCCATGTATCCATTGTAGTTAGAATATCTCTATGTTGATTATGCTACAACTCATGCTTAACCAAATATTGATCTTTAGATTAGTTGTGCTTAATTAGACAATTAATGCTTTGGAGAAATACTTTAGTTGTGATTAAATTATCCATTGGAGAAACACCTTAGTTATACGGTAGACTTGAATCTACTATAAGGACAAGAATAATATTACAAGTTGAATGCATATCATAGGTTATTGGTGGATTTGAATACCCTAGTATCCATATTATCATTGTTTACATATCTTGTTATTTGCATCTTTTACTTTTATTATTTCAGTCACTTGAAAATCATATCGTCAGATATCGACAAAATCAAACCCCTTTTGGTTACTCTCTGAATCAGATTTAGAATCAACTTCTACACTCTCCAAGTCTCTCGGTTCGACCCGTGCTTGCCCCGTGTTGCTTGTCGACACTTTGTGCACTTGCAGTTTATACATAGAAGTAGGTATCTTTCCGAGCCTACCAAGTTTTTGGCGCCGTTGTCGGGACTCGGTAGTGGTGTAGTTCATTTCTCATCTCCTGTCACTATTCATTTTTCATCTCCTGAACTGTTCACATATTACTGTTCACATATCACCACCGTAGCAATAACTATTCACAAATCAATTTTACACTTATTTTTGTTATTTTTTTTTTTTATTTTTTGCTTTTGCTTTAAAACTTCGAAACCCTAACTACCTCTTTTGAGCTCAACAGTGCCGGAGTAGCTAGTTGTAAAGGCGAAGGAAAAAGGAAGCGAAAGAAGTTTTTATTTTAAATTAAAAAAAAAAAAAAGAGTTTATTTTATTGTATTAGGATTCCTCTACTCTTGTAATTTTCTTTTTCTTTTGCACTTTATTTTGGACTTTGGACTTGGACATTCTATTTTTATTTTTTATTTTTAAACCCTACGGAAGGGTATTATTAAATATCAACTGTTTGCAGAGAAGGACGGTGATTACAATATCACCTCGGCCCCTCGGGTTCGTTCATGACATAGGAGTCGTGGCCCGAGTCGACAACAACGGTTCATCCCCCGTCTGGAACGGGAGGTAAGTTTGTCGAAACACTCGCGAATCCCTTGTTAGCGAGTTACTGTATTCCTTCGTTTGCATATATGTTGAGGAATTGAATACGGCTGCTTTATTTTCCTAGTAAAGGGAAAGGACTGGCCATACAAGATAAGGGTTCGGATTTCATCACCGTTCTCTTCTTGCCCGCCTTAGGAAAACGATACATACGCGAACCTAAGCTTTAAAATTTGAAATAGAACAAGACCTATAAGGTAACGAGCTTAGTAGGAAAGTCGTTTGAAAAATATTGGTTACTCTTTAAGCATACTTCGAAGTTCATGACGGTTTCTGAGTTGAATGCGTGATCAAGCCGCCTTGTATTGCGGTGAGGCCTTGGGTATCAAAGCTCTAGCAGCTTCCCTCGCCTCTATTCAATTTACTTAAACTCGGATTGATTCCAGAGGGGTTTGCTCAGATTGTAACGAATTCCCTTTCGAAGGATTAGAAGCTGGTCTAGAAAACAATCTAAGTGGAGCCATCATGCTTTTTGTTTGCTAGAAATCAGTAGGTTTACTGTGGTGGAGTCATCCTTGTTTGTGATTGCATAGAACTTGCCTTCTAGGTGAATGGTTAACATGCTTGATGTGCTAGCTAGGCTATGATTGTGTCTTTTAGAGACCATACACGCCGACTAGTTAGAATCAGTCAAGAAGAGTTAATTGAAATACATAGTTCTGAGGCAGACAATCCAAACCCATCCGAAACAATGGGAGAACCAGTAAACCCAGTCCGTAGTCTAAAGGACTACATGTACCCAACGAGGACAACCCAGTCCTCGTGCATTGTCTTACCAGCTATTGATGGACAATTTGAGCTAAAGGCAAGTATCCTCAATATGTTGCCTAAATTTAAAGGGGTTGAAGCTGAAAATCCCTACCACCATGTGAGAGAGTTCGAGGAAATTTGTGGGACTTTTCGGATCAACCAAATGACGGATGAGCACCTCAAAATGAAACTTTTTCCTTTTTATTTGATAGACAAAGCCAAGACTTGGCTGTGTGCTCAACAGCCACAGTCATTTCATACATGGGATGCTCTTACGAAAGAGTTCTTCAAAAAGTTCTTCCCAAACCATAAGACTACGACAATTCGTCAAAGTCTGAATAGTTTTGTGCAATTAGAGGAGGAAACTTTGGCAAAATATTTGGAGAGATTCAATGAATTATTGCTCCAATGTCCTCACCATGGTTTTGAAAAATGGAGACTTGTGCAAATTTTGTATGAAGGCTTAGATGTCAAGAACCGAACTACAGTTGAGACCATGTGCAATGGTCAATTTATTGAAAAAAGTGCTGATGAGTCTTGGGATTTCTTAATTGAAGTCGCTGAAAAGACTCAAAGCAGTGGGAATCCCCCGTGAACCAAATAGGATTACCCTTGCATCCAATGTTCATAGAATTGACTCTGACTTCGAAGGAAGTACAAAGATGGCATCCTTGGCCAGGAGAATAGAAAAGCTAGAACTAGAAAAGAATGGAAAAACTAATATCCCTACTCTCCGTAGTCAAATTGAAATGGCTACTTGTGCGGCATGCCATAGTTCAGACCATCTAGTGGACACTTGTCCAGACCTCCATGCATTTCAAGAGTCTAAAACCGAGCAAGCCAATGTTTTGTACCAAAGGCAAGAGAACAACCCATATTCTCAAACCTACAACCCAGGGTGGAGAAATCACCCTAACCTTTCATGGTCTAAAGGGCCCGTCCAAGGGGGAACATCAAATAATAACCAAGGATACCCTTATCCTAGAAACCCCCAAGTGCAACCACATGTGCAGTACCTTGTAGATAAAAAGCCTAGCTTCGAAGAAAGTTTCGGTTTGTTAACCCAAAATTTGGTACAACTCCAAAAGACCACAGACCAACGTTTTACAAGTCTAGAACTTAAAATGGGTCAAATTTGTGAAGCATTGAATGAAAGAGACAAAGGAAAACTCCCTAGTCAGCCCCAACAAAATCCAAAAAATGTATATCAAAGTAAAAATTCAACTCGAAATGAGGCCTCACATAATCAAGTAATGCTTGTCACCACTCTTCGTAGTGGTAAAGTTGTTGAAAACAATGTAGGTGTACCACAGTCGAGTGAGTCTACATCAGACTCACCAGTGCATAAAATCCCACAGAAAACACCTATTGTTGAAGACAAATCTGAGAAACATAAGAATTCCCATAATTCTAATGTCTCTGCACCATCTCATGTACCTGTTGCTCCATTCCCACAAAGATTGGTGCAGCAAAAAGAGAGTATACAGTATAACGAGATTTTGGAAATGTTCAAACGAGTTAACATCAACATCCCATTTCTTGATGCAATCAAGCAAGTCCCTGCTTATGCTAAATTCCTTAAGGATCTGTGCACACAAAAGCGAAAGCTTCATGTGCATAAGCGTGCTTTTCTCACTGAGCAAGTGAGTGCAATCATTCAAAGCAACACACCTCCTAAGTTTAAAGACCCAGGTAGTCCAACTATCACATGCAAAATAGGTGACCAAACGGTTAAGAAGGCGTTGCTAGACTTAGGGGCAAGTGTGAATTTACTACCATATTCAGTATATGTGCAGTTAGGTCTTGGAGAGTTGAAGGCAACACCTATAACTTTGCAATTGGCGGACAGATCCGTCAAAGTGCCACGTGGTGTGGTAGAAGATGTTTTGATTAAGGTTGATAAGTTTTATTTTCCTGTGGACTTCATCGTCTTAGATACTCAACCTGTGCAAAACCCTGACAGTCACATTCCTGTCATTTTGGGACGTCCCTTCTTAGCAACGTCCAATGCAATCATTAACTGCCGTAATGGAGTGTTGAAGTTGTCATTTGGTAATATGACTGTGGAGTTGAATGTTTTCAATACTAGCCAACAACATTTAGATCTTGATGATGATAATGATGTGCATGAAATCAACATGATTGAAAGTTTGATTCAGGATTCGTTGTCTAGTAGCATGTCTGTTGACCCTTTGGATGCTTGTTTGAATAATTTTGACTTGGATTTGTTTGATGATGAATACATAAGTGAAGTGAATACTTTGCTTGAATCCACACCACTTATGGACACGACTAAGTGGAAAGCTAGAGTGGAACCACTTCCACTCTTGGAATCCAAGTCTGTTCCCTCTCTTGTTGAGCCACCAAAGCTCGAACTGAAACCATTGCCTGATACTCTTAAATATGCATTTTTGGGACCTTCTAATACTGTGCCTGTAATCATTTCATCTTCCTTAGATAGAGAACAGGAAAGTAAACTTTTTGAAGTACTTAAGGAGCATAAAGAAGCCTTAGGATGGACCATCTCGGACCTTAAAGGAATAAGTCCCACTGATTGCATGCATCATATAAACCTTGAGGACAATGCTAAACCATCTAGGGAGATGCAAAGGCGACTCAATCCCAACATGAAAGAGTCTGTTAAGAGTGAAATTATAAAACTTCTTGATGCGGGTATCATATACCCAATCTCAGATAGCAAATGGGTTAGCCCCATTCAAAGTTGTACCGAAAAAAGTCGAGTTACCGTAGTTCAAAACGATAAAGATGAGTTAATCACTACTCGAGTAACCACAGGGTGGCGATTTTTCATTGATTATAGGAAGTTGAATGCAGTTACAAAGAAAGATCACTTCCCTCTTCCATTCATAGATCAAATGCTTGAACGATTGTCCAGGGCGTAGATTCTATTGTTTCTTGGATGGTTTTTCTGGTTACAACCAGATTCATATTTCACCTGAAGATCAGGAAAAGACTACATTTACATGTCCATTTGGAACATTTGCTTATCGCCGTATTCCCTTTGGGTTGTGCAACGCACCAGCTACATTTCAGTGTTGTATGATGAGCATTTTTTTTCTGATATGATAGATAACTTCCTTGAGATCTTTATGGATGATTTCTCTGTGTTTGGATCATCTTTTGATGAATGTTTGAACCATCTCACTCGCGTGCTGATTAGATTTAAGGAAAAATATTTGGTGTTGAATTGGGAGAAATGTCATTTTATGGTGAACTCAGTCATAGTTCTAGGACACATCATCTCTGGAAAAGGCATTGAAGTAGATAAAGCCAAAGTCGACCTCATTCAAAACTTGCCGCAACCTCGCTCTGTGAGGGAGGTTAGATCATTTTTTGGCCATGCTGGTTTTTACCGTAGATTCATTAAAGATTTCAGTAAGATCTCAAGACCACTGTGTAATCTACTCAGTAAAGATGTTGCATTTGTGTTTGATGATACTTGTGTGCATGCTTGGGAGGAGCTCAAAACTCTTCTAACTTCAGCCCCTATAGTCCGACCTCCAGATTGGAAATTGCCATTTGAAATCATGTGTGACGCATCTGATTTTGCTGTTGGAGCTTTCTTAGGTCAGCGAGTCGACAAACACCCCTATGTGATCTACTATGCTAGTAAGACACTGAATGAGGCTCAAATGAACTATTCAACAACCGAAAAAGAGCTGCTAGCTGTTGTGTTCGCATTAGATAAGTTTAGATCTTATTTGATAGGATCTAAAATCATCATTTATACTGACCATGCCGCATTAAGATATCTTTTATCTAAAAAAGATGCCAAGGCTCGTCTAATTCGATGGATACTCTTGTTACAAGAGTTCCACCTCGAAATTCGAGATAAAAAAGGTTCAGAGAATGTTGTTGCTGATCACTTATCTAGATTGAATGTCGAGTCTACTGATGAATCAGAGATTATTAGAGAATCTTTCCCAGATGAACAACTGATGCTAGTTTCTTAAATGCCATGGTTTGCCGACATCGTGAACTACCTTTCTACAGGTAGGATGCCACTTCATTGGTCTAAACAAGACCGGTCTAAGTTCTTGGCCGAAGTGAAACATTTCCTATGGGATGACCCATATCTGTTCAAATACTTCCCTGACCAAATCATTAGGAAATGTGTCCCCAACTCTGAACAAAGGGATGTCATCTCTTTTTGTCATGATCAAGCATGTGGAGGCCACTTTAGTGCAAAGAAAACTACTGCAAAGATCTTGCAGAGTGGTTTTTACTGGCCAACATTGTTTAAGGATAACCATGAATTATGTATTTCTTGTGACCGGTGCCAGAAATTGGGAAGTATATCAAAACGAAACATGATGCCCCTACAACCCATTTTGATTGTTGAGCTATTTGATGTATGGGGTATTGACTTCATGGGCCCATTTCCTAACTCTGAAAGAAAGTTGTACATTCTTGTTGCTGTTGACTATGTTTCTAAGTGGGTAGAAGCAATTTCAACCAAAACTAATGACCACAAGGTGGTACTTTCGTTCTTAAAGGAAAACATATTTTCTCGATTTGGAACCCCTAGAGCTATAATCAGTGACGGTGGTTCACATTTCTGTAATAGGCCTTTTGAGTCATTAGTTCGCAAGTATGGCATAACTCATAAAGTCGCAACTCCATATCATCCACAGACCAATGGCCAGTAGAGGTTTCAAATAGGGAGATTAAGCACATTCTAGAAAAGACGGTTAACCCGTCTAGAAAAGATTGGTCTTTAAGATTGAATGATGCATTATGGGCTTATAGAACAACATATAAAACCCCTATTGGCATGTCCCCTTACCGACTTGTGTATGGGAAGCCTTGCCATTTACCTGTTGAGCTTGAAAACCGTGCATATTGGGATATTAAAAAGCTTAACTTCTCTCTTGATAAGGCGGGTACACAACGGAAACTCCAACTCAATGAGTTGGAAGAGCTGAGAAATGATGCTTATGACAGTGAAAAGTTGTACAAATATAGAATGAAGGTGTTCCATGACAAGCGCATTTTGCGCAAGTCATTCACTCCAGGCCAGAAATTTTTATTGTACAACTCACGTTTCCACCTTTTTCCAGGTAAATTACGTTCTAAATGGACATGCCCATTCTTGGTGCGAACAATTTCCCCCATGGGGATGTAGAACTAGAAGATGTCACAACCAAGAATGTCTTCAAGGTCAATGGGCAGAGACTGAAGCCATTCCTTGAACCAATTCCACCTGAAATTGAAACAACTGATCTTGATGATCCGATCTATGTGGACTGAAAAGTTCACCCCCCTGTATATACCACAAGATATCTTCCCTGCTGGTTGCTTTGGACATACCCTACTGTCTCTGGTTTGGCATCTGGTAATCTATTTCCTTTGAATCTTTTTTGTTCTCATGTTTTGTTGTTGTTTCTGTTATCTTTTGAAACATTGAGGACAATGTTAGATTTAGGTTTGGGGGAGTATTTGCATAATGACCAGCTGTGGAGCGGGTCTTTTGTAGGATCCTTTGTAGTATTTTGCATTTTTTTATGACCAGCTGTGGAGCGGGTCTTTTGTAGGATCCTTTGTAGTCTTTTGCATTTTTTTATGACCAGCTGTGGAGCGGGTCTTTTGTAGGATCTTTTGTAGTCTTTTGCATTTTTTGTAGTGTGTTTTCTATGACCAGCTGTGTAGCGGGTCTTGCAGTCTTTTGTTTCTATGACCAGCTGTGTAGCGGGTCTTCTGTTGTCTTCTAAGACCAGTTGTGTAGCGGGTTTCTAAAAAATTAAAAAAATAAATAAATATCGGATCTTGTGTTTGGTATCTGATGACCAGCTGTGTAGCGGGTCACTAAAAAAAATGATGACCAGCTGTATAGCGGGTCTTAAAAAAAAAAAAAAAAAATTGGTTACAAATTTTCATGGTTCTACGAAATTCCGAAGTTCATCATCTACAGTTGAAGACCGAAGACGAAGACATTTCTATGGATGCTCTGAAATTGGAGAAGGTTTTGTGGGTACATCTTTGGTAGGCCCTCACGAGACTACAACTCGTCCACTAGGGACACCTAGGGGTTTAAAGGCTTAGTGCATACGCTAAATGCATTCGAGAGACCAAATGACAAGTGGTATAGTTAGGATTTCGGATTTCTGTTTCACTTGAGGACAAGTAAAATTCAGGTTTGGGGGTATTTGATGAGTGCCAAATATTGCATATTCATACACCTTTTCATTGGCACTTAACTCATCTTTCGCGCTTCAAAGTCATATATTATCCCAAATTCTGCATTTTTACCATTTTCAAGAATAAATATTTGTATTAATTAATTTTGTGTTTTTAAGTACTAAATAAAGCTTGGAAGAATTGAGAAGACAAAAGAGAAGAAAGTTGGAAGCGTTGCAACCCGCTCGCGCATCAGTGGCAACCTGTTTACAAATTCATGGGATTAAACAACCCATGATCCAAAACCCAAGACCCAAATCCATTTCCACCTCACCCCCATTGGATTCTTTCCAAAACATCCACCTCACCCCCATTGGATTCTTTCCAAACATCCACCTCACCCCCATTGTATTCCATTTCATCCATCAATTAAAGAAAACATCCCCATTCTCTCACTCAATCACTCCCAATTTGTTTCCCACAACCAAATATATTCCATTCAATCCATCAATTAAGAAAACATGTTTTGTTGAGTGGATGCTTTCCAAATTTAGAATCCAAGTGCTTGAGGGAATTTTGTGTATAAATAGAGAGGGTTGTTGTGTTGAAAAACCATCCAAGAATAGCTTGTTCATGTTAGTTTATCAAATTTCAATTTTGTTGTAATGTTCTTCATGTTCTAATTTCATTTACTAGGGTTTAGATGAAGCCCTAATCTCATTGGTATGTATTCATATCTTGTATCTTGTTCTTGAAAGTTTAGAATTGTTTAAAGATATAATTTAATCCAAGTTTTTCAACATCTTGCTCTCACAATGTATGCCATGTATCCATTGTAGTTAGAATATCTCTATGTTGATTATGCTACAACTCATGCTTAACCAAACATTGATCTTTAGATTAGTTGTGCTTAATTAGACAATTAATGCTTTGGAGAAATACTTTAGTTGTGATTAAATTATCCATTGGAGAAACACCTTAGTTATACGGTAGACTTGAATCTACTATAAGGACAAGAATAATATTACAAGTTGAATGCATATCATAGGTTATTGGTGGATTTGAATACCCTAGTATCCATATTATCATTGTTTACATATCTTGTTATTTGCATCATTTACTTTTATTATTTCAGTCACTTGAAAATCATATCGTCGTATCGACAAAATCAAACCCCTTTTGGTTACTCTCTGAATCAGGATTTAGAATCAACTTCTACACTCTCCAAGTCTCTGTGGTTCGACATGTGCTTGCCCTGTGTTGCTTGTCAACACTGTGCACTTGCAGTTTATACATAGAAGTAGGTATCTTTCCGAGCCTACCAGCTTTTCCGTTCTCTTTGGCGGGCAATGCTAAGGAATGGTTATACTATTTGCCTTCCGGAAGTATCACAACATGGAATGGGATGAAGAAACTTTTCCTCGAGAGATATTTTCCCGCATCAAAGGCTACTCAAATTCGCAAAGAAATTTGTGGGATAAAGCAACATGTGGGAGAGTCATTATATGAATGTTGGGATCGGTACAATAGGTTGGTGGCAAGTTGTCCACACCATCAATTTAGTGACTCCATGATAATCCAATACTTCTATGAAGGTCTCCAAACAAGTGATAGATATCTTCTTGACGCCGCCGGTGGTGGTGCACTAGTGAACAAGACGGTGGCCGAAGCTACCGAATTGATTGAAAGTATGGCGGCAAACTCACAACAATTCTATGCAAGAGGTGACTCAATGGTTAAGTTGGTGCATGAAGTTAGTGACTCGTCTTCACAATCCGATCAACGGTTAAACAACATAGAGAGGGTAGTGCAACGGTTGGCGGCGGTAATTATTCCGGATGATGAAACCGAACAAGTAAATGCTTTATATCCAAATACAAGGCCAAGGTATGATCCATATTCCAATACTTACAATCCCGGTTGGAAGGATCATCCCAACTTTAGCTATGCAAACAAGCAAGCGGCGGCTCCTAATCAATATGCGAAACAAGGTGGATTCCAACAATCACGTTTCCAACCTCAACAACAACAATTCCAACCACAACAAGTCAAGGAGCAAGATTCTTCGAATAATGACAAGTTGAATGTGATAATGCAAAGCATGCAAGGTCTCACTTCTATGTTACAACAAACCCAACAAAAGACCGATTCGGCAATCAAGGATTTACAAACTCAAATGGGATAATTGGCAACTTAATGAAAGCTCAAGCATCCACAAAGATTCCTTCGCAACCCATTGTGAATCCAAGAGAGAATGTTAGTGCTGTTACTTTAAGAAGTGGAAGACAAGTGGAGAGTCCAACTCATCATGAAGAAGCTAGTGAAGAGGTAGTCAAAGATAAGGAGGATGCCGAACCAAGGGAGACATCAACACCAACCGCCCAATCCAAGGAACCAGTTCCTACTTTCACTACTCCACCACCTTTTCCTAGTCGTTTTGCTAAGTCCAAGAAGGAAGCTCAAGATAAGGCACTCATGGATATCTTCAAGAATATAGAAATCAACATCCCCTTCATCGAGGACATCAAGACAATTCCAAGGTATGCTAAGTTCATGAAGGAATTATGCACAAAGAAGGATAGATTGCTTGATAATGAAATTACTAAAGTTGGCGAGAGTGCGTCGTCGGATATGCTTTTGAAGAAGATGCCTACAAAGTTCACGGATCCCGGTGGTTTCACGGTGCCAATTACTATTGGTAAGAAAAGGTTTGAACATGCTTTACTTGACTTGGGAGCTTCCATTAGTGTGATGTCGGCCGATATATATGACTCCTTGAATCTTGGACCGTTGAAAGAGACAAGAGTTATTATCCAACTAGCAAACAAGTCTAACATTTATCCAAAGGGACTTGTAGAAGATGTTCTAGTGCAAGTGAATGAGTTAATTTTTCCGGTGGATTTCTTCGTGGTGGATATGGACAACAATGAGAATCGTTCGTCTACTTCTCTACTTCTTGGGAGGCCATTTATGAAGACCGCAAAGATGAAGATTGATGTGGACAAGGGTACACTCACTATGGAATTCGACAAGGAAGTAATACACTTCAACATATTTGAAGCCATGCGCTACCCAAGTGATGTGCATTCCGCGTACTCCATTGATGTGGTTGGTTCATTAGCGCAACAAATGGTGGAATTGAATCGAGAGGACGAACTTGATGTGGTGTTGTAAAAGAGCATTGAATTGAACGTCCACGGCGTGTCTAACTTGGATGTTGAACTTTCTAAGGAATTGGTGGAGACGTGTGGTGCCTTGACGGCATTACAAGAAGCTAAGGGTAATGTTTCCTATATTTCTTTACCCGTGAATGAAGAATTACTTGTACCATCTATTGTGAAGGCACCTAAACTAGAGTTGAAGCCACTTCCGGACCATTTGAAGTATGCATTTTTGGGAGATGGAGATGAGCTTCCGGTGATTATTTCAAAGAACCTCATACCGGTACAAGAAGACCGTTTGCTTAGAGTCTTGAAAGAGCACAAAACGGCTATTGGTTGGACAATTGCGGATATCAAGGGCATTAGTCCATCCATATGCATGCATAGGATTCTAATGTAAGAGAACGTGAAGCCGGTACGTGATGCTCAACGTAGGCTTAACCCTCCCATGATGGAGGTTGTGAAGAAAGAGATACTCAAATTGCTAAGTGCGGGGGTAATCTACCCAATTTCCAATAGGAAGTGGGTAAGTCCGGTACAAGTGGTTCCAAAGAAGTCCGGTGTTACGGTTGTTCGAAATCAAGACGATTAACTTGTTCCTACAAGAGTTCAAACCGGTTGGAGAGTGTGTATTGATTATAGAAAGCTTAATTCCGCAACCCGAAAGGATCACTTTCCTTTACCTTTCATTGATCAAATGTTGGAGCGGTTAGCGGGGCATTCTTATTATTGCTTCTTGGATGGTTATTCGGGATACAATCAACTTGTTATTGCACCGGAGGATCAAGATAAGACCACTTTTACTTGTCCGTTTGGAACGTTTGCGTATAGACGGATGCCGTTTGATCTTTGCAATGCACCGGCTACTTTCCAAAGATGCATGGTAAGTATATTCTTGGATTACGTGGAGCACATTATTGAGGTATTTATGGATGACTTTAGTGTTTATGGCAATTCTTTTGATATTTGTTTAAACAACCTTGAACTAGTTCTTAAACGATGCATAGACACTAACCTTGTTCTTAATTGGGAGAAATGTCATTTTATGGTAAACGATGGCATAGTACTTGGTCACATTGTGTCCTCTCAAGGGATCTAAGTGGACAAGTCAAAGATAGATTTAATAAGAAACTTACAATATCCCACTTCGGTGAGGGAGGTTCGTTCTTTTCTTGGCCATGCAGGTTTCTATAGGCGGTTTATCAAGGATTTCTCAAAAATCTCCATGCCGATGTTCAAGTTACTACAAAAGGAGGTACCTTTTGACTCCAACAGGGAATGAAAGGATGCTTTTGACAAATTAAAAGCAATGTTGACAAGTGCGCTGATTATCAAGTCACCGGATTGGAATCTTACATTTGAACTAATGTGTGATGCTAGTGATTATGCGGTTGGAGCCGTTTTGGGTCAAAGAGTGGACAAGTTGTCCCATGTTATTTATTATGCATCTAGGACCCTTAATGATGCACAAATCAACTATTATACCACGGAAAAAAGAGTTATTGGCTATTGTGTTTGCATTAGAAAAGTTCCGCTCATACTTGGTGGGTACAAAGGTTATTGTGTATTCCGACCATGCGGTACTTAGATACTTAATAAAGAAGAAAGAAGCTAAGCCAAGACTAATCCGGTAGATCCTATTACTACAAGAGTTCGACATAGAAATTCGAGATAAGAAAGGTGTGGAGAATACCGTTGCGGATCATCTTAGTATACTTGTTATGTCTCAAGAAGAACTTCCATTACAAGACCGCTTTCCGGACGAACAACTTTTCTCCTTGGAAAAATCAACACCTTGGTATGCGGATATAGTGAATTATTTGGTGACAAGGAAGGTACCTAGCACAATGTCTGACTTCCAAAAGATGAAGATTAATAAGATAGCAAAGCAATATGTGTGGGATGAACCATACTTATGGAAATATGGCGTTGATCAAATCATACGAAGGTGCGTACCTAACTCCGAATTTCAATCTATTCTCTCATTTTGTCATACTTTTGCTTGTGGTGGCCACTTTGGTTCTAAACGTACCGCTCTCAAAATTCTTGAAAGTGGATTTTATTGGCCCACCTTGTTTGAAGATTCATATGTTTTTTGTAAATCGTGTGATAGATGTCAAAGAATGGGCAATCTAGTTGCTTGAAATCAAATGCCACTCACACCAATTCTCGCCGTAGAGATTTTTGATGTGTGGGGAATTGATTTTATGGGCCCTTTTGTCAATTCGAATGGAAATTTTTATATACTTCTTGCCGTAGATTATGTTTCGAAATGGGTGGAGGCTAGAGCCACCAAAACTAATGATTCTCAAGTTGTTTGTGATTTTGTAAGAGAAAACATATTCACTAGGCACGACACACCAAGAGTGGTGATAAGCGATGGAGGCTCGCATTTCAAGAAGTCTTTTCACGCTCTCCTCAAGAAGTACAACATAACACACAAGATTGGTACGCCTTACCATCCACAAACTAGTGGACAAGCCGAAATTTCAAACCGTGAAATCAAGTGCATCCTTGAGAAAATGGTGAATACGACAAGGAAAGATTGGAGCTTTAAGATCAATGATGCACTTTGGGCGTATAGAACGGCATACAAGACACCGATTGGTATGTCTCCATATCGGTTGGTTTATGGCAAAGCTTGTCATCTTCTAGTTGAACTTGAACATAAGGCTTATTGGGCGATAAAGAAATTCAACATGGTGTATGATGAAGCGGGGAAACAAAGAAAGTTGCAACTAAATGAGCTAGAGGAGATACGTAATGATGCTTACGAGAGTGCCCGGATTTACAAGGAAAATACTAAGCTTTTTCATGACAAGATGATTTCTCGTAAAAGCTTCGTTGTGGGACAAAAAGTCCTTTTATTTCATTCTCGCCTATTTCCTGGAAAATTAAGGTCCCGTTGGATTGGACCATATGTTGTTACTAATGTTTTTCCTTATGGTGCAGTTGAAATTACTAGTCTTAGAGACAACTCGGTTTCCAAAGTCAACGGCCATAGATTGAAGCCATACTATGAGAACATCGCCTATGTGAATGTGGATGAACTTCCATTTGAAGATTTGCTCCCTATAGAGGAGTAATGTGAAGCAAGAGCTATGTCGGCCCGTCGACTTTAAAACAAGCGCTAAGTGGGAGGCAACCCACCGGTTTTGTATTTCTTATCCTTTTGTTTTTATTTTATTTTTGTTTTGTGTGTTTATTTTTCTTGTTTCATATCATATTAGGATTTCCCACCTTGATTTTTCTTGGACGATTCAATTACATTGAGGACAATGTAAGGTTCAAGTGTGGGGGAGTGGCTAAGCATATATTTTTGCATAAAAAAAAGAGAATTTTTTGCATAAAACTTTCAAATTTTAGAGATTTTAGAGGCAGTAGCATGCTTCTAGTTATGATTACATAGAGAATTTTGACCGACATAATTGAACTTGGAAATGTTAGGGAACTATGTTCGATTTCTTGCTTGTTAGAGTGTTAAATAATGGATTTAATCATGCCGGTGATGCAAATTTAGTGCAGGGAGAAGTGCGTTATTAGAGTTGCTGATCAATCATTAGTGGAGACTACCCATTTTCATATCGTGTGAGGCACCGACCAGAATTCTTCCATGACTAAAGAGCTTCTTTTGAGTGTGTGTCACCGTACGTTAATTCCGGGTAGAATGGTGAGCTACCCAATTTCACACCAATTTCAGCACTATTTTGATCTCTTGAGTGCTAATTTTTGTCAATCATGAGGGTGACATCTATGATGAAAGCCTCCTTCTTGTAGTTCGATTTGCATTTAGCACCATTCTCTCTCTCGACAACAACGGGTCCATAGAAACACCATAATCATCAACAACAAGGGAGCGACATCAAAATCTACAAGGAAAGTTGAAAAGGTTCAAGGTTTGCAAGAAACAATGGAAAAATAAAAAGAGCAAATTTCATATCCAAGTAAAGAAACATACATGTTGAAGACTTAAAATGCAATGAGGTAATTCTATATCCAAGTATTAAGACTTATTTACAAGAGCGAAGAAAAGCAAAAGGTGAAAATTATTGAAGGTTATGATTTCGAGATGATACAAGTTGTGAAGAATCAAGCGGTAAAGTACTTTTCCACGGCCATGGTTTATTTTATTTTTCACTTTGATTTGTATTGTGTTTCTCTTGTCTAAAAAAAAATGATGAAAAAGAAAAAGAAAAGAATTGAAAAAAAAAAAAATGAGACAAGAGAAATATCTATTATTGTTTTGTTTTGAATAAGTCGTGGGGAAGGAAAATCTATAAGGAAGTTTCAAGTGACAAGGAGTTAAGGAAAAAGGTTACAAATTGTCAAGGATTTATGAAGTTCGAAAGTTTATCATCAATAGTTGAAGCCGAAGACCAAGAAGATGAAGACAAGGAGCATAAGACGTTTCTTTTGGATTCCGTGAGAGTGGTGTTATCTTAATTGGCAATCGGATGTGAAGGTAAGTAAGTAATCTCATCCTCGATATAAGTGGTTGATTTCCTTTCTTAGAGATCGTTAGAAAAATGGTTTTTCAAAATGTTAAAAGATGTGGGTTTTTCAAAATTTCGGAAGTTATCCTTCCTACCATTCAATGTGTTGCAGGAATTCTATCTTCATTCCTACCTGCACACATGTGAGACCCATAAAAAAGCCATCTTTTTGAGTGCAATTATCATAAAACCCTTTTTGGTGAGGCAGAAGTCGAGGCGAAATGCTTATTGATCGTTTCTCAAACACGCGTTCTCTCATTATGGTGTGGTTATTTCTCACTCATCATTTAAGAATGAGAATATGTTCTTTAGTATTTCTAACTTCTTATTACTAGCATGCAGAAACTCTATGTCTTCATAGCTCTTAGGATGCTTGGGACGCTAGAACGCTTTGAAGTTGTAAGTTTTAGTTTGATTTGCTCGAGGACTAGCAAAGTCTAAGTGTGGGGGAATTTGATAGGTGTAGAATACACCTAATTTACTATCTAGTAGTTTATGCTTTCTTTGCTATTTTTCTTGTAAATTATGTATTTTACGTGTGTTTTTGAGTTATTAGGTACTCTGGGGTCGCACAGATGAAAAGAAGGAGGAATCATAAAAATTGAGCAAAAAGGGAATAATTGTCATTTCATAGGGCGAGCACTATCTGGAGCCCAGTCAATGTTAAGGGGCATCTCTGTTTTATAGAATTATTAAAGACAACCTAGATGTGGTTAAGGGGAGGCCAATAGGCTAGCCCTTATCAGAGTACCAACTATTGTGAGGCACCAGCTTGGGGTGGTTTCTGAGTGGGGTGTACCATCCAAACCCAAACCACCCTAACCCTATTTCGATAAAACTATTTCAGTATTCTCTAAATTTAAGAAAACAAGCAGCCATTGCTGTTTTTTTTTCGTCTGAAAGTGAAATGTCAAATTCATGAATTTTGTTGCTGCTAAACGAAGAAATTGAAGCGGAAGAAATTATGGTTTGATTTGATAGATGATGTTACAGTTCAAATGAGTTTTTACATCAAGGTGGAGATGATTTAATCATCATAGGTTTGGTTTGGATCGAGAAATTGAATCAGATGAAGGTGTTAATGAGTTGGGGTGTTGCTTTTGCCGTTGCGGAGATAGAAGTGATAAAACTGTCACTGTAATTGACGATTTAGAGACGAGTTTTTGTTGAGAGATTAAAAAGGGGATCTGTGAGTTTCAATTGAAATCAAAAGCAGTTGGAAGATCGAGGTAGAGATGATGTTGTGTTTGAAGGGTTATGGTTGAATTAGAAGAAGAATTCAATGGAGCTTTAGATCTGGTTCGAGTCTGTGATGGTGGTGTGGAATCCGACAGATCAGGGAAGAAGATGGGTGTTGTTGGTTACTGCTATTAGGAATTGAAGGCATTGACCTTCTACAGATAAGAGAGGATGGATTAGTGGCTAACGTTTCCTAATCGTCGCTCTTCTTCCGCTTCATCTGCTGAATCTGACTGCCAAGTGTGTACACTCACCCTATCATAATCCAAAATTCTATTTTGCGCTGGTGTACGCTGAATTGGTTGTTGAATTTGATTTTCTCCATCATTTCTTGTATTTATTCTTAACGATTCTCCGGCTTCATTTCTTCTTTCTCCAGCAAGTCTCTTACTCCTTCTGACAGTTGTTGGTTGTCTTGAAGCATTTTTTCTTCTAGCCATTTCTTTAATCTCAGTGAATTGTTGAAAATTATAAGAAACGTTTCTCCAACTACTCCAAATTCTTTCAAATCACAATACTAATCTTCACACTAAAACAAGTAGGTCCCTGTTTCTAGCGCCAATACGTAGTTGCAGGAAATCCCACATTACACCCCTCACAAGAATTCATACCATCAAGTCATTTCTAGATCAACAAACTCAATTTTTATTGATTAATCTCACCAATTTTACAAGATAGAAAGGAGATAAAGCTAAAGAATTAACAACCGCTCTGGACTTTCTCTCTCCTAATGACTTGCTCAACACTCGAAAAAGATCTCCCTCCCCTAACGTATGTTCAACTATTTATATAGGTGTCGATGGTGGATTTTAGATAAGGAGTAAAATCGTAAAACCCCGTGACCTAGTGTTACCAGCAACACATTAACTAAGAGCATTTAATTCAGGTGTCAATAATTAATGGGGGTATTTTTTCAAAATACCAGATTAGGGTTTCGACACAGAACCCTAATTCCAAAACCAAGCCGCATATTGCGCACCATGGCAACGACGCCAAAACCAAGCCGCATACTGCTCACCATGGCAAGGACGCCAAAACCAAGCCGCATACTGCTCACCATGGCAACGACGCAAAAACCAAACCGCATACTGCACCCACAGGAAACCATGCCAAACTAAGCCGCTATACCATTTGGCACATGCCAAAAATAGCACCCTAGGCTTGCAAACCGTGCAACTAGGTCAACTTGGCCCTGCGTGCCATTGGCACATGCCAACACGCACCACTAGCCAATTTCTAAGCCGATATACCATTTGGCACATGCCAAAAATAGCGCCCTTGGCTTGCAAACCGTGCAACTAGGTCAACTTGGACGTGCGCGCCATTGGCACATGCCAACACGCACCACTATCCAAATTCCATGCCGCTATACCATTTGGCACATGCCAAAAATAGCGCCCTAGGCTTGCAAACCATGCAACTAGGCCAACTTGGCCGTGCGTGCCATTGGAACATGCCAACAAGCACCACTAGACAATTTCTAAGCCGCTATACCATTTGGCACATGCCAAAAATAGCGCCCTAGGCTTGCAAACCGTGCAACTAGGTCAACTTGGCCGTGCGTGCCATTGGCACATGCCAACACGCACCACTAGCCAATTTCTAAGCCGCTTTACCATTTGGCACATGCCAAAAATAGCGCCCTAGGGTTACAAACCCTGCAACTAGGTCAACTTGGCCATGCGTGCCATTGGCACATGCCAACACGCACCACTAGACAATTTCTAAGCCGCTATACCATTTGGCACATGCCAAAAATAGCGCTCTAGGCTTGCAAACCGTGCAACTAGGTCAACTTGGCCGTGCGTGCCATTGGCACATGCCAACACGCATCACTAGACAATTTCTATTTTCAAGCCTCTATGCCCAGCTAGCGCCCACGACTTGGACCAATATCCGTGCGTGCCATTGGCACATGCCAACACGCATCACTAGCCAATTTCTATTTTCAAGCCGTTATTCCCAGCTAGCGCCCACGACTTGGCACAATAGCCGTGCGTGCCATTGGAACATGCAAACACGCATCACTAGCCAATTTCTATTTTCAAGCCGCTATACCATTGTAGCGCCCGCGACTTGGCCAAAGTGGTTGTGCGTGCCATTGGCACATGCCAACACGCAACCATTAGCCAATTCCCATTCCAAAGCCGATATACCATTGTAGCGCCCGCGACTTGGACAAAGTGGCCGTGCATGCCATTGGCACATGCCAACACGCAACCACTAGCCACTTTTATCCCCAACCTGCTAGCCAATTTCCAAGGCATTCCGCACATGCCACACATGCTCCACTAGCGATTTCGGCATTGCCATTCGCACTCAAAGTGCAACTCGCGCCCAAGGCATTCCGCACATGCCATTGGCACATGCCAAATGCTCCACCAAGCGACTTTGGCATTGCCATCCGCACTCAAAGTACAACTTGCGGTTGAGACATCCCGCACATGCCATTGGCACATGCCGCAACGCTTCACTAGCCACTTTGGCATTGCTGCGCCCACTCTCGAGACATCAACACAAACTAGGGGATGCTTTCTTGGGGTTTTGGTTTGGCGGTCACAGCGTGCAGCGTACACTATGCTCACAATAAAGCAATGCATGCACGAAATGAATACGGTCAATTAAATTAGGAAATTTATGGTGAAAACGTTTTTCACCATAAAGCCAACGGTTTCCACCTCCTCTGTTTTAATTGACACATTTACTCAATTACTTAATGAGGCCAGGGTACGTTCAATCTCACTTGTATAAATAGGTTTCACCTATTCTGCCAAAACACACAAGTCTTGGTCAGTCAAAATACAACACTATCATATAACAACTTTGCAAGCTCTCTCAAAAGCTTCCATCACTAGCAAGCTTCCGCAAGCTTTTATACTTCTGATACAAGTCGAGATACTACCTAGCCAGAACTCTCTGGTCTCATCACCATTCTTCGCTATCCTCCCCAAATCAACCTTTCTCCTCCACTTTGTGACCGAAGAAAATCTGGAATGGCCATCTTCTTGGTTTAGGCCAGAGTTGTACAGATTGATATCTTAAATCAAAAGTGCTCATGTGAAGTACATTTGTTTAAGGGTTTAACCCAGTCCCTCCATCATCGAATTTACCAAATTCGGCAGAGGCGATTTTCTCCCATAAACAATTGGCGACCACAGCGGGAGTTTCAATCTCTCGGTTACAAAAACTGATCTTTATTCCGAAATCTGCTTTACCATTCGCTCAACATGGTAGAACTAAGATCTGGGACAAACTCTGAAGGTGCCAACATAGAAGCCGCCCCTAGAACAAATGCTCCTTCCACCAATGCCTCTGTGTTACCTTCTAATCTTGGCAGCATGGAAAGTACCCCTCCAAGTGTTACACCTCCTCTTACCAGGGCCATGGCTACTTTCGTTCCAAATGTCTCTGCACCATCCTCCAACTCAAACATCACTGAGGGCAGCCCTTCAGGTGTCAAGCTACCAGTCACCAGGGCTCGTGCTGCCGATGCCACCACTAGTGTTTCAGCAGGCATGATTCCTTCGATCACCACTCAAGCCACAACATCTACTCAATCACCGGGGCGAGATAATAGAGGAGGCAAACCTTATTTCACCATCACGGATTTGATGGAAAGGAAGGAGGCTCTAGCCAGGGCTCAAACGGATATGGTTTTAACCCAGAAGAGGTGCTCGTCTTCCTCAAAGCCTTAAACGGAGCAACTTCTACAGGAGCCACGATGACCTGAATCAAGAGAAGAAGCTTTCGACAACCTTGATGCTAATGTCATACCCCCAGGAGAGATACGCCAGACAACACCAAGGTCAAGCGCTCCCAATGATCTTGGAATTGGAACCGCAACTGAGCACACCAACACAAGCGAGGAAATCCGCATTAGGAACCCAGTGGCAGGAAATTGCCCACTGGATTTCGTAACACGTGAAGACCTGTAACGACTCCTACAAAACCGAATCAAGAACGACACAGATGTACATCAACACCCACCTCCTTATCCAATTGAAATCCATAGAATTCCCCTCCCAAGAGGATACTCATCCCCTCAGTTTGCCTTATAAGACGGAACCGGCAACGCAAGGGAACATGTCTCACGATTTCTAGAGGCTCTAGGTGTGCACGAATACAACCATGTTCTCCGCCTGCGAGAATTTTCAAAGTCACTCACTGGAAGAGCGTACACGTGGTACAAATGCATCGCCCCAAGCAGCATCCGCGATTGGGGTAAAATGGTTACGTCATTTTACAAGAAGTATTTCTTTGTGTCCGAGCAAGTCACTCTCTCGGATCTGGGAAGAATGTTCCAACATAATGACGAACATCCAAACGATTTTGTCAAGAGATTCGGAATTCAAGCACTGGACTGCCACGACCCGGGTCCGACTGAGAAGCAACTAGTAAATTCGTGCATCAATGGCATGACTCCCATCTATCAGGATTTACTGGAAAACTTACGATTCCATACCTTCTTCGAACTCCACGAAGCTTCTAAACGATCAGCCATGACAACGCCAACCTTGTTGGAAAGAACTAGGCCTCCCAGAAATGAAGATACACGAGAAGTTCGAAGAAGCCCGCGTTTTCTCAACAAGCCATACAACACCGGCCCCTCCTCCGTGAGCGTGGTGGACGAAAGGGGAAAGAGGAAAACACCTCCAATGGATCAACACCTTGGGCGCACGGCCCCAACACGAAGGGAAGCCCCACGAAAGGCCCTAACCAAGCCTTCTGAATGTCGCCCTGAAGCCATAGGAGACGACTCGGACTTCCCTTTTCCGATCGAGGAAGTGATCGAACTTATGGAAACATGGGTCCAGGATGGTGTCATCAGGATACTGGCTCCTCGGCACCCAACTACTAAAGAAGAGATGGAAAATCCCAGATTTTGTCGCTACCACAGATTCATCAGTCATCCAACCAGCGACTGAAACAGGTTAAAAAGCATTTTCAAAGAAAGGATAGAGGCAGGGGAGTTACGACTAAGAAATGAAGGAGTACATAGAGATCCAATTCCCATAAGAAACTGTGAAATCTCTAGGGACTCCATACACGAAACAGTGCAGTCCATGATGCAACACATATGCGAAATCCTCTACTTTTCCAAGGAGAAACGTCGAGACGCTTTCGCAGCCCTCAAACACATAATATCTGGGAAGCGACTTCACCCTGCCATAAAAAACACACCTGAGGAACAGATCTTTATAGGCGCCCCTGCCGAGAAGCACAACTTGGGACTTCTCATCATGGCCCGCTTAAAGAACGCCTAGTTCGACAACACGCTCATCGATGCAGCCTCAGAGTTCAACATTGTTACGTTCAAGACCTTGAAAGCGGCAGGAGTAACAAAACAAGAGGCCACTCACTCCCCATCGGCTATCAAAGACCACAAGGGGAATCACCTGCATGCGCTTGGCTACGCTAGTCTTGAGGTCAACATAGGAAACATCGCAACGCGCGGGACTTTCTACATTGTTAAGAATCTAAATTACGACATGGTTTTGGGGCGCCCGTGGGTACTCTACAACAAAACGGAATTAGGAGCATCACCCTTGCCCGTGTCAACGCCGGAGAGGGTATCCAACAATCCGGCTAACTTGCTACCCTGTCAACATCTTACCAACGATACTTTATTACTGGGAAAGATTCGCCAAAGCCACCTGCCAAACTCCAAACTCAATTAAGCCTGACTAAGATGCTCTCTTTATCACCAACCATTTCTCACCACAACCCTCCCTGGGGACTAGACACGGTTGTCGAGCACAACACTGTCAAAAGATATGAATGGAACGCCGAACCTTTAAAGCATTTCACCAGGGATCTGAAAGTCACACTGGGAGACTGCGAGAACAACCACCAGGCAATTGTACCACAACCCAATCCCTTCCGGATAGGGGATATAGTAATCAGAGCCGCCTCATTTCAAGTCGGAAAGATGACTGTGAAGATACCGATTCGGAAAAGTTCTCCCGAAGAAGAGGAAGATGAACCATACCTAGTAGCCGACATCCTCTTGGGCGGCTATTGAAAACTTATCAACACGGATAAACTGGAAGGCATAGTGATCCATTCGCGCTGGTTGGAGGCTACCAACATATGAAAGGTCAAGATATTCAATTTCCTGACACATGCTCCTCAATACCTCTTTAGCAATTTTCCTTTTCACAACTACTATGTATTTCATCAGGATGGATGCATCACTTACATTCATCCAGCAAATTTCCAATTGTCGCTCATGTTGGGCAATCTAATATATCCTCTCCAGTGAAATAAAAGAACCTTTTTTTCCTTGAAAATTTCTCAAGATCAACCCAAAATTCAAAACCCGTTACCCAAACAAAAAAAAGGAGAGAAGCAACACATAGAAGACAAAATAGTTATCTTTTCGGCGGAACTTTCAAGCTCACAAATTATTACAAGACCAAGCCACGGAGGCTCAGCACAAGATACAATGAAAGGAAAATTGCAAGACATTAAAAGGCGACTAGGCCACAAGAGAAGCAAAAGAAATAAGATTCGCCTCGTTAAGATTCCTTCCTATACTTCCCCCAGAAATCCTCCATGCAGCAAAGGTTCCACAAAGAATACACATCAACAGCAGCAATGTCCTCCGTTTTCCATCCAGATGCCTCTCCAACAACGCCAGCCAACGCTTCTTTCCCCTTCATCTCTGACGTGGATTCAACGTGTGCAATCATGATTCCTCCAGCAGCACCAACGACATCAACAAAGTTTTCACCAAGATTCTCCTCAACAGCTCCTATAGGAAAATCACTTGACTCGCTCATGTCAGAATCCATGGGAACCTGTGCTTTTTTGCGTATATCACCTGGAGGAACAAAAGGGATATCTTGGATGATGGCTCCAATCTCGCAAAGTAATGAGCCAATCCTACCCAACGACTCTTTGTAAGAAGATCGAGCTCCATTAATCCTATGACGCTTCTCGGAGAAACCAAAAATACCATCGCCATTATCACCATGGGATGCCATCGTAAAAGTATGAAAATGGTGTAGTCGCCTCACTATACGACCAGTAGAGAGGGAGAAGACAACGAAATCTTGCCAGCAATATTTATGTGAGAAGGAAGGGCGCGCTTCATGGCTGTAACGGCCTTAGGAAATTGCACATCAATAAAGGATCCCCAATCAGAGACGTGCATAAAGAAGACAATTCAACTCATAAGGAAATTTTGCATCAAGCGATCATTCTTCCCTCGCTTAAGGTGGCCCCACCAGCTAGCATGCTCAATTTTCCAATTCGCGCCAGCTTTCCAAAATTTATGCCGGTCCCACCAATCACGCCGACCTGTCAATGCCGCCCAAGTTGCACCAGCTATCACGACTATCTCTCACCGGCCCCACCAGCAAGCATGCTCAGTTTCTCAACTCGTGCCAGCAGCTCAATGCTTCCCAGCCGTCCATTTCCGCCAAATTGTGCCAACCTCCTGCTCCACGCAAAACTGCCAAGGACGAGGATTCCGAATCCAGTTCGCATCTCAGAAAAAAGGTCAGATAAATCTCCAGTTTCTCTTTCAGATCTTTTCTTGGCACCATCTTATGCTTACCTCGCAACAAAGCTCATGTTCCGAGCTAAGCAGGGGACTAAATGTCGATGGTGGATTTTAGATAAGGGGTAAAATCATAAAACCCCCTGACCTAGTGTTACGAGCAATACATTAACTAAGAGCATTTAATCAGGTGTCAATAATTAATGGGGGTATTTTTTCAAAATACCAGATTAGGGTTTTCGACACAGAACCCTAATTCCAAAACCAAGCCTCATACTGCGCACTATGGCAACGACGCCAAAACCAATCCGCATACTGCGCACCATGGCAACGACGCCAAAACCAAGCCGCATACTGCGCACCATGGCAACGACGCCAAAACCAAGCCGCATACTGCGCACCATGGCAACGACGCCAAAACCAAGCCGCATACTGCGCACCATGGCAACGACGCCAAAACCAAACCACATACTGCACCCACAGGCAACCATGCCAAACTAAGCCGCTATACCATTTGGCACATGCCAAAAATAGCTCCTAGGCTTGCAAACCGTGCAACTAGGTCAACTTGGCCGTGCGTGCCATTGGTACATGCCAACACGCACCACTAGCCAATTTCTAAGCCGCTATACCATTTGGCACATGCCAAAAATCTAAGCCTTTCAAACCGTGAAACCATTTGGCCATTGGCACATGCCAACACGCACCACTAGCCAAATTCTAGCGCTATACCATTTGGCACATGCAAAAATAGCGCCCAGGCTTGCAAACCGTGCAACTATGGCAACTTGGCCGTGCGTGCCATTGGCACATGCCAACACGCGCCACTAGCAATTTCTAGATATACCATTTGGCACATGCCAAAAATAGCGCCCTAGGCTTGCAAACCGTGCAACTAGGTCAACTTGGCCGTGCGTGCCATTGGCACATGCCAACACGCACCACTAGCCAATTTCTAAGCCGCTATACCATTTGGAACATGACAAAAATAGCGCCATAGGCTTACAAACCGTGCAAATAGGTCAACTTAGCCTGCGTGCCATTGGCACATGCCAACACGACATTTCACTATACCATTTGGAACATGCAAAAATAGCGCCCCTAGGCGCAACTAGGTCAACTTGGCCGTGCGTGCCATTGGCACATGCCAACACGCATCACTAGCTAATTTCTATTTTCAAGCCGCTATTCCCATCTAGCGCCCACGACTTGGCCCAATAGCCGTGCGTGCCATTGGCACATGCCAACACACATCACTAGCCAATTTCTATTTTCAAGCCGCTATGCACAATATCCGTGCGTGCCATTGGAACATTCCAACACGTATCACTAGCCAATTTCTATTTTCAAGCCGCTATACCATTGTAGCGCCCCGCGACTTGGACAAAGTGGCCGTGCGTGCCATTGGCACATGCCAACACGCAACCACTAGACAATTCCCATTCCAAAGTCGATATACCATTGTAGCTCCCGCGACTTGGACAAAGCGGCCGTGCATGCCATTGGCACATGCCAACACGCAACCACTAGCCACTTTTATACCCAACCTGCTATCCAATTTCCAAGGCATTCTGTACATGCCATTGGAACATGCCACACATGATCCACTAGCGACTTTGGCATTGCCATTCGCACTCAAAGTGCAACTCGCGGCCAAGGAATTCTGCACATTCCAAATGCTCCACCAAGCGACTTTTGCATTTCCCTCCGCACTCAAAGTACAACTTTCGGTCGAGACATCCCGCACATGCCATTGGCACATGCCGTAATGCTTCACTAACAACTTTGGCATTGCCACTTGCGCACACTCTCGAGACATCAACACAAACTGGGGGATGCTTTCTTGGGGTTTTGGTTTGGCGGTCACAACGTGCAGCTTACACTATGCTCGCAATAAAGAAAGGCATGCAAGGAATGAATACGGTCAATTAAATAAGGAAATTTATGGTGAAAACGTTTTTCACTATAAAGCCAACGGTTTCCACCTCCTCTGTTTTAATTGAAACATTTACTCAATTCCTTAATGAGGCCAGGGTACGTTCAATCTCACTTGTACAAATAGGTTTCACCTATTCTGCCAAAACACACAAGTCTTGGTCAGGCAAAATACAACAATATTAGATAGCAACTTTGCAAGCTCTCTCAAAATCTTCCATCACTAGCAAGCTTCCGCAAGCTTATACACTTCTGATACAAGTCGAGATACTACCTAGCCGGAACTCTCTGGTCTCATCACCCTTCTTCGCTATCCTCCCCAAATCAACCCTTCTCCTCCACTTTGTGACCGAAGAAAATCTGGAACGGCCATCTTCTTGGTTTAGGCCATAGTTGTACAAATTGATATATTGAATCAAAAGTGCTCACGTGCAGCATATTTGTTTAAGGGTTTAAACCAGTCTCTCCACCATCGAATTTACCAAATTCGGCAGAGGCGATTTTCTCCCATAAAGAATAGGGAATTACATAGTGGATGACAGCTAATCTGTCCTTTATTTTAGGATCTGACTTGCGATATTCTCGTAGAAGTTCTATTGTTAATCTTCGCAGACACTCTAATCATCGCATATTCATCACACTTTTCTCATGTTTCTTCCATCATCATCTGTTACGTCATTCTTCAGATCATTCTGCGACGCTCGCAAAGTGTTGTTAATCAAGATTCGAAAATGTGTCCTTCTTGCGATATTCTGATCCTATAATGGGGAACTAAAATTTCTTAATCCACTTCTCATACCGGATGTGAGGGTGAGAATTAATTGTTCAGTTTTACGGGTATGTAGTGTTAGAAAAAATGGGTTTTGAAAAGAATGGACCATGACTTGATCCCTAAACCTATTTCCCACTAGTTGTTTTTTCATTTGAATAAATAAAACAATAGTCCCACATAGAATAAAATCTTAAGAGTTTTAGATATAAATTTAATGGGTTTTGCCTAAAGGGAATGTACCTTTGGGTCTATACACTTTTGTGTGAGAGAGAATACCTAGACTATGGCAAGGTTGCCTTTCTCGTATTCTAGGTGCTTCACACCGATGCACGCACGTCGCCGCCGTCCGTCCGGGCGGGCGGGCTGGGCTCTGGTGTGGGTTCACATACCTATCTTTTTGCTGAAATTTTCAAACGTGTATCTCACATAGATTTTTTGTTTTGAAAAAATCTTCTCCTGTTGGAATTTGCATACGTGTGAGTATACTGACAAAAGAAAAAGCTATTTCTGACTGACGAAAGCAAAGATGTTTTTCTGCTTAAAGTAAAAGTGTTCTGACTAACAAAAAACAAAGCTATTTTTCTGCTTAAAGTAAAAGTTGTTTTATGAGAAAGCTGTTTTCTGACAAACGTTGTCCATGCGTGAGAATCTTTCCTCTATTTTTTGTAACACCTAACTTCTTTTCAAACAGAATATAAGGAACTGTTTTAACTTATTTGAACAAAGAAAAAAATAGAACCAACTTCTTCCTCCCTTATTTTCCTTATTTTCTTCTGCTGCTGTTTTTTGTTTTCACTATAACTATTTTCTTTTCTTCATACATCTCTGCCAAGCTCTTAGAGTACTTTCTTTGTATGCTACAAAGAGGAGTACTATCATTAGTTGTATCCTGGAGGTGACTCGCCAACTGCAATAGCATATCTCTATAATAGGAGTAGCAGGCGATATTTCCTTTAGGTCAGCGTATCTCATATGTGCCTATACTAGTTCCTGCTACCATTATCAATGCATCTCCCGGAACATCAATCAAGCGTCGGTTTGAGCTAAGTATTTTTCTCAGTTAATTACGAATGTTGTCATTATTTACAACATTCTAAAGGCAATATATCACTACTATAGTTTTCTGTAACAACATGGGAAAAAATACTGTTGACAAACCTGCTAAGTTTAGTGGCAAAGACTTTAAATGATGGCAATCAAGAATGTTGTTTTTTCTCAAAGATTGTAGGGTGCCTAAAAAGACCAAAAATGATCCAAAACAAAAAAATAAGGCGAACATAGAAGATGATTCTGGATATCTTACTGGCATGGTGTCTGAAGTCAACCTTGTCTCTAAAGTGACCAATGTGAGAGATTGGTGGTTAGATTCTGGAGCCACTAAGCATGTCTGCAAGTTCAGAAATGCTTTATCCTCCTATGCCACAGTAGAAGACGATGAGAAAATGTTTATGGGAAACTCTTCCACCGCGAAAGTGGTAGGGAAACGCAAGGTTGAACTGAAGCTCACTCCAGGAAAAACTCTCGCATTGAATGACGTTATCACGTCTCGGACATATGCAAGAATCTTATCTCAGAGACCATCTTACTAGGGAAAGGTTTTAAAAATTTTACTGAGTTTAACAATGTTGTAATCTCTAAGAGTGGTGACTTCGTAGGAAAAGGTTATGTCACTGATAACATGATTAAGCTTAGTGTACTTTCTTTGAACATGAATGTTAATGCATATTCTTCTGCTTATGTTTGTGACTCCTCACATGTTTGGCATGATAGACTTGGACATGTTAATTTCAAATCCTTGGAAAGACTTGCTAATTTAGGTTGCATTCCTAAAATAAACATTGACAAAAATCATAGATGTGAAATTTGTGTTGAATCTAAATATGCAAGAAAACCATTTAATAAAAAGGTTGAACGTAGAACAATTCCCTTAGAACTAGTACACTCGGATTTAGGAGATTTGAAATCAACACCAACTAGATGTGGTAAAAAATGGTACATCACTTTTATATATGATTACTCACGATACTGCTAGGTTTATCTTCTTAGAAGTAAATATGAGGCTTTAGAGGCTTTCAAACTATATAAACTTGAAGTAGAAAACCAAAAAGGTGTTACAATTAAAACCCTTAGGTCAGACCGTGGCGGTGAGTATGCGATACTCATAGGTGAGTTTTGTAAAATTAATGGCATCATTCATAAAACTACTGCACCTTTTTCACCTGAGTCGAATGGAATAGCCGAAAGGAAAAATCGAACACTCATAGATATGGTGAACGCTATGTTGACCAGTTCAGGGTTACCTTCGAACTTGTGGGGGGGGAGCGATTCTCTCTGCATGTTATATCTTGAACCGAGTTCCATTTAAAAAGTCTGATAAAACTCCTTACGAGTTGTGGAAAGGTAGACAAACTTCTTATGCATACTTTAAAGTGTGGGGGTGTTTGGCCAAGGAGGGCGTTCCTCGTTACAAGAGAACCAAAATAGGACCTAAAACTGTAGACTGTGTTATCCTGAGCATACTAATGCATATAGGTTCATGGTCATCAGTTCTGACCATAATAACATTGGTTTGAACACCATAATAGAATCTAGAGATGTTGTGTTTTTTGAACACATATTTCCTTTAGGGTCTGGACCTCGAAAAAGGGTCCATGATGACCTCACATATGTTCCTTCAACTATTCAACCCCCATCTCTAAAATATGAGACCGAACCGAGAAGAAGTAAGAGGGTTAGAACCGAGACATGTTTTGGTCCATATTTTGTGACTCTTACGGTAGAGTATGAACCTCAAACCTACAAGGAAGCTAGGACTTTTCTGGAAGCTCCCTTCTGGGAAGAAGCTTCAATAAATGAGTGGGAGTCCATTCAGCAAAACGAAACTTGGGAGCTTGTAGACCTACCTCCTGGTAGTAAAGACATAGGTTGCAAATGGGTTTTCAAAAGGAAGCTTAGAATAGATGGAACTATAGAGAAACACAAAGCTAGGTTGGTAGCTAAAGGCTATACACAAAATAAAGGATTAGATTTCTTTGATACATATTCACCGGTCACTAGAATCACTTCTATTAGGATGTTGATTTCTATTGCTTCTATTTATGACTTGCATATACATCAGATGGATGTTAAAACTACATTTTTATATGGTGAATCGAATGAAGAAATTTATATGGACCAACCTGAAGGTTTTGTTGTGAAAGGTTGTGAAAACAAAGTATGCAAATTGAAAAAATTTCTGTACGGTTTAAAATAAACACCTAATCAGTGGCATGAAAATTCTGATCATGTAATGATATCTAATGTCTTCAAGGTTAATGAATCTGATAAATGTGTTTACATTAAATCTTTGGATGACTCTCATGTTATTGTGTGCATATGTTGATGATATGCTCATATTAGGCAGTAAACTTGTATTATTAATACCACTAAAAACATGCTTAACGAAAACTTTGACATGAAAGACTTAGGCCCTGCTGATGTAATCTTAGGGATGAAAATCAGAAAGACGTCTGATGGATATAGTATTAGTCAATCTCATTATGTTGAAACTGTACTTAAGAGATTTAATCATGAAAATTCTAAACTTGTATCTACTCCTTATAATCCCGCGTGTAACTTGAAAAAGAACAAGGGTGAGGGAATTTCTCAACTTGAGTATTCTCGCGTTATTGGCAGTATTATGCATTTGATGAACTATACAAGACCTGATATTGCCTACTGAAAAAGCGGGGGTCTAACAACCTCACCCAATATTTCGATTAGCAATCTGTATGGACAACTCCGAGTTGTTTTCTAGAGAATCAACTAGACTCAGTCAATAGAAAATACTCAAGGAGTTATTATCTCAATCTCTCAATTTGATTTACTCAAGCAAATGTGATTCACAAATCTAATCAAAGAGAGATAACTTGGATGGTACCAAAGACCAATATCCAAGTTTCAATCAATTTAAATCAACAACCAATAAGGTCGGATGTTCTAATTGATTGAACAACGCATAACCTGTATTATTTCAATTATATAACAAAATATAATGCAGAAAATAAATAACACAGACACCGGAATTTTGTTAACGAGGAAGCCGCAAATGCAGAAAAACCCCGGGACCTAGTCCAGATTAAACATACACTGTATTAAGCCGCTACAGACACTAGCCTACTCTAAATTAACTTCAGTCTGGACTGTAGTTGAACCCCAATCAATATCACATTGATCCAGGGTATAATTTTTCTCCCACACCTCTGATCCCAGCCGAACACTGCGCACTTGATTCCCTTAGCTGATCTCACCCACAACCAAGAGTTGCTACGACCCAAAGTCGAAGACTTTAGCAAACAAATCTGTCTCACACAAAAAAGTCTACAAGATAGATAAACCCGTCTCCCACGAATAAACCTATGAGTTTTGTTCCGTCTTTTGATAAATCAAGGTGAATAGGAACCAATCAATAAAACCAGACTTATATTCCCGAAGAACAACTCAGTTTTATCATTCACCTCACAATAGTCTTAATCGACGCATCGAAAAAAGATATTGTGGAATCACAAACGATGAGACGAAGATGTTTGTGATTACTTTTGTATCTTGCCTATCGGAGATAGAAATCTCAAGCCAATTATTATAATTGTACTCGTACCATGGAAATAGAAAGATCATATCACACAACTACAAGAAAAGTAGTATCGGTCTGGCTTCACAATCCCAATGAAGTCTTTAAGTCGTTAACCTGGTTTTAGAAGAAGAAAACCAAAGGTTAAAGGAGAATCGACTCTAGCTTAGAAAACTAGTATCACACATAATGTGTGGGGATTAGGTTTCCCAGTTTCTAGAGTTCTCCCTTATATAGTCTTTCAAATCAGGGTTTGCAATCAATGTTAGCTTAGTAACAAAGCATTCAATATTCACCGTTAGATGAAAACCTGATTAGATACAAGCTAATATCTCTCAACCGTTAGATCGAAAACTTAGCTTGCCATACACACATGTACTTGACGATTTTGGGTTTATGTAACCGTACCCAAACGTGTACAATAGTTGGTTCAATATTAGTCAACCAAATGGTTAGCCAAATGATAACTTTCATATCAACCATATTCTTTTTCACCATAACTAGTCTAAATGACTCAAATGAACTAGTTTGAGAGTTGTTCAATTGCTATGAGATCTTATGTACTACACAAGACAAAATTGAAGGAAAAACGATGTGATTCACTCGAATCAATTCATGAACTATAAAGCCACAGTTTGCAATAGCATTCCTTAGATAATTTAGATAAGTTCACGAACATTGTTTTTAGACATAACCACTCAAGTTCGCGGACTCAAGGTAACCGGTTAGAGTTCACAAACTCCAGCAGAAATTCTCGGGTTCGAGAACTTCCATTAGTTTGCGGACTGAAACCGAGCTACAACTCCAGCATAAATTATCGAGTTCGAGAACTACGTATGTTCGCGGACTGGGTTGACTGCTCAAGTTCCGGTTTTCACTTGATCAACAAAGTTTGCAAACTTCGGTTCAAGTGCTAAGGACTTATACATATATGTGTTACCACAACAATGTTTATATCCCCCAGTGCTTATATTGTCTAAACTCTCATTTCAACCATTGAAACATTCTCAGAGGACGTTATATAGTTTTTATTCACAAACTAGTTTTGGTCAGAGAAATTTCCAAAGTGATTATAACATAACATGACTTTCATCACTAGGCAAAGATGAACTTGGCTAAAGCGAAAGCTTTACCAACACATATTTCGAGAAATAGATAAGCGAGATATACTCAGCTTGAAATGTCACATGTGTATATTCTTAGTCTATATAGTAATACGACTTTTGTTTCGAGATAGGAGATAGAGTAGATAGACTTTTGAGTGATAGATAAGTTCGAGTCTCCACATACATTTTATTCGATGAAGATCCACTGGTTCATTGAGTAGTCCTTCGTCTTGTATGATGATTTCCATGGAGTTCTTGAGCTCAACTACACTTTCTATCCTAGTCTGAGACCTTAGCTATAGCAGACTAGAAATCAAGACTTTATAGTTTTGATCACTAACATTGACAAACATGCTTGAGATAGCGACACATGCGAGTTCGACCGAGCAATGCTCTAACAATCTCCCCCTTTGTAAATTCTAGTGGCACAACTATTAATACATATGGAATACAAAAAATATATAAATAAACTTTGTAGCTCCTATTCCACATGTCTAATCTTCAACAATACTCGAAATATTCATCACTTCCAAGTAGTCCAATGATCCCAAAGGTTGTAAGTTTAGCATCATCGTTGTTGAAAATACGTAGCTATAACAATGAGAAAAGCATCGGTTCTCAATTATTGTTATACAGTGTCATAGTATTATTACACATCGTCAAAGTCCAATTGCATCACAACTTCAACAACAATACTATGGTGATACTTCACTCCCCCTTAGTCAATACTCCATCTCACATGAAAACCACTCCCTGATAGACACATTTTTGTGTCTGAGTTGTCCTCACTATTTCTATTGTTGGTACTCGATTTTGTACTTATTATGGCGTTTCTGTGTGTTTTTAGGTGTTATTGGCTAATCACACTTGTGTGGAAAAAGTTGCTCAAAAAGTGTTTTTTGGACCCCCGGAGAAAAGTACTAAAGGCACCCTCACTTTGGATGAGGGCACCCCAGGGCGCCAGCTGCTATTCGCACCCTCATCTCTGTTAGGGGGAGGTCATCTTATTTATTCAAAATACAAAAGTGGCGGGAAAATGGCTTCTCACCGAGCAGAATTAGGGTTCGGATTTTTGGAGGTTTTGGAGGAGACTCAATCGCCATAATTGGTTTCAGTGGACTGTTTGGGCTTAACAGGGATGGTATAGGCCTTCAAATCAACAAACTTGGGATGGATAATCCGGTGTTGGGTGAAACAGGGAGAGAGTTATTTCTCGGGTTTTGGTTTTGAGATATAGTTGGCAGCTACGTGAAGATTTGGACATCGTGTATCCTGTTTGATTCGATTTGATCTTGCGAAATATTTTGGACTTAGCCATCTCAGAAGACGCATGTGAAAAGAAAAGATATACACTCGGCAAAACAGAGGTCTAATTATTCTCTGAAAGTTTTAAGGTGGCTGCTGCAAGTTCAACGTCATCTGAGATGTATACACATCTAGTTGAATCATGTTGTATTGTTTGAGCTGAAGAATAACGCGTGCAGAGATGAATAACACCTGTGGTTGTCTGAAAATTAGATAAAGAAGGAAAATATTCCCGAGAATTAAAAAAAAGATTATTGGGAGTTATGACAAAGATTTTCTGGTTGATACGAGTATATAAAGGGTTCTGGTATGTCTTGGAGGGGGGATGGAGAGCGAGGGGAGGAAACAAAGCATAGAACAGAAGTTGCAGAGCTTGTCTCTGCTGCTGCAATTTAAGGAGAGAACGAAGAACATAAGATGCCAAAGAACAGTCGTTCATCAACAGTGAAAACGACAAGGACTAAAGCGTTGTATTTGCTACAGTGACCGTGGCATTTTTCCGTTTATCGTTCTTTGTAATAGTTCATTGTAACACCCTTGCACAGTTGCAAACTTGGTTCTTTTATTAATTTCTCAAATAAAACACCTTTTGAGCAATGAAAAAATTCCTTTGAGTGTGTCTACAACATGAGCATATAAACCCAACATTGGGACAACGGAGGAAGATGGATTTCATCAATGTGGTAATTTGATTAATTATTTTATTTATTTATTTGCACCGATTTTAAATGATTTAAGATTTCTATTAATCAATTGTCATCTTGTTTGATAGTGTATGCTTAGTCTTAGGTACTTTTGATACACTATGTTTGTAATTTACAATTGATGTTTTACGAAATCTATTTCGGAAAATAATAGAGTTAATATTTCTTCTGTTTTGAGCTATAATTGCCTAAGATTAATTTTTGAACCACTTGAATATGAAATACAGTGAAATCCCGAGTCCCAGTTAATTCTTCATCCCATGACATATTTTGTATATATTTTTCTATTATTTTAGTTTATTAAATCCTAAAAATTGATTTCAACAAGTCCGAGTGAACGACAACCCTTACTACTACTTTCTACAACATTATTGATTCACATCAATTTTTGGCGCCGCCGACGCGGACTTGTGTATAAATTTGTTTTTAGGTTTTATTTTAATTTTTATTATCTTTGTTCTCTTTTACGCCTTTGGTATTTTTTTTTTGATTCTTTTCAGATTTGGAGCGAAGCTACAAGGAAATAAAAAGTGTTATAAAAAGAAAGCATCGCCAAAGAAGGAAAGAAAAGAGGAGTCCAAGGAGTGAAGAAAATTTTGTACAAATTTATTTTATTTGGACTTTATTTCTTTTTATTTTTAGAAACTGTAAATAGGGTTTCACAGTTGTAATTTTTCTTTTTCTTTTTGGACCTTTTCTTTTTTGGACTTTATTTTTGGACATTGGATTTTTTTTTTAAACCCTATGGAAGGGTAGTTTCAAATATAAACTGCACAGGGAAGGACAGTGATTACAATATCAACTCGGCCCCTTGGGTTCGTACATGACATAGGAGTAGTGTCCCGAGTCGACTTCAACGGTTCATCCCCCGTCTGGAACGGGAGGTAAGAATTCTAAACACCCGCGAATCCCCTGTCAGTGGGTTTACTGGATGATTTTGTATGCATATATGTTGAGGTCTTGAATACGGCTGCTTTAATTTCCTAGTAAAGGGCAAGGCCTGGCCATACAAGATAAGGGTTCGGATTTCATCACCGTTCTCTTCTTGCATGCCTTAGGAAAACGATACCAAACGCGAACCTAAGCTTAAAATTTTGACTAGAACGATACCAATAGGGTAACGAGCTTAATAGGAAAGTCATTCAAAAAATATTGGTTACTCTTTTAAGCATACTTCGAAGTTCATGATAGTTTCTGTGAGTTGAATGCGTGACTGCGCCGCCTTGTAATGCGGTGAGGCCTTGGGTATCAAAGCTCCACGCAGCTTCCCTCGCCTCTATTTAACTTACTTAAACTCGGATTTATTCCACGCAGAGGGGTCTGCTTAAATTGTAACGAATTCCTTTTCGAAGGATTAGAAGTTGGTCTAGAAACAATCTAAGTGGAGCCATCATGCTTTTTGTTTGCTAGAAATCAGTAGGTTTGTTGTGGTCGAGTCATCCTTGTTTGTGTTTATGTAGAAGTCCCTTGCAGTTAGGATGTCGAACTGGTATTACCATAGCCAATACAATGAATATACGACTAATTTTCAAAATGGAAATTACTTTGACCATAGTGTGAATAGTGGTTGGGAACGCCAATCTTTTGAAGGTTATGGCCCATACCATGGTGAGCCCAATTACTATCCACATGCCCACCGGTCATACGAGAAAAATTCCTATAATTCCTCTTCTCTAGATGAAGCACGTAAGATACTTGAGTCAACACGTAAGTTACTTGAGTCGACACATAAGTTAGCGGACACAGATGACTTAGTTATGGAAGAAAGAACTATAACGGTGAGTGAAACTTCTTTAGAATATAACCCCAAGAAGTTATCTGAGTTAACATGTAAGTTAACTGAGTCAACACGTGAGTTTTCTGAGTCAACACGTAGGTTAGAGTTAGAGACGGAAGAAAGAATTGCTCGAATTACTCTTGATTGCCAATACATTCTCTCCAATATCACCCGTGAAAATGAGGAAATTTTTTATAATCAGGACGACGAGGTCATAATTGGTAACACTACTTGTTTAGATGAGGTTCAACCATTTTCATGTTATTATAATAATGATTATGATAAGGATAGTGTTGATGAATAATTTGAAATAAATATGCATATTGATCAGGGATTTACTACTCCAATTGAGCTTTATAATAATAGGGTTACTTCTGGTTCAGATCCTAATAATTTTAACAATTATTCACCGATTCAAAAGGACGAGGATTTGACTAGAGATACTGTTTTAGACGATGTAGTATTTTCTTTTTACGAAGCCGATGATAGTTTTGAGGAACGAATTTATTCTGAGAATGTTGTTTTAGAGTCTAGCAATTTAGAAACATTAGACTTAGAAAAACAAGATGAACTCGTAGAGCTTTTAAATATGAGTGAGGATACATCACCTGAGTATAACCTACAAGAAGCAATTGACCATTTTCAGGATTCTGATGATCTAGAAATTAGGGAAATTGTAGCTAGTCTATCTAGAGACACCAAAAATTCTAAGTTTGGGGGTGATTATCATTCTCAGTGTGCCTTACCTTTAGCTATTATAGAGATCCCTCACTTGGGACTTGATATATGTGCCTAAACCATTATGCTAGATTACCTTCATGCTAGCTCTCCCGAACCTAATAATGTCCAGGAAGAAGTTCAGTTGTTAGAAACCCATCCTCTGGTTAATGTGGTTAACCCAGGCTACGATACCACGATTGAATTTGTTTTCCCACCAAAAGCCTTCCTTCCAATTATGGGAACGTATAAGTTTCAAATGTGTCAATTATTAAGTTTTGAGACTAAACCTAATTATTTTAGGAGATTAGGGTCGACACATTTGCTTAAGAAAGACCACCTCTTTCATTGTGGTCAACTGTGTGAGTCAAGTCTGATTGACTTAGAGGATCCCCAGTTACTCAGGTTATTGTTATGTGCTTCTAAGTTCTTAATTGAGTATTTCCAGACTCTAGAACCTGATCTTCAGGATCCTGCCTTTGAGGAAATCCAACCGATGAAAGCTTTTTATCTTGACCCTTTTATAGAGCCTGAACCCGAACCACAACTAGATGTAGTTGTCTTAAACAAAAAAATATATAAGAGTGTGTCGGATATCTTCCTGGTCTGTTGCAGTTTCCTCTTCTTGTGGTTAGCACTTTTCGATCTAGATGACCCACAGTTATTCCGGCTACTGCTATATGATTGTTCGAGGTGACTAATCTCTTCCATTGTCTGGATGAAGACTTTAAACTTAGCACTTCTTGAGAGGTAACCCAATATTTTTCCAACACGGTAATATCTTTCCTTACTCTTTTCTTCAAGTGGTAACAGTTTCTCCTTGTTCATGCTTTTAATTCCATCTTTAGAACATTGAGGACAATGTTAGATTTAAGTTTGGGGGTATGGGAGAAACTTTTTAGTTGCACTTTTGAAACTTCTAGCGTCACATGGTATCCGGTTAGCTAAGTTTACATACTATTTCTCACCAAAAAGATAGAAATTGGAATGCTAGGGATAACAACCTATTGAGACATTAGAAAAAAATACATTGAGATCCTTGAAATTCAGGAGAGAACTTGTTCCTTTTAGAGGGTAATCGTGATGGATCTAACCATCCATGATGGGAAGGCAAGTAGGTCAGGAAATGCCAGAAAGACAAAGAAACCTCACAATGTAGTCTTAGTTACTGGATTACGACTCTCTCTCTGTAGAAACTTATCATCCTCAACAAACGGAGCGACATCAAAATCTATGAAAAGTTGAAGACGTTTAAGGTTTAGAAGCAACAATAGAAAATTAGAATTCAAAATCAAGGGTTACAAGAAGTTATAAGAAGAAAAAAAACGATATAAGTTGTTGAAGTTCATGATACTAAGACATTACAAGTGGTGAAGATCCAAGTGTTAAAGTCCTTCTGTGATGGACATGTAAATTTGTGTCTTGTTATTACTCTATTTCAAAAATAAAAAAAAATGAAGAAAAAAAAAATCATCATTACGTTTTTTTTCAATAAGGCCACAGGGAAGTAGAAATTTTTATGTCAAGCAAGAAATCGAAGAGAATAGTTAATTGTCAAGGTTCTACGAGGTTCAAGAATTTATCATCAACAGTTGAAGACCGAAGAAGGCGTTGTTTCTACTGAGCTCTATGAGAGGGTCGAAGAAAGATACATTTGGTTGCTTTGTTAGTCCGCTTTCAATCTGGCACAAGATCTTTCTAACACTGTTTTAACTCATCACACGTAATTATTCCAGCTATGTAGCAGATGTCCCTCTCATGTTTTTCTCTCTCCTAATCTTATCCAGCTGTAAATCAGCGGACGCATCTTACAATGTTTATCTAGTTGTGTTGCGGATGTGTCTCCCCTTTTCCTCAGTCAGCTTTAGAGTTGGCACCTTTAAATTATCTGACATTCTAGTCACTTGGAGATAGGTTGAGAATTTGTATGTCCTCATAGCTCTTTGGATACTTGTGACCAATTATAAATACATGTTTTGTGGGTAATGATGTTTTATCAAAGTTGTTGTAGTAATAAGTTTCTTGAGACTTGTGAAAGCAAAGGATTTTAGATTTAATAAAATTAAAATAAGATAAAAATATATACAAAAATTGTCACAGGATGAAGAGATGACCGGGACTTAGGATTCCACCAGACTTCAATTTTATGCAGTTCAAAAATCAATTCTAAATGATACTAGCTCATAAGATAAAGTTTCATTGACTTTAATTCATTGCCTAATGTAGATTTTGAAAGTAATGGATGTAAATCTAAAGCACGGGACATCCAAACATTTATGATAAGCATGACCCTTCAATTGAAATCACAACCATTCAATGATAATCATAATTCAATTAAATAACAGTACAAATAGTCATAAAAAGAATTAATAAAATTACCACATTCATGAAATTTGGCTTCCTCCGTCGTCCCGGTGATGGGGTTTAGCTCCTCATGTTGGAAACACGCTCAAAAGAATTTTTCATTGCTCAAAAGTGCTTACAAGAGGTGAAAATATAATGTAACAGAAAATTGCAACGGAAATAAGTGTTGCTAATCAACTATTACAGAGAACGATAATAGTAAAGTGTTGCAAACACTGTTTATCTGTCGCTGAAAAACTGTTACAAAGCTGAGTAACAACGACAGTGAATTAACGACTGTCTTGACGCGTCTATTCTTCACGTTCTTCCTCATGCAGCAGCAGAAAAGAATTTTGTAACTCGAGTTTCTGTGATGTGTTTCTTCCCCTAACTCTCCATCCCCCTTCTCTGACCTCCCAACACTTCTTTTATACACGACAGGGGGAATAAATCTTCGCGAATATCTTCAATTAATTCATTATTCTTCACGGTAGTAACATGCGAATAATTTCCATTTTTAGGTTCTTCACGCGTCTGCTTGATATAAAACTATCCTTATTTAACTCTTACACGCTCTAAACACGTTTCCAACTCAAGCGGAATACCTAACAACTCGTGCCATCCTCTGTTGAACTCGGGGAAGGAGAAGAAAAACCCGAGACTCCCTGTTTTCTTCTCACGGATATTTCAGCCAAATTTGATCGACCAAAACACTTGTAATAGCTTTGTATATGTCCCGGGAACAGTCCCACAAAAATTCAGCCATTTAGTCTCCCTATAACACCTCCGAATTCTTGATTGAAAATTTGACAGTGATAAACATTATTCTCCCGCCAATTTTGAAATTTGAAATTTGGGAAGAAAGTCACCCCTTATCCAGTGGTCGCCCCTTATTCGTTGCTGGAGTCCGAATAACACATGTCCTTTGGAGGTCCAAAAATCACTTTTCAAGCAACTTTTTCCGTATAAGTGTAATTCTCCAATAACACCTAATCAATCATAAAAACACCAAAATTAGTACAAAAATCGAGACCAACAATAGAGACATTGAGGACAATTCAGACACAAAAATGTGTCTATCAAATACCCCCAAACTTATTATTTTCTAGTCCCGAGCAAATCTAAAATAAAATTACTACACTTAGCACGTGCAGCAAGCCGTTAAACCGCTAGGTGGCCCTAGCGGCGGAGTGTTGTCTCCGGAGGGGTTACCAGAGGTGTACCCACAAAACCTGTACTTCTAATTGGTCACAAGTATCCAAAGAGCTATGAGGACATACAAATTCTCAACCTATCTCCAAGTGACTAAAATGCCAGAGAAATTAAAGGTGCCAGCTCTAAAGCTGACTGAAGAAAAGGGGAGACACATATGCAACACTGCTAGATAAAGAGATATCCGCTACACAGCTAGATAAACATTGTAAGATACGTCCGCCGATTTACAGCTGGATAAGATTAGGAGAGAGAAAAATATGAGAGGGACATCTGCTACACAGCTGGACTAATTACGTGTGATGAGTTGAACCAGTGTTAGAAAGATCTTGTGCCAGATTGAAAGCGGACTAACAAAGAAACCAAATGCATCTCTCTTCAACTCTTTCATTGTGCTCAGTAGAAACAACGTCTTCTTCGGTCTTCAACTGTTGATGATAAATTCTTGAACCTCGTAGAACCTTGAAAATTAACTCTTCTGTTTGATTTCTCACTTGACATAAAAATTTCTACTTCCCTATGGCCTTATTGAACAAAAAACTAATTATAGAAAAGAACGTAACGATGATTTTTTCTGTGTTTTTTTTTATTTTTTTTCATTTTTTTATTTTGGGTGAAAACATGACAAAATTTTACATGGCCATCACAGAAGGAATTTAACACTTGGATCTTTTCAACTTTTAATGTCTTAGTATCATGAACTTATATCGTTTGATTTTTCTTGCTCTTATGACTTATTGTAACCCTTGATTTTGAATTCTGATTTTCTATTGTTGCTTCTAAACCTTAAACGTCTTCCAATTTCTTCATAGATTTTGATGTCGCTACGATTGTTGATGATGATAAGATTCTACTGGGAGAGTGTCGTAATCCAGTAACTAAGACTACATTATGAGGTTGCTTTGTATTTCTGGAATTTCCTGACCTACTTGCCTTTCTATCATGGATGGTTAGGTCCATCACGGTTACCCTCTAAAAGGAACAAGTTCTCTCCTGAATTTCAAGGATCTCAATATCTTTTTCTCTAATGTCTCAATAGGTTGTTATCCCTAGCATTACAATTTCTATCTTTTCGGTGAGAAACCGTATGTAAACTTAGCTAACCGGATACCAAGTGACGCTAGAAGTTTCTCCCTTACCCCCAAACTAAAATCTAACATTGTCCTCAATGTTCTAAAGATAAAATTAAAAACATGAACAAGGAGAAACTATTACCACTTGAAGGAAAAGAAATAAGGAAGGATATTACCGTATGCATGAGCGTGGGTGCCTTCCATAAAATGCTAAATTTAAAGTCTTTAGATAGACATCAAATACCTCAAAAGTATTGTCACCTTCCAAAGTCATATACCAATAGCCGAAATAGCTGTGGGTCCTCAGAACCAAATAGAGTAGACACAAATGAAATACTACCATCTTGGATTAGAAAAATAAGCAGACGGAGCATAGCTTGATCTAGGGATTTTATTAAGGCAACTAGATTTATCTGGGGTGTCTATTTGGGCTCTATATAAGTGTCTAGGACAACAGGTTCAACCGAATGCCATGTCTCTAAGGTCTGGGTTTCTTCATGGACAATATTTGGAGGATCGGGTAGCAAAGTTTGAAGAAACTCAAGTAGTATCTTAGACGCACAAAGCTCGAGTCCCAAGTTAGGGACTTCAATTAGGGATGCATGAAGATCACTAGAAACATCATTACCCCCAAACTGAGGGTGAAAAATATCCTCAAATGGACCAAAATCTATGGGATGGATTCCAGGGTCCATAAAGTCAGCCCAAAAAATAGCTTCTTTGGGAGACTGGTCATCTAAACGAACAACATCATCATATAAGGGATTATCAAAGAAAATCTCCAATGTAGGCTCATCAGCTAAGGTGTTCGTCATGGTTACCTCCTCTGAATCACTGAAAGGTTCATCAAATAATGGATTATCAAACATAGTGCAGGCTAAAGGATTAGGAACTAGAGTGCTAATCATGTTCACCACTTCTAAATCATCCATCTCAGAAGACTTAATAACATTAAATACATTTAGCTCAGTAGTCATGTTACCAAAAGATATGTTCATAAGTCCGGTTCTACAATTTATGACATCATTAGATGTGGCTAAGAATGGGTGACCTAAAATCACCGGGATTTGAGCACTTGGATCCTGAACAGGCTGGGTATCTAGAACAACAAAATCCACTGGGTATATGAACCTATCAACCTCAATAAGAACATCTTCTATGACACCCCGAGGCACTTTGACAGACCTATCAGCTAATTGAAGTGTCATTTTGGTCGGTTTCAACTTACCAAGACCTAGCTGGGTGTACACATGATACGGGAGTAAGTTAACACTAGATCCTAAGTCAAGTAATGCCTTATCGACCATGTGATTACCAATTTCACAAGATATGGTGGGGAATCCAGGGTCCTTATACTTAGGGGGTGTTTGGTTCAGAAGAATGGAACTTACTTGACCAACTAAAAAGGATTTCTTATGGACATTAAGCTTACGCTTTCGTGTACAAAGATCTTTAAGGAACTTGGCATAAGCAGGCATTTGCCTAATTGCTTATAATAACGGAATGTTGATGTTCACCTGCTTAAATGTTTCCATTATCTCGTTGAATCGACTCCTTCTTAGTTGGGGCTAACAACTTTGGATATGGGGCTCTAGGCACAAAGGTAGTCCTATCAGGAATTTCTTGGGACTCCTCAGGAATTGTTTCAGTTTCCTCAGCTATGGGTTCCTCTGGTGAAGTAGAAGGTGGAACTACAGTATGTCCACTAGGCATGGCTACCTTATTGTCTACCGTTTTACCGCTCCTAAGGGTTGTTATAGAGGTCACATGGTTTGATGATTTCTCACCAGCTAAATATATTTGATGGACTCCTCTATGATTGGGTTGTGGTTGACTAGGGAACTTGCCTTTTTCTCTAAAAGTCTCATTTATCTGACTAACTTGGATTTTTAACTCGTAAATATCCCTAGAGTTAGCCTGGACCATCTTTTTGTTTTCTTCTAGACCTTGTGAAATCGTCTGCTGAAGTTCTATAGTTTCCGAGTTAACAAGGTGAGAGACTCTTCTAAACTCATGATTTTCTTATCTGAAGGGGTTTGAAACTGTGTTGGTCCTGAAGGATTCTTAGCATAGCCAAAACCTGGGGGAATAACCTGAAAGTTACTAGACTGACCTTTACTCTGGCCCTTGGACCAAGAATGGTTTGGATGGTTTCTCCAACCAGGGTTGTAGGTTTCTGAATATGGGTCAAACTTCTGATGGTTCTCAAATCTAGTGTTATTATAAAGAGCATGAGCTTGCTCTTCAGTATTTTGTCCTTCCCAAAAAGGCTCTACTCTACCACTAGTATGACTCAATTCTAAGACTTCTAACCTTTTTGCTATAGCTGCTATTTTGGCGTCTGACTCATATGATCCTTCTACCCTATTAACAGTTCCTCTACCCAAGAGAATGGTTTTCTTGGGCACCCTAATATTTTCCTATTGGTAGGTATTTTTGGCGATTTCATTCAAAAATGTCATCGCTTTATCAACAGTTTTATTTTCAAACACACATGTGCATAAAGACTCAACCATGGTTGTTGTCGAATAATCTAAACCCTCATAAAAAATTTGAACTAGCCTAACCTTCTCTAAACCATGGTGAGGACATTGAGATATTAAGTCATTGAACCTTTCCAAATACCTATATAAAGATTCTCCCTCTTGTTGAGAAAAAATACAGATCTGCGTCCTAATAGATGATGTTTTATGCCTAGGGAAAAACTTCTGTAAAAAGGCAGATGTAAGTTGGTCATAGGTTTCAATTGACTCAGAAGGCAAACTATATATCCAAGCTTTGGATTTATCTTTCAGGGAAAATGGGAATAACCTAAGTTTCAACGCAGCATCATCTAGGTTTTTAATTTTCATAGTACTATAAATTTCCTCGAATTCCCTGATATGAAAATATGGGTTTTCGCTTTCTTTCCCTAAAAAGATTGGGAGCATCTGTAGAGTCCCGGGTTTCAATTCATAATTTGCCTCAGTTTCAGCTAACTTGATACATGACGGACGAGAGGTCCTAGTAGGGTTTAACAAAGCTTTCAAAGTTGCCATTTCTGGCACTACCAAAGGACTAGGAGTACTTTCTTCACTAATTGTCAAGTTTTCAAAGCTGAAATTTCCAAAAAAATGGGGCTTTCAAAAGAAGAGTCTTCGAGCTCCTCGTCTTCACAAGAAGAACTACTAGGTCTGTCACTAATCAAACGACCTAGAGTGTTTCTTTTCCAAGCCCGTTCTCTAATGACCTCGGGCATACACTAGAAAAACAAAAGAAAAAGAAAAAGAAAAATCCTAAAAGGAAGGGAAGTTCTATGCAAACACAAACAAGGCTGACTCCACCAAAACAAACCTAGAGATTTCTAGCAAACAAAAAGCATGATGGCTCCACTTAGATTGTTTTCTAGACCAGCTTCTAATCCTTCGAAAGGGAATTTTGTTACAATCTGAGCAAACCCCTCTGAAATCAATCCGAGTTTAAGCAAGCTGAATAGAGGCGAGGGAAGCTGCTGGATCTTTGATACCCAAGGCCTCACCGCGTTACAAGGCGGCGCAGTCACGCATTCAACTCACAGAAACCATCATGAACTTAGAAGTATGCTTAAAGAGTAACCAATATTTTTCGAACGACTTTCCTAGTAAGCTCGCTACCCTATAGGTCTCGTTTTATTCCAAATTTTAAGCTTAGGTTCGCGTTTGGTATCGTTTTCCTAAGGCGGGCAAGAAGAGAACGGTGATGAAATCCAAACCCTTATCTTATATGGCCAGTCCTTCCCCTTTACTAGGAATTTAAAACAGCCATATTCAGTTCCTCAACATATAAGCAAACGAAGGAATACAGTAACTCGCTGACAGGGGATTCGCGAGTGTTTCGACAAACTTACCTCCCGTACCATACGGGGGATGAACCGTTGTAGTCGACTCGGGACACGACTCCTATGTCATGTACGAACCCGAGGGGCCGAGGTGATATCGTAATCACCGTCCTTCTCTGCAAACAATTTAATATTTAATTTTACCCTTCCTTAGGGTTTAAAAATAAAAAAAATAATGTCCAAAGTCCAAAGAATAAAGTGCAAAAGAAAAAAATAAAATTACAAGAATAGGGAAATCCTAATACAATCTAAAGAAATAAACTCTCTTTTTTTTTCTCTCTTTTTATAAAAAAAAACTTTCTTCTTTCGCTCCTTTCGCTTTGTCTTTAACTCCAAATCTTTAAGTAATCGCCAAAAGCTTTGGAAAAATTTTCTTTTGCTCCAAATTCCAAAATCTATAGTAAAAAGACAAAAACAAAAACGTAAAGAAGAACAAAATAAAGTAAAAACAAATAAAAATATAAAAAAAAGAATAAAAATCTAAAAAACTCTAGCCTAAAGACAAGCTCCGTGTCGACGGCGCCAAAAATTGATGTTTTATCAAAGTTGTTGTAGTAATAAGGTTCTTGAGACTTGTGAAAGCAAATGATTTTAGATTTAATAAAATTAAAATAAGATAAAAATATATACAAAAATTGTCACAGGATGAAGAGATGACCGGGACTTAGGATTCCACCAGACTTCAATTTTATGCAGTTCAAAAATCAATTCTAAACGATACTAGCTCATAAGATAAAGTTTCATTGACTCTAATTCATTGCCTAATGTAGATTTTGAAAGTAATGGATATAAATCTAAAGCATGGGACATCAAAACATTTATGCTAAGCATGACCCATCAATTGAAATCACAACCATTCAATGATAATCATAATTCAATTAAATAACAGTGCAAATAGTCATAAAAAGAATTAATAGAATTACCACATTCATGAAATTTGGATTCCTCCGTCGTCCCGGTGATGGGGTTTAGCTCCTCGTTTTGGAAACACGCTCAAAAGAATTTTTCATTGCTCAAAAGTGCTTACAAGAGGTGAAAATATAATGTAACAGAAAATTGCAACGGAAATAAGTGTTGCTAATCAACTGTTACAAAGAATGATAATAGTAAAGTGCTGCAAACACTGTTTATCTTTCGCTGAAAAACTTTTACAAAGCTGAGTAACAACGACTTTCTTGACGCGTCTGTTCTTCACGTTCTTCCTCATGCAGCAGCAAAAAATAATTTTTTAACTTGAGTTTATGTGATGTGTTTCTTCCCCTAACTCTCCATCCCCCTTCTCTGACCTCCCAACACTTCTTTTATACACGACAGAGGGAATAAATCTTCGCGAATATCTTCAATTAATTCATTATTCTTCAGGGTAGTAACATGCGAATAATTTCCATGTTTAGGTTCTTCACGCGTCTTCTTGACATAAAACTATCCTTATTTAACTCTTACACGCTCTAAACACGTTTCCAACTCAAACGGAACACCTAACAACTCGTGCCATCCTCTGTTGAACTCGGGGAAGGAGAAGAAAAACCCGAGATTCCCTGTTTTCTTCTCACGGATATTTCAGCCAAATTTGATCGACCAAAACACTTGTAATAGCTTTGTATATGTCACGGGAACAGTCCCACAAAAATTCAGCCATTTAGTCTCCCTATAACACCTCCGAATTCTTGATTGAAAATTTGACAGTGATAAACATTATTTTCTCGCCAATTTTGAAATTTGAATTTTGGGAAGAAAGTCACCCCTTATCCAGTGGTCGCCCCTTATTCGTTGCTGGAGTCCGAATAACACATGTCCTTTGGGGGTCCAAAAATCACTTTTCAAGCAACTTTTTCCGTATAAGTGTAATTCTCCAATAACACCTAATCAATCATAAAAACACCAAAATTAGTACAAAAATCGATACCAACAATAGAGACACTGAGGAAAATTCAGACACAAAAATGTGTCTATCAGGTACACCTCTGGTAAACCCTCCGGAGACAACACTCCGCCACTATGGCCACCTAGCGGTTTAACGGCTTGCTGCACGTGCTAATTGTAGTCATTTTATTTTCTAGATTAGATTTTCTCGGGACTAGCAAATAATAAGTTTGGGGGTGTTTAATAGACACATTTTTGTGTCTGAGTTGTCCTCAATATTTCTATTGTTGGTACTCGATTTTGTACTTATTATGGTGTTTCTGTGTGTTTTTAGGTGTTATTGGCTAATTACACTTGTGTGGAAAAAGTTGCTCAAAAAGTGTTTTTTGGACCCAGGGAGAAAAGTACTAAAGGCACCCTCACTTTGGATAAGGGCACCCCAGGGCGCCAGCTTCTATTCGCACCCCCATCTCTGTTAGGGGGAGGTCATCTTATTTATTCAAAATTCAAAAGTGGCGGGAAAATGGTTTCTCACCTAGCAGAATTAGGGTTCGGATTTTTGGAGGTTTTGGAGGAGACTCAATTGCCATAATTGGTTTCAGTGGACCTGTTTGGGCTTAACAGGGATGGTATAGGCCTTCAAATCAACAAACTTGGGATGGATAATCCGGTGTTGGGTGAAACAGGGAGAGAGTTATTTCTCGGGTTTTGGTTTTGAGATATAGTTGGCAGCTACGTGAAGATTTGGACATCGTGTATCTTGTTTGATTCGATTTGATCTTGCGAAATATTTTGGACTTAGCCAGCTCAGAAGACGCGTGTGAAAAGAAAAGATATACACTCGGCAAAATAGAGGTCTAATTATTCTCGGAAAGTTTTAAGGTGGCTGCTGCAAGTTCAACGTCATCTGAGACGTATACACATCTATTTGAATCATGTTGTATTGTTTGAGCTGAAGAATAACGCGTGCAGAGATGAATTACACCTTTGGTTGGCTGAAAATTAGATAAAGAAGGAAAATATTCCCGAGAATTAAAAAAAAGTTTATTGGGAGTTATGACAAAGATTTTTTGGTTGATACGAGTATATAAAGGGTTCTGGTATGTCTTGGAGGGGGGATGGAGAGCGAGGGGAGGAAACAAAGCATAGAACAGAAGTTGCAGAGATTTTCTCTGCTGCTGCCATTGAAGGAGAGAACGAAGAACATAAGACTCCAAAGAACAGTCATTCATCAACAGTGAAAATGACAGGACTAAAGCGTTGTATTTGCTACAGTGACATTGGCATTTTTCCGTTTATCGTTCTTTGTAATAGTTCATTGTAACACCCTTGCACAGTTTCAAACTTGGTTCTTTTATTAATTTCTCCAATAAAACACCTTTTGAGCAATGATAAAATTCCTTTGAGTGTGTCTACAACATGAGCAGCTAAACCCAACATTGGGACAACGGAGGAAGCTGGATTTCATCAATGTGGTAATTTGATTAATTATTTTATTTATTTATTTGCACCGATTTTAAATGATTTAAGATTTCTGTTAATCAATTGTCATCTTGATTGATAGTGTATGCTTAGTCTTAGGTACTTTTGATACATTATGCTTGTAATTTACAATTGATGTTTTACGAACTCTATCTTGGCAAAGAATAAAGTTAATATTTCTTCTGTTTTGAGCTATAATTGCCTAGGATTAATTTTTGAACCACTTGAATATGAAATACAGTGAAATCCCGAGTCCCAGTTAATTCTTCATCCCGTGACATATTTTGGATATATTTTTCTATTATTTTAGTTTATTAAATCCTGAAAATTGATTTCAACAAGTCTGAGTGAACGACAACCCTTACTACTACTTTCTACAACATTATTGATTCACATCACTCCCCCTTACATAATGATCCAAAAACCATATGTATTTGTAGTGTGAACTACATATTAATTCTCCCCCTTTTTGTCAATAAAATTGGCAAAGGTACAAGAACGGGATCCTAATGAAATTTCTGTAAGAGACATTTCATGACCAGAGGTAAATGTGTATCATCTTGTTTAGATGCAATCATAAAGCCGAAGCTAAATGCATTCATCAAGGAGTTTATAAAGACGCAAGATAACCCCTCTAATATTCCACAATCGCACTCCCCACAAAGATTTGGCAATTAAGCACAAGTTCAAAAGAACTCTCCCCCATAATATGTTATTCCCTAAGGAACAACAAGAGCGACCTTAATAATTTCAAAAAGAAAAGAAAGATTTCTTTAGACTCAACAAATTACATACAAGTATGAATTTGGAATCCAACAAGAAATATTCAATCAAATTAACCAAAGTGAACCAAGATTAATTTGATCAAATATGCTCAACACAAGTAAACTTATGGAGACTTAATAAATCAATTAGATTAATCACAAGAAAACTCACAAATAATCTAATTTCCATACTCAACCAAACTAATTACAAGAGTAATCAATTTAATTGGCCATACTCAACATAATAACTTCTATGGAGCAATGACTAAGTTAGTCACGAATAACCAACCAAGTCGAAGAGATGCTCAACATAAGAAAGCTTACGGAGTGATGAATAAATAACCACATAAGATGATTAATTTAGTCCAATCATGTTCAACATAAAGTACCTTACGGAACAACAACTAAGCTAATCACAAAGCAATAAAATTTTGTTGTTTTCGTGCTCAACATAAGAAACTTCATGGAACAACACAGTATTTACACAAAAATTTGTGGATCGGAGAATCGACCTTATACCGTGGAATAAACAAGGATTCATTCTATGTTGCCATCATCATTTGCACAATGACACACAATAGACATAATCCTTGAATCACAGAAGATTTTAACATATCTTACATCAATAATTGACAATATAGGCTTAACTTTTGTGTTTGTCAAAAGTTTATTCATCCTTTTATCAATATTTGCATATCAATTCACAAACGACTTTACTTTTGAAAAAATATGGGACAATCAAGTTCACGGATGTAAACACACATATCCCATCAAAATATTGCAATATATAAAACCATAAAGATTAATACTGCAACCATCATCTTCCAAACAAGTTTAGAATTTAAACCAATAAATCTAAAAACAAGAAGATGAAAAACATTGGATATAGCTATGTGTAATCACAATAATGGATATTCCAAAACACTAGTTATTCTTCTAAGCAAAAGAAAAAAATAGAAGATTTACTAGGCAATATTAACTCGAACATGTCTACTAGAAACCGATCACAAGCTAAAGTTCACGTTCGACAGCTTCATAGGTTTCAAGACTTTTGATTTTGTGATCCATATCATTAACTGCGTCTTCGGAGAAGATATCCTTATTGAGAAGTTATTTAACATGTGACTTCATGAGACCAAGGTCAGAAGTAACCCTTTTCAACTCACTTCTAACCACATTAAAATCCTTCATTGTATCAACAAGTTGCAGTTTTTCTTTCTCAAAGTATTTCAGAAAGTCATGAACCACTTCAGCAGACACCATATCCTTATTCTCAACATCTTGATGTGAGTAGGCATAGTAGCATGAGGCATTAGGTGCTCAATCTTCCACAAGAGTTCTTTTCTTTCTTCCTTTTGATTCAACACCAAAACGTTTCACAAGAAACCCCTTTGCAAGACCACCATAGAAAGATGAGGAGGAGGACATTCTTGATAACCCAGAAAAACCTAGAGTATGCGTACGTGACATATGTAACTCAATAGGTCGGCTATTTAAAGGTTTTGTTTAGATGAAGTACTTTTAGGGTTTCCAAGCTGTAAACTCGAAACGGTAACCCGTGTACACATTCGAACATAGTGTACCCCACAAGAAAAGAACACAAGACAAATAAACAAAAAAATACTAAAAGACATTGCAAATAATTTTTAGGCAATATTGTCTGATGGCACTAGTTTAGCTATAAACGATAAAAGAGAAGCTCAACTAGGCAAATCGAAAATTGCCAAAGTACACCTGACTTTTACACATCTTGCTCAGCAGGATTTTTATGACCAAGTTCCTAACCTTGTGATTAATTAGCACAAGTATGAGCTTTGAGCTCATCTAAGGAATTGTGTCTATGATCAAGTCTCTTTTTCCTTCTGAATTTAGAGAGAGTCTCCTTTTGATTTGAGAAATTATTATGAAACACACTGTCATCAAAATATGAGCCAAAGTTTAAGTTCTTACCATAAGAGTCTTGACTTGAGGAGGATGACAACCTGTCGACAATTTCTTTATAACCTTGAATCATTTTTATCAGGTTATTCCTTATATCATCATTCTTCCTTCTTTAGCCTGGAATTTTTCTCAAATTAAGAGATAAGTTATTTTCAGAAACAACATCTTGGTCTTTCCTCAGACGATGCTTATTAAGACTTTTGTTCTTCTTTTGAACATTTGAGGAACTCATTGAACTGACCTTCCTGGTAACATACACATGGTACGTATGAAAACCAATGGGTTTCGACATACGAATGTCAGTTACACCTTTGAGAATTAAGTCTACGGTGTGTTGAAGTTGAACAAGCGAGTTTTTATTCAATTTAGAGTTTCTCTTTTGTCTAACAGAACCTTTTGCTTCGCAAAAGTGACATAATTTCTGATCATACGAGTGATTAGGCAGTTTAGTCTTAACATTCTCGTCAGGAGATTTCTTCCTTCCATATGGTGTAGAATTTCCTTGATCAGAGGAAATTAACACAACTTTCTTAATTGGAAGGGACTCCATTTCTACTTCTAGCGTTGGAGCATTTTCAGATGTAGCAGAGGTGCTTGTTATATTGGACTGCTTAGAGCATCCTTGAATAGAGAGCTTACTCAAGTGATGTTTTATTTCCAACGCATCCTTCTCAAGGCATGCATCAAGTATCATACATGAAGAATGATCTTCAGTATTTTCTTTGGATTTGCAGTCTCTTATCATGCCAAAAAGAACACTGACATGTTGTTTTATCTGATTGAGTCTATCACCTTGGATTCTAACAAGATTCAGAATCAACTTACTCTCTTCAGCTGTTTCCCATTTATTTTGAGAAATAGACTCTTTTGAATTGTAATTAGAACAACGCCTGTCAGGATCTATCTGTCTAATTTGAACACAAGGTTCGTCTATGGTTGAGATAGAGGAATCTTTTTCCTTAATAAAATTAGACGAGACAGAGTTTTTATTTCTGGTGACGCGTTTATCAGAGATACTACTCTTGTCCATAGATTCATATCGCTACAAACACAGACTTTTAAGGTCTTGAACGTGTTTGCCTGATCTGATACCAATTGAAAAAGCGGGGGTTTAACAACCTCACCCAATATTTCGATTAGCAATCTGTATGGACAACTCCGAGTTGTTTTCTAGAGAATCAACTAGACTCAATCAATAGAAAATACTCAAGGAGTTATTATCTCAATCTCTCAATTTGATTTACTCAAGCAAAAGTGATTCGCGAGTCTAATCAAAGATATATAACATGGATGGTACCAAAGACCAATATCCAAGTGTCAATCAATTTAAATCAACAACCAATAAGGTCGGATGTTCTAATTAATTGAACAACACACAAACTATATTATTTCAACTATATAACAAAATATAATGCGGAAAAGAAATAACACGGACAGCAGAATTTTGTTAACGAGGAAACCGCAAATGCAGAAAAACCCCGTGACCTAGTCCAGATTAAACATACACTGTATTAAGCCGCTATAGACACTAGACTACTCCAAATTAACTTCGGTCTGGACTGTAGTTGAACCCCAATCAATCTCACACTGATCCAAGGTACAATTATGCTCCTACGCCTATGATCCCAGCAGGATACTGCGCACTTGATTCCCTTAGCCGATCTCACCCACAACTAAGAGTTGCTACGACCCAAAGTCGAAGACTTTAGCAAACAAACCTGTCTCACACAAAAAATTCTATAAGATAGATAAATCCGTCTCCCATGAATAAACCTATGAGTTTTGTTCTGTCTTTTGATAAATAAAGGTGAACAGGAACCAATCAATAAAACCATACTTATATTCCCGAAGAACAGCTCAGTTTTATCAATTACCTCACAATAGTCTTAATCGACGCAGCGAAAAAAGATATTGTGGAATCATAAACGATGAGACGAAGATGTTTGTGATTACTTTTATATCTTGCCTATCGGAGATAGAAATCTCAAGCCAATTATTACAATTATACTTGTACCATGGAAATAGCAAGATCAGATCACACAACTACAAGAAAAGTAGTATCAGTCTGGCTTCATAATCCCAATGAAGTCTTTAAGTCGTTAACCTGGTTTTAGAAGAAGAAAACCAAAGGTTAAAGGAGAATCGACTCTAGCTTATCAAACTAGTATCACACAGAATGTGTGGAGATTAAGTTTCCCAGTTGCTAGAGTTCTCCCTTATATAGTCTTTCAAATCAGGGTTTGCAATCAATGTTAGCTTAGTAACAAAGCATTCAATATTCACCGTTAGATGAAAACCTGATTAGATACAAGCTAATGTCTCTCAACCGTTAGATCGAAAACTTAGCTTGCCATACACACATGTACTTGACGATTTTGGGTTTATGTAACCGTACCCAAACGTGTACAATAGTTGGTTCAATATTAGTCAACCAAATGGTTAGCCAAATGATAACTTTCATATCAACCATATTCTTTTTCACCATAACTAGTCCAAATGACTCAAATGAACTAGTTAGAGAGTTGTTCAATTGCTATGAGATCTTATGTACTACACTAGACACAATTGAATCAAAAATGATGTGATTCACTCGAATCGATTCATGAACTATAAAGCCATGGTTTGCAATAGCATTCCTTAGATAATTTATATAAGTTCATGAACATTGTTTTTAGACATAACTACTCAAGTTCGCGGACTCAAGTTAACCGATTGGAGTTCACAAACTCCAGCAGAAATTCTCGGGTTCGAGAACTTCCGTCAGTTCGCAGACTGAAACCGAGCTACAACTCCAGCAAAAATTCTCGGGTTCGAGAACTACGCACGTTCGCGGATTGAGTTCGCGGTTTGGGTTGACTGCTCAAGTTCGGGTTTTCACTTGATCAACAAAGTTCGCAAACTTCGGTTCAAGTGCTAAGGACTTATACATATATGTATTACCACAATAATGTTTATATCCCCCAATGGTTATATTATCTAAACTCTCATTTCAACCATTGAATCATTCTCAGAGGATGTCATATAGTTGTTATTCACAAACTAGTTTTCATCAGAGCAATTTCCAAAGTTAATGAAACATAACATGACTTTTGTCATTAGTCAAAGATGAACTTGTTTAAAGCGAAATCTTTACCAACACATATTTCGAGAAATAGATAAGCGAGATATACTCAGCTCGAAATGTCACATGTGTATATTCTTAGTCTATATAGTAATACGACTTTTGTCTCAAGATAGAAGATATAGTAGATAGACTTTTGAGTGATAGTCTCCACATACCTTTTAGTCGATGAAGATCCACTAGTTCCTTGAGTAGTCCTTCATCTTGTATGATGATTGCCATGGAGTTCTTGAGCTCAACTACACTTTCTATCCTAGTCCGAGACTTTAGCTATAGTAGACTAGAAATCAAGATTTTATAGTTTTGATCACTAACATTGACAAACATGCTTGAGATAGCAACGCATGCGAGTTCGACCGAGCAATGCTCTAACACCTACACTATGAGTAGATTGAGAAGGTATACTTGTAACCCTGGGAGGGATCACTGGAATGCTCTCTACAGAGTTCTATGCTACCTGAGAGGCATTTCAAACTATTTCTTAAGTTTTGGGAAGTATCCTTTCTGTACTGGAAGGGTATTGTGATGCCAACTGGATATCAGACTCAGATAAGTGCAAATCCACTAGTGGGTACATCTTCACACTTGGAGGTGCGTCTGTGTCATGGAAGTCTTCCAAACATACATGTATAGCTCGATCCATTATGGAGTCTGAGTTTATATCCTTGGAGAAACATGGAAAGGAAGTTGTATGGATACGAGGTTTCCTGGGAGGAATTCCACTCTGGCACTATCATGTGTCTTCGATCGCAATCCACTATGACAGTCAAGCTGCTATTGGTTGCCAAGGAACAATGTATACAACAGAAAGTCTATACATCTACAAAGAATACACAAGACGGTGAAACAACTACTCTGTACTGGTATTATCTCTATAGACTTCATAAAGTCCAAAGATAATGTTGCAGATCCTTTGACGAAAGGTTTATCTAGAGAGGTAGTTAGATCCACATCGAGGGGGATGAGACTTAAGCTCATAGAATAAATCACCATGAAGGATACTCAACCTTGTGAATGGATCTCCAAGATCAAGGTTAAATGAGACAACTAATCTATGGTGATATCGAGAAAGCACTATCTTTGTCCCTCCCTATGGTGCAACTGCGTGATAGTGAAACCTGCATGATTTATGATGATCTGTTGAGATCTTAATGGGTTCCATAGCTTTGTTTAAAGCGGGGTATGGCAGGACACTCTTAATGGACTCACCTATGTGGATGTTGGAAGTGGGGCCACATCCTATGAGTATTTGAGATGATTATCTAGAGACATTCATTAAGTCCGGGATTTAGCCCACGGCCAAAACGAGCACAACGGCAAGAGCTTGGAAGCTTTCCTTTGAGACATCGAGTGTGGTTATTATTTTTGATTGCATTCACTGTTGGCGGTTCAAGACACTGTGTTCACCGTTACAACAAGCATTTCCGGTAACCTCTCACTAATTTAAGGTTCAATCTTTGGGACACCTTAGCCAAATTTTGATGTCTTATGTTTTCTCGTGTTTTTTTCGATATGCATTATCATTCATGTGGGGGATTGTTAGAAAAAGCGGGTGTCAAAAATCATGGACCATGACTTCATCCCTAGACCTATTGTCTACTAGTTGTTTTTTCATTTGAATAGATAAAACAATAGTCCCACATAGAATAAAATCTTAAGAGTTTTAGACATAAATACCATGGGTTTTTCCTAAAGTGCATGGCCCTTTGGGTCTACACACTTTTGTGTGAGGGAGAAGACCTAGACTATGGCAAGGTTGTATTTCCCTTACGCGCGATACTTCGTACCGAAGCATGCATGCCGCCGCCGTCCGTCCTGTCGGACGGGACGAGCTCGGGCTCGGGTGTGGGTGTGGGTTCACATACCTATCTTTGTGCTAAAATTTTCAAACGTGTATCTTACACAGATTTATTATTTTGACAAAATCTTCTCTTATTGGAATTTGCATACGCATGAGTAAACGCTAAAAAAAGCAAAAGTTGTTTCTGACTGACGAAAGAAAAGCTATTTTTCTGCTTAAAGTAAAAGTGTTCTGACTGACAAAAAGCAAAGCTGTTTTTCTGCTTAAAGTAAAAGCTATTTTCTGTGAAAGCTGTTTTCTGACAAAGGTTGTCCATGCGTGAGAATCTTTCCTCTATTTTTTGTAACGCCTAACTTCTTTTCAAACAGAATATAAGGAACTGTTATAGATTATTTGAACAAATAAAAAAACAGAAACAACTTCTTCCTCCCTTATTTTCCTTATTTTCTTCTGCTACTGTTTTTTATTATCACCATCTCTGCCAAACTCTTAGAGTACTTTCTTTGTATGCTACAAAAACAAGTACTATCAGTAGTTGTATCCTGGAGATAACTCGCCAACTGCTATAACATCTCTCTATAAGAAGAGTAGCATGCGATATTTCCTTTAGGTCAGCGTATCTCATATGTGTTAGATCATTGCTCGGTTGAACCCACAAAGCGTTGGTATGTCAAGTTTGGTTGTCATATTTTAGTGAACCAAAACTCATTTAAGGGTATCTTGATTTAAATGTACTAGAGTCAACTTCTTATGGGTTAGCTTGAAAGTATTAGGGTAAGACATTACAAGTATTATGAAGGCTTAAAGAAGTGAAGAAGTACGGAGCTACAACCACAACATCATCCTTCCACTTGAGGTTAGTGATATTTGATTTGAACTGTTTCATTCCCTAATGTATCTTTCAAGTAGTGCATATTGAAAACATAAAACTGCGAAGCATGAACACTCTAGATAGACATAGTATTAAGGAACACAATATGAAATTTCTTGCTTAACCATTTAACTTTATATATAAGACATCGACATAATCGTATGAATGCTATTGTGATTATGTATGGGTATGAGGTGAGGATTTCATCTTAGGGAACAATGTTTACATGTGTTCTAAGGAAGTAAGTTCATGATATGTATTTTGAACCGAAAAGGAAATCGCCATGCGTTATTGGGGCTGTTCTTCATTGCAAATCTTATGAACGACCAATATGTGTGATTAGTTTAACCGCTCATGACGTGTTTGTGTTCTTGGTAAAACTATTCACATGAGGCCTGAATTATGTATTGGTAAGACTTTTATTAATGAAACCGATCTTAAGTAATCACCTGGGGTATGATCGGGTTTGTGAGTGTCTGACAAATATTGGGAAAGGGGAACCGATCCTAGTAAGAGGTGCAGTACATCAAAAGGGGAATCGATCCTTGTATGAGGTGCATCAAGGTTTATAGAAGAAAGGGGAACCGATCCTATGGACATGTGCAGTGCATACAAGTTAGATACAAATATATGTGGGGAATCGATCCTAGTACTTAGTCAGCTGTATCTTTGCTAAGCTAGTGTAACTATGCACAATACTCACATGGAGGTAGAACCGAAACTTGTTTTGGTAGAACCGTTAAACCCATGGTTTGTGATTGAGTGTTACTTGATCAATCACATAGTTCTTAAAAGTCAGATGAACCAATTCTAAACTTGTTGGAAGTGTGGTAAATCGGTTTCAAGTGAGTAAGTATGAAAAAGGACTTGCAAGAGTAAGATATCGACACACTTTGAACATGGTGCATTAATGGTTATTCTTTTTGTTCAAAGATATTCCTTAAAGGCTAAGAAGGAAGTAAATCCCAAGATCGAATTTAAATAAGTTAAGAATCTTTTTAATTAAGGGTTTTTAATTATATATGGAAAATAAGAATTAGTAATGTGCATTTTCTAATTAAAGATTTTCCAAGGATATTTCGATCATTATTTTGGACAGTGCATTCACAGGAATTATGGAAACCGAATTTGGTGTAGTAATGAAAAATATCTTGAGAATATTTTCGGTTTTGAGAATTCCTTGATGTCCAAACTTCCTTGTCTATAAATACTTTAAGTTTGTATTTCTAGCAAACTAATCCTTCGTAACAATAGACTTCCTCTTTTGTCTTTGTTACTGGTGAAGCCTCCTATCAGAGAGGAGATTAATCTAATTAGGTGAAATCTCGTACGACCGCTCAATTTAAAGTTTTCTTTGGGTTGAGAAGCTCTAGCGCGACCCGTAGGTGGGAAACTAGATATTGCGGTTTATATTTAGTTTTACGTATTGATTTGATTGACTAATGGTAGTTGAACTTTGATTGTACCTAGTTTGTTTATGCTTGAGAATCTTCTCTTCTGATATAAGATTCACTCAAACTAGTTCAAGGTTTCGACACAGATCTTTAGACTGTTGTTAGATCTAAAGACGATCTTGTGATAATCCATTGTTAACAGACTCCATTTTGTGTGTGATTGATCACAAGAGATTCAAGTAGTTTTGTGTAGGTATTTATTGAAGATCTAATAATATTTGAATTCAAAGAAAAGATAGAAGATTTCTGACTTGGTTTTATAATCTTTGGTGTGCACAATACTTGTTTTGGTAAAAGAGGATCCAACTATAATTGATTTATCCTTTGGGTATTTTGATAGAATAGTTGAGAATATCGGAATCAAAATAATTCTTTGGATTAAGAGTGTTGTTGGCTTAATCTTACCGATTTCCCTTTGGGTGATTGAACATAAGATAGATCTTGGAACCTGGCAAAGGAGTTTATGTTAAGATAAACAAGGGAACTTTTGCGCAACTCATATCACTTGGTTGAAGAGAGTTGATACCAAACATATTTGTTTTTCCTTTACTTTTTTGGAATACGAACCAAAGGAATTGGTCCAAGTACGTGACTTGTTTACATGTTGGAGGCGTGGGAATACAAACGGAACTAGGTGAACTATAGGTTTAGTTGGTTGGTCTCAACTATATGAAGTTGGTTTATTTTGTATAGCGGCTTAATCCTGAGAGTATTCAATTCTGGACAAGGTCCTGGGGTTTTTCCTGCATTTGCGATTTCCTCGTTAACAAAATCTTGCTGTGTCATTTACTTTATATTTCTGTATTATAATTATTTTTATTATAATTAAAGTAATGTACACAAACGTTAATTCCTATTTACTTGATACGTGAATCCTATTATGATTGGTTAAGTCCGAACCTTTGTATCAAGTAAACATACTTCGTTGTTGTATTGTCTCGATTTCGTATCCATAGACGATCACACGAAGTGTGAACCGATTAGTTGCATTGTCTAGACTCAATCCATAGACAATCACTTTCGGAGAAAGGACTTATCGGAAGGAAAAGTAATAGCTTGAGGTATATTTGGGTACCCTCGCCTTTTCAATTGGTATCAGAGCAGGCGAACACGAAAATATCTAACAATCTGTGTTTGGTGCGATCCATCCTATAAGAATTGAATCCATGTCTAATTTAGTTAACGTTAAGAAAGAGTATGACTACTCAAAGGTTGAAGATGTTACTACTTAGTTGACTAATGATCCAGGAGTTGCGAAAACATCTGTGTCTTTTTCTGATAAAAAAGAAGATGCTGATAAAGAGTTGGTAAAACTCCTAAAGCCTATAAAATCTCTGTCTTCTAAAATGGTGATTTTATAGACGGTCAAATCTTCTTAAACAGGAGATCAAAAATAAAGACAGTCAACTGGATAGTCTGGATGAAGAGAATATGAATCTCACTATCAAATTACAAGCTCTTGTTAATTCTCTTAATAAAAAGACAAGTCCAATGACTATGAAAAATGATGTTGTTGTGTTAGTCACATCTGAAACCGATCAAGATGAAGGTAGTTTTCCAAACTACATCAAGTCAGAAGAGGATGAGAAACCAGCTTCTATATCTACTGATGATCAAATGAAATCTTGTCTTAAGGAAACTTTGAACCGATTCCATGATAATGATCTTAAGGAATACACTTTTTAGTCACTTGACAGGATCTTCAACATACGGTGGTAAAAATTTTGAAGGAAGTTTCTTGTCTTAAAAAACTGAAAGACCATTCCTCAGTAGAAAGAAAGATTATACCAAAACCCTATAAGATCAACTCAAAATCAGAGGAAAAAGTTGACAATATCATCTGGAAGAATATTCCTCCTCATCCATATCGAAACAATTCTTGTTTTGATGAAGAATGATTCCAGAAGGAAGGGAAAGAGGGAATCTCTGCCAAAAGAAACAATGAAGGAGTTCTAATAATTGTTTCAGACAATCACACTGATGTGAATCACAAGGAAGTCCTTAGAATGAGAAAATCTTATGAAAATCTCATTGAAAGAATTTGGAGAGATCTATCAATCTCTGAAAATTATCACGTCAGTACGGTTTCTCCACATGATCATATCTCTAGAGTTAGAAAAGATCATCGTCTTGGGAGAAAATGTATTGGGCAGGAATTCCCTAAAAGAAACATGAACTATAGTTCTGATATTAAACTTAAGCTTGAAAAAACTTATTCTGATGCAACTTAGTTGTATCAAAATTGTGCATTCTCATCCTCATCTATGCTCGTATTTATGGATGGGAATGACACAATAAATATGGAGCACATGTGTTTGTATAATTGATTATCAGAAAAGTTGTAAATTTTATGGATAGCTGTAGATCCAAAAATTGTTCATGTTTATCATGATTTTCTAGATAAGTTTTATTTGTAATTTTTGAATAAAACTAAGAAGTTCAGACAAAAGGAAACGAAATATATTCTTTAATATTTTCGAATTCTTCTGATATCTTTCGGTCCGAAAGTTGTCCCCTTGTATAGGGAAACTATCTCTTCCAGTATATTGATATCCTAATAAATCATCTTATATATAACCAAGCATGCCTCCAATAACTCGAAGTGTCTCAAATACTAACAAGGAGGAGGCTCAAAGGTTAAAGATTGTCAAGGAATCAATACTGAGAAGAAGAAAAGAAGCAGATCAAAAATCATGTCTGATTATGATTCTGAGAGTTCGGTTGGATCACAAGATGAGTCATGTTTGTTGGCCAACAACAAACAATATCCACCCAAATTCAAGTGGATTCGTTCAAACAGGATGAATCAATACATCTAAAGTTTTGAAAAACTGGAAACTGATCTAGTTATGACAGTCCGACATCAGGATTGGTTAAAAGAACGAATTGAAGGGACAAAAGAATCTCTTGCCGAACTCAAGGTTCTTGTTGAGGAGCCAGAGAAACATGAAGTGGTTGCAGTCAAGTCTCTTGAGACATGATTTAACAGTTTGAACACTGATGAAACATCGGTGAACAACAAGAGCACCACTAGAGATTAAGTTATATCATGTAATACTTAATCTAGAAAAATAGACATCAATTTTTGATCTCTTTCATTGATTGTATAATTCTATTGAATAAAAACTATTATGAATAAATTTATATGATTTATAATTTTTCTTGTGATAGTTTTTGATTTACATAGCCGGTGCTTCATTGCTTTATTTATTTGCTATGTATGTTTATGGGATATTTGATTTCGGTTTTATTACCTTGATATTCGATCTCATAATATGTTGTGAACCCTTATGGTTTGGGTAAGTTTTTGATTTAGCAGGATTAAGTTATATCCCATGTTGTTAGGCTAAAATCAAAGGATCATGAGGGGTTCATGTAGAAACAATATGTGAAAAAGTCACAATATGTTGAATCGGTTTTGGTTTAGCATAAAAGCATATGTGTTTCGACGGTTTTCAACTCTTGCTTGCAATTGTTAAAACCGATTTTCAACCTTTCTCTGGTAAAGGTTGGTTTTGTTATTCTTTTGTTTTTGGCATGAGAATGATAACATGATGGTATTTCGATATCAATTCTCCCGGAAGAAGAAAACAATGCAATCATATTTGGAGAAGTTGGATGTGAAATTGAGGTAACAATCTTGTTAGTTAATTGTTTTCCTATTTTAAGAAAAGCCATTTTTTATTTGATATATATATATTGCTTTTGCTTAAACGAAATTGTTGGTACAATTGATGTGTTTATTCCATTATGTATGTGTGATTCAATTGGTTCCGGTTAAGTAAAACTATTGTTATCTTGCTTTGTTGTGTGATATCAATCGTTTAGGCTTACGAAAGTTTGGTGCAATTGCGGTACTTTAATGTTTATGTTAATTAAATTGCTTCCAGTTAAGTAAAACAATTTTATTTTGCTTTATTATATGGTATCAATTGTTTAGGCTTACAAAATTTCGGTGTAATAGTGAAACTTTGATATATTTGTTGTTTCAATTGCTTCCGGTTGAGGTGAATAATTATGCAAGTTGACTTATTGGTTTGTATGAATTATTTATGGCTTAACGAATGAATATGTTAACGGGATGAGTTGTTTAGTCCAATTCGATTCCGGATAAGATAAACTAAGTTCATTCTGATCTTATTTAGACTTATTAAAGTAAATGTTTCGGTTATTCATGTCTAGACGAAATCCAAAACAAGGAAATGTTAGTTAACTAACCTAGTATTTGGATTTGTTTAAAATCTAAAGGTCTAAGTTATATGGATAATTAGAACCTGAGGAGAAAAATGGAGTTTATCTTTGTTTTGGTATTATCGAATGAAGCGGTTGTATTTATACAATCAGTTTAGCAAAGGAACTAAGTTGCTTAGTTGATTTTTGGTTTGCTAAACTAGTTTGGAAAATTTATTCGGGCAATTATTTCCATGATAAGATGTCAAAAAGTAATTACTTGTAGTTTTAGTTTTGATATTGGTTACTAAAAACGGTATGTGGAACTCGTGCTTGACTCAACAGGTTGCAAGTCTATTTTGAGATTTGTAAGATCCTTTTCGTGTTGTCCTTTATTTATTTTTTTCGTTTCTTTGTCATTCTTGTGACAAAAAGGGGGAGAAATATATGGAGTAAACAGGTGATGCTGGTGTAGATGGGGAAAAACGATTTCCTGGTTTTTACGGAATTGAGGAGACGACCGTACGGAGGAGACCCCTTGAACCGAGCGAAATGTTTAACCTCACACAGATGCACTGCAAGAAGGGAGTGCTTTGAATTCGAGAGATCAATATGTAGTACTCCGGCCTAGACCAATACAATGGCCGTTCCAGAGTAAATTCGGTCACAAGAGAGAATGGGTCGATCTGTAGGAGGGAAGCTGAGAAATGTGTGGAATCAATAGTAATCAAAGATTGTAGGTATTTTGTGAATTCTGAATATGATGAGTTCTGAATGATTGAAATTTCTCTGTTAAGAGTAATTGCTCAATTGATGAGTTTTTGATCTCGTGTTGTCTGTGAGACGTGAGATCGTTGTTGTTCTTGTCGTCGTTGTTGTTCGTTCATATTTCAATCATGATTCAGAGACTTATTTATATTGCTGGAATTGTAGACACCATGATCCCATGAAGTGTGACAGTTTATGGAACCAAAGAGTGGGGAAGTGGAAATCGTGTTTGAAACCAGTTGCTCATCGTGCGGAGACTTGGTTGATTTTACATTCACTACTTTGTTAACTCCTTCAACTGATTGCACGACTTGCTCACATTCCATCGTGTGTTTGAACACACGTGCCGTAGACCGCCAGACCAAAACCCTAGTTGATATCCCCCCAAGTGACACGATTGACGTCTCGTGGTTAGTTTAATCAGTTGTTGACTTCATGATTTAATGGGACAATGAGTCCATGTATTTACTGAGTTGAACATGATTTTGTAAAACGTTCTGAAACTCATGAATTGAACGTGGACATGATTCTCACGTTGATAGTTGAGGCGAGCAAGTATTACTCTGATTTGTTGAATATTGATAGTTGGACCAATATTCCTTGATCTGAGCATGTATTTCTCATTTAATGAATCATTGGTGCCGTGACCAAAATAAAGCATTAATTAAAATACTAGTGTAGAACCGAGTATAATTAATAAGAATACTGATCATGAGATCGTCATAAAATTATTAGTGTTTGAATCTGGAATTATGATCCTTGGACTCAGAAACCCTAATTTGATTAATTGATGGTTTATTTGAAAATTAACCATGGAATGAAGGAGGGACCGGTTTCATGGGGACCATGGGTCGACCATGTAGCTCCTAGATGCTCACGTGAGCAAATATCAAGGTCTCCTGAAGACCAGTTGATTTGATGAAAGGATGATTAAATATTGGTTTCATCGTTTACTGAATTACTGCTGAGTTCAGTATTAGGTGATAAAACCTAGATATGAGAGATAGGGACCGACCAAGAGAGCTTGGGACCGGCTCTTGGTGGTCACGGGACCAATTGTTGGTCGTTTTAGCAATCCCCAGATTGGTTGAAACCCTAATTAACGCCCTTTACTAGAATGATGTAGAATTCTCATACGGACTCTAATTTTGATGGTCTGCCCCTCCATTTTGTACGGAAAATAATTTCCTATCTCCCAACGCGGGAATATTTAGGTTTTAATCTAGTTCGGGAGGTGAAACCATCCCGAGAGTAAAACCCAGGAAGGATTCAAGGGGCCGGTCCCATGGAATTTTTCCTAATTTTATTATGTTTTCATGAGATGAGGAAAACATAAAACATAAATAATAATAACAATAATAATAATAATAATAAAATAAGGGATGTATGGGACCGGCTTGGGCATGGTTGTCCGGCTAGGGCCCGGGCCCGTGAGTTTTCCCTAATTTTATGTATTATTTCATGATTTGAAGGAATTTCATAATTTGAAGGAAATATCATGAAATCAAGGAATTTCATGGGACTAAGGAAACATGAAAAATATAATAATAATAATAAAATAAAATGTATGGGGCTAGCTAGGGCATGATCGGCCGGCTATGGCCCGATCCCACAGGTTTCCTTAATTTTATATTATTTTTCATGGGATCAAGGAAATATCATGAGATTAAGGAGTTTTCATGAGATTAGGGAAATAATAATAAAATGATGAGGAACCATGAGGTGTGGGGCCGGATGGGATCAATGCATGGCCGGTTGGCCAATGATCACATCCCCACAATGTTTTCCCTAATTTTATATTATTTTCTTCGTGCGAAGGAAGCACCATGAAATTGAGGAGTTTCCTCAAAACGGAGGATATTTGTTCAAATGAAAGGATTTTCATCAGATCAAGGAAAATAATAAAATATATTTGATAAAATATAAAACTAGCGTGGGATTGGCCACGACACGGTCGGATGGTCGGTGGGCCCATGCTCCCAGTGCCTTGGTCAATATTTTAATTATTTATTATTTTCTTTCCTATTTTGCATAGGTTCATCGTTTCGTCGTATTTTGAAATACTCGTTCGTGCAGTGATTGCTAGTGCATCGTCGTTGAGTACACTTGCACCTTTCGAGACGGGGCTTACTCAGAGGTAGCTCATACGCCCGTGTGTTGAATATTTATTACTAACCCATGGAATTCTGCCGGGAAGAACCATGGTTTGCAGTAATGAAATACTGCGAAAATATTTGAATATTTTCGGAAATTCAATGGATGAATCCAAGAATTTAGGAATAATTAACTTGTGTCTCTATACTAGCAGAGCAAGATGTCTAGGAGCATTAATTATCCCGATATGAGCTTGCTGGAGCTTCATATACTTTGTATAGTCAGGGTAAAATCGTTGTTTGTATCCTGAAGATGTTATCGCTCTATACTAGCAGAGCAAGCTGTCTAGGAGCCGTCCATCTTGTGATACTATATAGAAATAATTACTGAAGTGTTCAGTATTCATGAGATATGTTGTTGCCTAGCCGTGAGACTACATATCTACATGTACTCTGAGAGAAAGTATTCTCAGTCAGAGGATTGGATGAGAGATCCGTGTCTCAATACTCACGTCTGACTATTGGATCAGAGGTTCGTATAATTATGGGTTTACGATTTTAGCCTTTGTCGAAAATCCACCATCTATATTAAGTCCCCTGATTAGTGAGGAAATCCGTGTTCCTCAGTCAGCATTGAATGGTGAATTTTCGGTCATAAACAATATAAGTAACTGAACTTAGTCTTAAGTTAAGACGTTATCGTATCTTGATAGTACGAGAAAACCATGACTTGAATGAATATCCCAGTGGCATGATAAAGCATCGTATAATTTCAAAAAAAAAAAAAAAACCTGAGTCTAATGATATAAAAAAAATTCTATGAACTTTCACGATGTAGGATCAGAATATCACCACGGCAATACTCCTGCGAGATTTACAGCGACAGTTCTGCGAGCTCTTCAACAACACACTGCGAGTGTCACAGAATAATTGAAAGAATGGCGTAGCGGATGACGATAACAGAAACATGATAAAAGCATGATGATGCTGCGAAGCTTACAAATGTCTGCGAGGGTTAACATTACAACTACTGCGAGAGTATCGCGAGTCAGATCCAAAAATAAGGGATAACTTAGCTATCATCCACTATGAAACTATCCTATGTAAAGAGAACTATTAGACCCAGAAAAGAGAGAGATCATTTTTGGGTCCGGAGAAAGTTTTGAGGAGAGAGAAAGTTCTTGTGAGCTATTGTATTCTTGATTTCTTCCATTTCTTGTAACATTTCTGGGAATCAATCAATAAAGTGTTGTTTTTAATCTTCATATATGTGTTGATAATTGTGTATTCTTGTGAGGGGTGTAGTGTAGGAATTCCTGCAACTACATAATGGCGCTAGAAACAGGGATTGAAATTTAAAAATTGTAGAAGAAGCAAGATTAAAAATCAATATTCAAGTTAAAAAGATGATCGAACGAGTTGGTGAAGTGGTTGGAGGAAAAATGATTAAAGCCAAGAAGAATTACAGGAAGTTGGAGTGTAATATGATAACAAAAGCGATAATCAACCAATTCCATGAAAATATTAAAGGAAGGATCCATAAAAGAGATTTTGAAGGAAAGAAAATTATGACGGTGGAGAAAGTATCGCCTCTGAAGGATTGGGAAAAACAGAAAATCACGTTCACAGCAACAGAAATACCAGGAGAAAGTTTGGATCATACATCTTCTTTGGTAATTACGGTATCCACTATACGAATGAACAAGGAAAAATCAACAAGATCTGCGGAAGAATAGGCTGTGAATAGAACTTTGGTGGATACAGGAAGTTCTGTAGATATAATATTTTATCATGCATTTAAGAAAATGGGATACAAGGATGAAGAGATGTCTTGTTCAGCATATCATATTCATGGCTTTGGAAAATCTATAACAAAACCTAAAGACGAAATAGTGGTACGAATTCCGCTAGGAAAGATTGAAACACAAGTAACATTATGTGTGGTAGATATGGAATCACCATATAACATGCTATTAGGACGACCATGGATACATGCGATCAAGGCTGTAGCGTCAACATTACATCAATGCATCAAATTTCCTATGCCCAGTGGAGTTTGAGAAATTAGAGGAGATACTGATCTTACGAAAATGTGTTATCAAATTGAAGTAAAGAATTATGAAGGACATGCAAAGCTGCGAAAAGCTCGCAGAAAAATGGCAAAAGAGGCAAAAAAATAAGAAGAATTAAAAGTATACATGATAAGAGCAAAAGAAGGAAAAGGAATACCCAGCGAAATTTCGCAAGAAGGAGATAAGTCTGCGAAAGTTATGAAAACGTCAACACCAATGGGGGAACCTGAGGCCAGTTACATCGCAGCAGAACCAACAAAGAAAGTAAATATTGGGAGTAAAGAAGAACCTAAGATGCTGAAAATTGGAACGAAGATGGATGCAGATGAGGAAGAGCGAACTGTAAACCTCTTGCGAGAATATAAAGACATCTTCGCGTGGAGTATGGATGAGATGCCTGGAATAGACCCGTCAGTTGCATGTCATAAGTTATAAATTAACAAGGATGTATGACCATTTAAACAAAGGATAAGAAAAATCGCAACAACGTACCATTCCCAAATAGAAGAAGAATTACAAAAGATGCTTGATGCAGGAATTATAAGGCAGGCAAAGTACCCGGAATGGATTGCAAATATGGTGGTGGTTCCAAAGAAAAATAAAGGGATAAGAATTTGTATAGACTTTACTGACTTAAATAAAGATTGTCCTAAAGATAGCTTTCCATTACCAGATATTCCTCAAATGGTCGAATCAGCAGCGGGAAATGATAGAATATCTTCATTAGATGGGTATAAAGGGTATTATCAGATTCCTCTCGCTGAAGAAGATCAAGAGCACACCGAATTCTTTGCTCCAAGAGGATTGTACTGCTATACAAAGATGCCATTCGGTTTGCGAAATGCTAGTGCAACATATCAAAGAATGGTGGAGAAAGTGTTTGCGAAGTATTTCCATAAAACATTAGAGGTATATGTAAATGACATGTTAATCAAGAGTAAAGAAGCTAAAAACCATGTGCAGGACTTGAAGGAGATTTTTGATCAAATGCGATATTTTAACATCAAGGTGAATCCCGAAAAGTGTACTTTTGGAGTAGCTTCAGGAAAAAATTTGGGGTATATTGTGTCAAAAGAAGGAATACAAGTTGATCAAGATAAAGTACAAGCAATTCGCGACATGCCAACACCAGCAACAGTAAAAGATGTACAGAAGTTGAATAGGCTTTTGGCTTTGCTAGGAAGATTCATCTCGCGATCATCAGACAAATGTAAGAATTTCTTCAATATACTCAAGAAGGGAACAAAGTTCAGGTGGACAGATGAATGTGAAAATGCTTTTCAAGGAATTAAAGAACATTTAATGAACATATCTATCTTACAGAAACCGGAGCCAGGAGAAGAATTATTGATCTACCTTGCGACAACTTGGCACGCATTGAGTGCAGTGTTACTGCGAGTGGATGCAGGAATAGAAAAACCAAATTATTACATTAGCAAAACATTTAATACCGCAGAGAAAAATTACTCAAATATTGAGAAGCTAATTCTGGCATTGGTTTATCCAACTTTTAAACTTCGCATATATTTTCAAGCACATAAAGTAAAAGTATTAACAAAGGTGCCAATTGAGTCAGTAATGAAGAATTCAAAAAGATCAGGCAAAGTCGAGAGATGGAATGCACAAGTAGGGCACTTCAAAATCAAATATGAAATTTTATCTTCGCCAAAATCACAAGTTGTAGCTGATTTCTTAGCATAGTTTCCTCTAAAAGATGATAAAGTTGTAGAAGAGATGATGGATATAGAAGAATAACATGGAGACCCAAGAGATCTATTAACAGAACCCAACAGGTGGTAAATATTAGTGGATGAATCATCAAACGGGAAAGGTAATGGAGTTGGAGATGTCTTTATCTCGCCAGATGGAGAAAAAATGGATTTTTTATTTATATTGGAATTTGCATCCACTAATAATGAGACGGGATATGAAGCTATAATACATGCTCTAAAATTCGCAATAGAAATGAAGTTGGAGAATGCTAGAATTACCAGTGATTCGCAATTGGTTATTCGCTAAATCAAAGGAGAATACACAACAAATGAACCATCTTTGAAGAAATATAAGAAACTTGTTGAAGTGCTGTCAGGGAAAATTCCAAAAATAAAATGGAGACATATATCAAGAAAAGATAACAGACTCGCAGATGCTTTTGCTTTCATATCTAGCATGATGATAAATCCAGCTGTGAGATGCATAAAAATTCAAACACTTGTATCACCCTCAATCAATAAGGAAGAAGAAGAAGATGTAATGATAATAAAAAGTGGCGAAGAAGAAGCAAGGGGCAATATTGCAGATTGGCGAGCAGAACTTCATGCATATTTGGAGAGAGGAGAAACACCAAGAAATAGATTATAAGCACACAAGTTAAAAAGTCATGCAACAAATTATGAATTAAGAGATGGAGTGTTGTATCGCAAATCTTTTAATGGGCCATCACTTAGATGCTTTACACGGGAAGAAGGAGAAAAGGTGTTAAAAATGTTGCATAGTGGAGACGTTGGTAATCATAGCAGGGGAAGATCTTTGGCATATAGAACAAAAATGAAAGTCTATTACTGGCCATATATGCATGAGGATGCAAAGCAATTATCAAGACGTTGCGAAGATTGTCAGCGATATGGAAAGAAGATAAATGCACCAGGGGAACCATTGTCATCTTCAACAAGTGTGTGGCCTTTTAGAAAATGGGGGTTGGATATTGTAGGACCATTTGTACCCAGTTCTGGACAAAGAAGATATTTGATTGTCTCTACAGATTATTTCACAAAGTGGGGGGAAGTAAAGGCTGTACAACACATTTGCGATAAAGATATTTTTACATTCATATTTGAAAATATAATTTGCAGATTTGGAATTCCTGCACAGTTGGTATCTGATAATGGAAAGCAGTTTGAAGGACAGAATATAGAATTGTTACTTAATGCATTTAAGATTAAATGTGGAAAGTCAACACCACTATATCCACAGGCCAACGGACATGCAAAGGCAACAAATAAGACACCTGCAGATATACTGAAGAAGAAATTTGAAGGACACCACAGGGCATGGTGAGAACAAGTGCATAATGCAATATGGGCTTACAATACAACTAGACGGGAAGCTACTGGAATGTCACCTTTTTGTTTGACATATGGGGTTGAAACTGTGTTACCAACAGAAGTTGCTATTCCCACAACAAAAAGAGAGGCTTGGGAGAAAAATCTTAGTGCTGGTATGATTCTAAATAAACTTGATGAGTTAGAAGAGAAGAGAGAAAAAGCTTTACAACATATGGAAAATTATCAGCGTAGATTAGCTCGCGAGTATAACAAACGTGTCAAAATACGTGAGTTCCAACCGGGTGATTTAGTGCTGCGAGAAACACCAGGTTATCAGCGAGAAAATGGTGGAAAGCTGGCGAGAAAATGGGATGGACCGTATATCATTAAAGAGATAGTTGGAACATGGGCATATAAATTGATGGATCCGGAGGGTAGAGACGTTGGTCAAATACTTGGTAGACCATGGAACAGACTATATCTAAAAAGATATTACCAATAACAAATTTTGAGAAAGCTTTATATCACAGCTTTTTACCGCAGTTGCAAGAGTATTCAAGATTATTTTATCCCAGCTTTTTACCGCAGTTGCAAGAGTATTCAAGATTATTTTTATCGCAGCTTTTTATCACAGGCGCGAGATTATTCAAGATTACAATAAGAAACAAAAAGTTATTATTTCGTTACTTCATAAGATCTTTGATTATTTCACAAAGGAAAGAGTCAATGATTATTTCGCGTAGATATCTTATAAAGAATTGAAAGAAATGACAGAAATGGAAGAATAAGTGAAAGAATAAAGAAACGCGGAAAATTTCGCAGAAACGCGAATAAAATTTCACAGAGACATTAGAATGGGACGAACCTTTATGGCGTACACCCTAGTTCGCGAATTAAATTTCGCAAGAGGCAAATGTAAGACCTAAAGTACGTCATATAAGGGGGTATCTGTTTGCATGACTCAGGGATAAGGTTATACCTCTGCTGGAACCTGGGTCATGAAGATGTTGGGGTTAAAGAAAACCTATCCAGGAGAGATACTTTGGATTTCCAACTATATATATTAACAGTTGGGCGACCAAGGGTCTCTTCTAAGGAGTGCAATATATGACCAAGGCTCCGAGGTACACGGTTGAGCCAAGGGTTCCCGGGGCGTATGAAACTACCCTAGCCATTCTTGGCAAGTCTTGGCTATGATGCACTCGGCCTGAAGAAATCCCCACCTAGGGTGCAGTCTCGTAACCATAAGCTATATAGGCAAAAGGGATAAGAGGCTGCGAAAACAACTGGTTGTTGGTAAACCGGATGGGAGGAGCTAGTCTTGTATGGCCGATGTACGATTCCTTGAAGGGGAAACTAGGGGGAAGATAAGGGCGGCACCCTCCAATAGGGAGTTGATAAGTGTCTTAAGACGCAAATGTCAAGGTTTTTACTCACGGGAATATCAAGGCTTGTCATATTTGTGCAATAAAAATACAGAGGCAAAAAGCCATGAGAAAAAGATAAGATGAGATCAATGGGTTTTTACATGAAAGTGTAAAGACGTCCTGCGATTTCATCGCAAGATGGAAATGTCATGGGGCTTTGTTCTCGCAAGAAAACTAAGACCTGTCATATTTTCGCAACAAAATGACAAAATATGGATAAGGCAAGATCAATGGGTCTTTACATGCGAATGTAATGACGTTCTGCGATTTTGTCGCGAAAACAAAGATTGGCAAGATAAGACCTTTACTTAGGAAGGCAAAATAAGACTAATAGAATAATCCCACACATTAATAATTTTACTTTTACTTTCAGAATGCAGGAAATATTTGTTCATTCCAAAAAAGATAATGAGAGGCAAGTATGGGAATTGATAAATAAATTATCATTATCTTTCTCGTGAATTCTTCTAAATAACAGAAGCATAACTAAAATTCAAAGTTGTATAAAAGTACATCACTTGCGAGAAAAGGAAAAGAAGAGCAAATAAAAGAATCACTCAAGCGCCACTATTAGTCTCGCCAATTTCAGCATCAGCTTCGCCCATGATACTTCCTTCGCCAATATACTCCTTGTTATGATTATCTCGATCTTCTTCTTCATTGGGTTTCTTGCCAACTGTTGCTTCACCGCTAGTAATTGTTTCTTCAGGAGGGATTTTTTCTTTATCTACTGAATCTTCTTGAGAATTATCTTCTTTTCCACTTTCATATTTAAGATCAGCATCAAGGGGACGAGGAATCTCATCATTATCTACATCCAGAGGCTTGATTGATATAGTAGGAAGAGAGTTTGCCAACAAAGCTTCATTCACAAGAACTTCAGCGCTAAGATGAACTTTGCGAAGGAAATCCCTATACCGATTTCTAATCTCCATGTCTTTGAAGTATTCAGGATAATCATATTTTATCTCTGCGCGATCACGAGAATGAACAAGACGAGCAGTAAGCAATCCATTTTCCTTGCGAATTTTAGCTAGTTGGCCATTTAAAGTAGAAATAGTTGAAAGAAGTTTCCTCTACGAAAAACAAGAGTAAAACATGAAAGATATTCAAGCAAAATGTTTTGCAAGAATAATTAAGAAGAAATTTAATAGAGAAATTAATAGTTGAGGTAGCCAAAATGACTACCTTCCTTTTGTGAGGTTAAGTTTTGAATTAGTGTCAAACAAGAATTCTCCCAACGGTTTATGGCATCATCAAACTTATCTCCAACTACACCTTTCAGGCGGGACTTTATTTTTTCTTCTTTAGAGAAGAGATAAGTATTTTATTTTACTAATGAAGAGTAAGATTCTTCTAATTGGGAATATTCTTCTTTGAGTCGGTTAACCTTCACACTTAAAATTATCCTACCCTAGATAAGACTATTCTTCTCATTGATAAGACTAATCTTCTCATTGATAGATGATTCAGTTATTTCCTTAAGTTCGTTCTTCAGCGAACGAAGAGACTATTCTTGATTATCACATATTTTCTGAAGAATACTTAATTGCTACGAGGAAATCGCCATCTTGTTTAAAAAATCACGCTTCTCTTAAGATAAGGTCTTATCTTCATCTGATAAAGTTCCATCGCCAGGTTAGCTCGGGTTAACAAATAAGAGAGGCGAGAAATTTCGCTACTTAATTTTTTTTAGCTTATGTACTAGTTGGCCATTCTCACTGGTAAGGTTATCTATTTGATCAACGGAATATGTATAAAGGTTATCTAATCAATTATATTGGTCCATCCACGAATATTTCTCAACGCGGGCTTCTTCAGCAGCAGATTCAGATTTAAACCTCTCCATTAATCGTGTCTGATTTAAAGCTTAATATGTGAACAATGTATTTTAAAAGAAGAATTGAGTACAAAAAGAAGAAAATTTATCCAAACATAAAAATCAAAGACAGCGGCAGAGATGTTATACCTTTTAATTCTTTATTTTTACTGCGAATATTTTCACAGTCTAGCGAAGAGTTGCGAAGCGTTTGGCAAAGAGTATCGCATTCTAAAGTCATGGCTTGAAGACTTTCCTTTAGAACTTCAACTTCATGTTCTAAAGATGCTTGCGAATCATTTCGGTTAGAACCAAAATATTTGCTCAAAATCTCGCAGACACCATGTCTGACAGGATCAGTAGAATATCTCCTAGCATCATCCAGAATATCAGATAAAACTTTAAAAGCAACATCAACTCCTATAGAAGTTTCTTTAGAAGAAGGGGGGAATGAAGATGGCGCAGTAGTGACAATGGAGAGTTGAAGATTTGAATCATTCGCATGAAGTACATCATCCGAAGATGAAGTATCTGGAAAATTAATAAATGGAATTGAGAAAGAGTTAACTTGAGAAGTAACTACAGTAGGAGGGGAAGAAACTTCATTCACAACAATATAAGGAATTTCATTTATCAGAGGATCAGTGGAGGCAGGGATACTGGTGGATATATTCTCACAAACAGAAGCTAGAGGTTCAGTCTGCGAAGGTTTTGGGACAACACTCGCAGAAATTAATTGGGGAATAGTAATACCAAAACCAACAATTTTAACTTTGTGAGATTTCCTGCGAGGATTAGCAATGTTTTCATCAGCCTGCGAATAACAATCTAGATAAGAAACAGAGGCAACAATATTGTTATTAAGAAAGCAAATGTTTCTTACTACCATATCATTCGCAATCTTTCTTTTCTTCTCAGCAGGGTCTTGTTGCGAATCCTTGGAAGCATTAGGGTTTTGAACTATGAGTTTTGTATTAGAAACGATTCCGCTGAAACATAAAAAATGAGTATGGGAATTACATAAAATCGAGTAAGAACAGATCAAATAATTTAGATAAACAAGAACAAGATCGAATTCAATAACAACAGAAGAACATATACCTTGATGACTCCATGAAAGTAGTAGCAGATGAACCTTTGGAAGAAGAAAGTTGAAGAAAACGAAGAGATGAGGAAGACGAAGAAATAAAAGAAGAAGATTAATTCTTTAGTAGGTTTCCCCTTTTATAGACAGAGAGATGGTGACCGGATAATAATGAGAGTACCGGTAAAAATAGGAATATTTGACACGTATAGGCGGTTATACTAAATTTACGGAGCTTTGTTGGGGAAAGAAGAAGAAAAGATGGGAAACCGCGGCATAAATAAGAAGGAAAAATTCTCATGATCTTTTTTCTTCGCAGAAAATACATGAGAAGAGGCAAGATGTAGGATCAGAATATCGCCACAGCAATACTCCTGCGAGATTTATAGCGACAGTTCTGCAAGATCTTCAACAACACACTGCGAGTGTCACAGAATGATTGAAAGAATGACATAGCGGATGACGATAACAGAAACATGAGAAAACATGATGATGATGCGAAGCTTACAAATGTCTGTGAGGGTTAACATTAAAACTACTGCGAGAGTATCGCGAGTCAGATCCGAAAATAAGGGATAACTTAGCTGTCATCCACTATGAAACTATCCTATATAAAGAGAACTATTAGACCCAGAAAAGGGAGAGATCATTTTTGGGTCCGGAGAAAGTTTTGAGGAGAGATAAAGTTCTTGTGAACGATTGTATTCTTGATTTCTTCCATTTGTTGTAACATTTCTGAGAATCAATCAATAAAGTGTTGTTTTTAATCTTCAAATATGTGTTGATAATTGTGGATTCTTATGAGGGGTGTAGTGTAGGAATTCCTACAACTACACACGAAAACCAAAATTTTATCTTCGTGAGATGGAATAACCTCTCGTTCCAAAGGTGAATGCTCGTACGAGAGAAAAGTTTTTTTTTTTTTTGAAAAGACGTGCGTCTGTTAATAAATTTTTTGTCTATGATCTTTCATGATTTTTTTTTTCGATATGTGAGCGTTCACAAATTTTTGAAAATATACTCTCGCTTTAAAGACAGATGCTCGCGCGAGGGAGCAAAAATATATAGATATATTTTTCAAATTTACATGAGTTTCACGTTAAATATTTACATATTTTGTAAAATCATGTTTTGATTTTGAACAACTGTTGAAAGTAGAAAATTATACATGGTGAAATAATGTTTGTGAGTTTTCACAATTGTAAAATGGATGTATGTCCAATTTTTGAAAAACCAGTGGATGTTCACTCAGTAAAAATTTTACGTGGGTTGTTCACGATTTTATGAAAGATTTTGCAAAATCAAGTTTTGATTTTAAACAATTGTTAAATGCAAACAATAATGTTTTCACGGATTTCGTGATTTCATAGTGTATGCACACATGGTAGAAAATCAGTGAATGATCACATGAAGGGTTATGTGAATTATTCATAGTTTCATAAAAAGTCAGTGTCGACTCTTGAATGATGGATTTTTCTCGTCTTCACAGGTTTGTTGATGGTGTGAGCAAGTTTTCAAGGTTTTACGTTATTATCACTAAGTTCGTGAAACCGTAAATAGGTAAGAGTTGAGAGTTACCATTTTTGTAGACGCTTATGTGAGCATCCTAATTCCATGATTCATTGTTTTGTCGAATCCTGCGCTCTGTATGAACGATGTGCTGAAATAGACACTTTGCAAGAATGACTGACTCCAAGGATGATACTCTCAAAGATGGTGTTTCCGGAGATGACATCTCTACGGATGAAACTTTAAGAAATGCGTAGATGGTGGATTTTCGACGAAGGCTAAAATCGTAAACCCATAACTATATGAACTTCTGATCCAGAAATCAAATGCGAGTATCGAGACATGGGTCTCTCATCGAATCCTCTGACTGTGAATACTTTCTCTCATAGTACATGTAGATATGTAGTCTCTCAGATGGACAACGACATATCTGTACTGAGACACGGGTCTCTCATCGAATCCTCTGATTGAGAATACTTTCTCTTAGAGTACATGTAGATATGTGGTCTCACGGCTAGACAAAAACATATCTCATGAATATTGAACACTTCAGTAATTATTTCTATATAGTATCACGAGATAGATGGCTCCTAGACAGCTTCCTCTGCTAGTATAGAGCGATAACGTCTTCAGGATACAAACAACGAGTTTACCCTGACTATATAAAGGATATGAAGCTCCATCAAGCTCATATCAGAATAATTAATGCTCTTAGACAGCTTGCTCTGCTAGTATAGAGCCATAAGTTAATTATTCCCAAATTCTTGGATTCATCCACAGAATTTCCGAAAATATTCATATATTTTCGCAGATATTTCATTACTACAAACCATGGTTCTTCCCAGCAGAAATCCATGGGTTAGTGATAAATATTCAACACATGAGCGTCTGACCTACCTCTGAGTAAGCCCCGATTTAAATGGTAAAATTGTACTCAACGACGATGCGCTAACAATCACCGCACGAACGAGTATTTCAAAATATGATGAGACGATGAACTTATGCAAAATAGAAAAGAAAATAATAAATAATTAAAAATTGACCAAGGTGCAAGGAGCATTGGTCCACTGACTGGCCGACCGTGCCGTGGTCAACCCACGTCAGTTCATATTTTTATCGTATTTTTTGTTATTTTCCTTGAGTTCATGAAAATTCTTTCATTTGAACAAATATCCTTCGTTTAGAGGAAACTCCTCAGCTTCATAGTGTTTCTTTCACTTCAAAGAAATAATATAAAATTAGGGAAGAATATTGTGGGTCATGACCATTGGCCAACCGACCATGCCTTGGTCCCAGCCGACCCAACACCTCATGATTCCTCATTATTTTATTATTATTTCCCTAAGTTCATGAAAACTCCTTAATCTCGTGATATTTCCTTGGTCCCATGAAAAATAATATAAAATTAGGAAAACCCGTGTGCACGGGCCATAACCGGTCGATCAAACCCTAGATGGCTTCACAGGTCCCTTTTTATTATTATTATATTTTTCATGTTTTCATAATCCCATGAAATTCCTTGATTTCATGATATTTCCTTCAAATTATGAAATTTCCTTTAAATTGTGAAATAATACATAAAATTAGAAAAAACGCACGGGACCGGGCCCTGGCCGGCCAACCATGATCCAAGCCGGTCCCACACACCCACACGTCCCTTATTTTATTATTATTATGTTTTATGTTTTCTTCATCTCATGGAAACTCCTTGATTAGAACAAAAACTCTTTAATTTTAGCAAAACTCCTTGATTTTATCATATTTCCTTAAAATCATGAAAATATTATAAATTTTTGGAAAACCGTGTGGATTGGCTCCCTTGGACGGACGGCCATGCCTTGGCCATGGATGGTCCCACACTTCATGATTCCTTCACTTTTTCATTATTTTCCTTCATCTCATGAAGTTTTGACGGTTTTATAAAAAAAACCTAGTTTCTTCATATTTTCTAAAATGATGGCTCAAACGCACATCCGAAAATATCAAAATTCTCAGAACTGATATACGAACGCTTTGGGGACATGAGCATGTTACCTTGACCAACCAAGGTTGGATCTTTGTCTCTCAATGAGCCGGTCTTACATATGTTCACAATTTGACCTAATTTGTGCAATTGCACATATTAGGTCCAAAACTCTTCCAAACGACTTGTAACTTCATGGAACGATCAACACTTGATACCGTGACCACCCAGGGCCGGTTCATGACCCATTGGTCGGTCCTCCACTTCTTCATAATTTAGTCTTATCACCTAATGCTGAACCCAGCAGTAATTCGAATAAATGATTAAACCAGCATTTAATCATTCTTTCATCAGCAAGTCACCAACTCTTCAAGAGGTCTTGGTGTTTTCTCACGTGAGCATATGGGTGTTACATGATTGACCCATGGTCTCATGAAACTAATCCTTCCTTCGTTCCATGGTTAAATTCCTAACAAACCATGAAGTGGTCATCAATTGATCAAATTAGGGTTTCTGAGTCCAAGGATAATAATTCCAAATTCAAACACACTACACCAAATTCTGGATTTAGCAACCTAGATTAGCAACAGTGCTAGAGCAGTTGATAATTCGCAACTGGAAAAAGTAGTTGCTAAATTTTAGCAACAACTAATTTCTGTTGCGAAACTCGCAACTGCTCGTCTTCTGTTGCTACTAGAAACAGCGGCAAATTCGCGCTTGCCACTCATCTGCGTGCCAAGTAACACCTATTGTTATTTTTCTACCCAGTCAACTTAAACCATTTTGAATCAGATATATGATTCCACCCACACCCATAATTTATTTAACCCTAGACTTCAGAAAACTTATCCCTTCTCTATTTCCTATTTTCATTCTCTCTTTTCGGCCGCAAGATGAATAAAAAGAAGAGTACGAAGAGATAAGAGGAGTATATGGTGGTGGAGCAAAAGATATTGGTGCACAGATTGCACCTATCGTTAAACTTGAAAAAGTTTACAACTGGTGAAGAAGCTCTTATCTAAATCTCCATGATTTAGTTTTCTAATTCAAATTTGATTTGATTTTTATTGGTTTGATATTTTGTTGTTGGTTGTGTGTAGAAAAGAGAAACTATACCGATTTGATAAAGATGAAAATCAATAGAAAGAGGAGTTGAAACTTTGAAGATTCTTAAACATAAACAGACTGAGATAGTTGGGTTGGTTATGAGACAATCTAAGCCATTCAAGATCTGTGCTAATCATCTAGGTTTGGTTGTTTTTTGTTTCCGAATTGATTTTGGTTCTATTTGAGGTGTTGATTTGATTTGTGAGATTTATTTAGGGTTTTTTTGCTGTTGAGATTTTTCTCAATAGGGTTATCATTCAAGTTCAGAAGAAGAAGGAAAGGATTGTGTGAAATCTGAACCCTAAATTCCCAATTTTAGGGTTTTTTTTTTATATGAAGCTCCAAATGATTAGATCTTGATATCTTCATCCGATTGTGTTTTACAGATATTTTGGTTTTGGTACGGTAATTCCTAACACTTTTTGTTCAATCCATTTGTTTTACAGAATTTTTGGTTTTTTCTTTTTGTTGATTAATTTGGCTTTTGGTGGTATTGAATGATGTGAAGCTTCCACTAGTAATGGAGGGATCGATTATGATCAAATTACTGCCGAAGTGGAACAAAGGCTATGAGGAGTTCGCATAATTTATCCTTTGGGTCAGGGTATCTTCCACTAAAGTTGTTTTTTGATTATGTACTTACATTTTGTGGGAGATTTAATCGGACAGTCTAGATAGACTAGTCCTTGGTGTTATAACTTTATTGTTGACAATGCATGGTGTCTTTGATGTTGTGTTCTTTAACTACCTCAGAGGCATTAACCATGGAATTGTTGTTGCTAGGATGGATGCTAAATCTTAAGTTTCATTAAATTACTTTCTTATGTTTGGATGAATCCAGATCCTGGTTTGAAAACCATGGAAAGCAGATGATGCTCCAGAGTGCGATAAGTTCGCTAAGTATTACTGCGATTTTGCCCCGAAGAATGGGTATGTACTGCTAAGATTTTATAATCCCATTTTTCTTCTCCTTATTATGAGTTAACGGGATTTTGGGGATTGTTGAAGAATAATTCCAGGCAAAGATGAATGTTAGGACATGGATGCAGCTGCAATTTGTTGGTGGTGGTTTTGAGCTTACCTAAATCATAAATCCGTGTGAATGTTTTTCTTCTTATAGCCTGCATCATAATTCAATGAAGGATAAATATCATAAATCCATATGGTCAGGAACTTACCTAGGTGTTCTTATGTATGTAGGTTGAACTGAATCATTATGAAGTCTAGGAATACTAAATTAAAATCACTTGTTTGGCCTTTATAAATTACTAATTGCAGTAATAAAATGATTTTTCTGACACTTTGATATGTAAGTCTGTTTGAAATTATAACAATACTAGGTATCGTGCAATGTGGTGATGCCAGCCTCCATTTTGTTGAGAAACCTGAACTTGCGTCCCCTGGGGTTGGCAGGGTGGAAAAATACAATCTTCCACTTTGTTTGTTTTTTCCCTTTCCTTGAACTTTGTCTGGCTGGTCTTTCTATCTCTTATTTCGTTATAATTTTTGAAGGTACACTTTACCATGGTTTGCATTTTACTAAAGATTTCACTACTGTAAAGGGATATAGTTATGTTGATTGATTGGGTTGATAACCAGCTCTAACAGGCAGGTGACTTTTTGGTCTGTAGAGGTGTATCTATGCAGGCTTAGGCAAATAAAACCTGCACTTTATCCAATGCATTCTGTATAATTTAAAGATGGTCTAAAATCCTTATTGTTGTCTGAAAGATTGATTATGATCAAATTAATGCCAAAGTGGAACAAAGGCTATGAGGAGTTTGCACTTTATGGACATGTGCGTCAAGGTATCTCCAACAATCCATGTGAAAGATGAAGTGTTATTTGTCTCTTGTTCTAAAGGGCTATTGCTCTTTGTAAACCAATAAATTCATCTACAACTTGAACTCACTGCGTCTTTTGATGTTACTGTCAGTTCAGAATTTATTCGAACCTTCAAGGGTAAGATTTTTCTCCCTTATATAGAGGAGTTACTTATTCAGGTGTTTTTCTTTAGTATCCCTTTTACATAACAATCATTTGTGCTGGATATTAGGAATGGAGGTTTTTGCAAGCATTTCATCTTCTTCAACTAACAAAGAAACTACTTCTGTTGGAGTCACCCTTCAACTCGTATCACCTCCGTCACCTCAGATGTATATTTTCCCCATGATTGCTATTATGTTTTCCTTTCTAGTTCTATTCTACATATAAGTATGTGTTTATTCCACTTGTTGATGTGTGACCCTTATATGTGCATCTCTACAAGTATAATATGACTCTAATTTGTCGAGAATCATATGATATTATGCAATAGTAAATACTTGTCATTCGATTGAACTGCTAATAGATTAGAAGCATTAGAAACGTGCTAGCGTGTCTAGATTATGGCATTTTGCGTATTTTTATTTTGTGCATTTAGAACACGAGTATTATTATTATTATTATATGGAGATAAATGGTTTCCTATTCTGTTGTATAATGTTTTTTTTCATGTTGGAATTCGTAGAGGGATGCAATTCAAGATGCCTAAATTTTTGAAAATATGAACCATCTCACAGAACGTTTACTAGATCAGATGCTTTCCCATCTGTGTTTGAAGTTCAGAACTGACTCTGAAGGGTTGCATCAGCAAGAGACTCTTGAATCCCTCGCTAAAGCCATCCGTTCGAGCATTTCACATTTTCTCTTCTATAATCTCGTTAATAAGGTGTACTTGTTTCGCATGGTATCAAATGACCTTCTTTTCCAGTTAGTAAGTGACCAAGAACTTTGTGAACTTTCTATGCTGCTTCTTCAACTTTGTGAACTATGTAAGCGACCACTGATTTTGTGAGATCTAGTGAATATTTAATATCTTTATGATTCTCTGGTGATACAGGTTAAAGGACTAATTCAAGGGTTTCGATGTGTTATCATTTTGCAGGCTCTAACTGAAGGTGGGCAAAAAACCTGACCAAATGTACATCATCAATCTAAAGGTTGATTCTCTTTTAGTTCTTATTTGTTTCTAAATTCTTATTATCATGGCCATCGAATTACCATTGTCTTGGGATAATGTCATCACAAACGAAATAACCTCAGAAACACAATCCAGAAATCGTCATGAATGAAGAGATGGGATGGAAGAACTTAAATTTGATTAGAGCAGCATAGGTAGGTACTTCATGTATTTGTATTTTAGTTACTTTTTTTCCCTTAGAGACATCCAATAATGTAGAGTTCATTTTCCTTCAAAACATTTTATAAGGTTTTTTTTTTTTTGAAAGCATTGCAAGATTCTCATGATGTGATGTTAAGTTAATGTATATATATTCAAATGATAATTCTTGTTGAGTCATGAATTTTTTTTGTGTTTCATAGTTCAATTATGATTTCATGTTGAATGTGATGGTTATTTGATTGAATTATAAGAATAGATACAATCAGGGTAATGAGAACTGGATGTTGCATGATAAATTGGTGGGGTGGGGGTATTACGACTAGGTCAAAGAAGACTTGACAAAAAAAATTGTTGTTGCGAAAGTTTAGCAACGGGGAAAATATGTTGCTAAATCTGAACCAGAACAACTATATCTTGTTCTAAAAAAATTATCCTGGAATAACTCTAAAGTTAGCAACAGAGTAGCAACAATTTTTTTCTGTTTCTATATTTTAATTTCGCAACAGCTTGTTTCCGTTGCTACTGCCGTTGCTGACCGAAATTAGCAACAGAGCTAGAGCTGTTGCAAAAAACTGCGATAGGGTGTTTAGCAATTGCAAAAATCTGTTGCAAGCACAGTCAGCAACAGATTTTAGCTGTTGCTAAACGTTAAATTTGGTGTAGTGACACTAATAAATTTATGACGATCTCATGATCAATACTCTTATTAATTATACTCGGTTCAACTACCAGTATTTTAATTAATATTTTATTTTGTCCACACTGCCAATAACTCATTAGATGAGCAACACTTGCTCAGATAAGCAATACTTGCTCAAATCAGAGAATATTGGTTCAACTATCAATATTCAGCAAATCGTCGAATGAGAAATACTTTCTCACCTCAATTATCAACGTGAGGATCATGCCCACGTTGAATCCATGAGTTTCAGGACATTTTACAAAATCATTTTCAACTCAGTAAATACATGGACTCATTGTCCCATGATATCGCGAAGTCAGCAATTAACTAAACTAATCACGAGACGTAAATCGTGTCACTTGGGGGGATATCAACTAGGGTTTTGGTCTGGCGGTCTACGTCACGTGTGTTCAAAGACACGATGGAATGTGAGCAAGTCGTGCAATAATTTCAAGGAGTTAACAAAGTAGTGGATGGAAAATCAACCAAGTCTTCGCACGATGATCAACTGGTTTCAAATACGATTTCCGCTTCCCCACTCTTTGATTCCATAAACAGTCACACTTGATGGGATCATGGTGTCTAAAATTCCAGCAATACAAATAAGTCTCTGAATCATGATTGAAAGGAGAACAACAACGTCAACAACGACAAGAATCTCACATCTCATTGACATCACGGGATCATCAACTCATAAATTGAGCAATTACTCTCAACTAAGCAATTTCAATCATTCGGAACTTATCATATTCAGAATTCACAACACACCCACAATCTTTGGTTACCATTGATTCCACACATTTCCCAGCTTCCCTCCTACAAATTGACCCATCCTCTCTTGTGAATGAATTTACTCTGGAACGACCATTGTCTTGGTTTAGGCCGGGGTACTAAAGATTGATCTCTCGAATTCAAAGCACTCCCTTCTTGCAGTGCATCTGTGTGAGGTTGAACATTTTTCTCGGTTCAAGGAGTCTCCTCCGTACGGTCGTCTCCTTAAATCCATAAAAACCAGCAAATCATTTTTCCCCATCTACATATTGGTGACCACAGTGGGAGATCATTCTCTCCATTGCAATCTCAGTTCTTACAAAGATGGTCGATCATAGGTCTGGTTCAGTTACCCACTCGGGTTCAACACCAAACCTTAACATTGCAATATATAGTGGTACCGCTAATACCACACCTCCAGCGCAACCTGATACTAATACTCCTCCAAGCACTGATTCTCTAATGATCACCCATGCAAGTGACGTCACTGGCGCCATCAACAATCCACTCTTCGGTTGATCTCTTGAAGAAACCAGAGGAAATAAGTCTATTATAGTTGATCTCATGAAGGTTCAGATTGACGTAGCTGCAGCATAGAAAGAGTTGTGTGCTTATCTCAAAACTCTCACAGACAAGCTTGCATCTTAACGAACTCAGCCTCAACGTGAGAAAGGAAAAGCTAAAGAAACATCTTCAAATGCTGATCCTGAAATTTCTCCAATCCATGTTGTACATGATGAATAATTCCGCAAAGCTGCAGATGACTTTCCAGTAATGGAACCCGCAAGTTTCATCACTCGTGAAGACCTGGAGCACTTTTTGAGGATCGAGGAAAAGACAAGGCATCATCTGTCCATCGTAACCAACCTTCATACTGCTTCCATATACAGTATTCATATTTCAAAGGTTATACCGCTCCAACATTCATTCTTTATAATGGAACATGCAATACTAAAAAACATATTTCTCGGTTTCTGGAATTATTGGGAAACACGAGCACAACATGTCGTCCGTCTGAAGGAATTTTCAAAGTGCAGAGCATACACCTGGTACAACAACATCGCACCGGGAAGTATCATCGATTGGAGAGAGATGATACTGTAAGAGAAAATCACTCTCTCTGATCTAGGAAGGATGTTTCAAAGGAACATCGAACATCCTGATGATTATGTGAAATGGTTCACAATTCAAGCCTTGGACTGCCACGACCCAAACGTCACATAGCAGCAACTTGTATACTTGTGCATTAACAGAATGATCCCGGTTAACAGAGCCTCGCTGGAAAACCTCCGGTTCCACACTTTCTCAGAACTTCATAAAGCAGCCAAACAATCAGCGACTACTACACCTACTTTGCTGAGCAAAGTCTACAAGGCCGAGGAATCTCGAAGAAGCCGACGCCTGATCAACAAACAGTACAATGTCCAACCTTCCATGAACGTTGTTGCTCAAGGAGGAAAAAGGAAATCTTCTGCACAAACATGCGACATCCAACAATCCTACAAAAGCATCATGGAAGGATAACTAATCTTGCACAAACCCCGACCCGGCATCGACGAACGGGGAAATAATCGGACATACTCAAACTTCTCATGAAGGAGTGATCGAGTTACTAGAAGTATGGGTTGAAGATGGTGCAATCAAACCGTTGCTCAGAGCCAACTGAAGAAAAATTAAGAATCCCAAGTATTGTCACCTTCATAGATTTATCAATCATCCGGTAAGTAACTGCAATATTCTGAAGCACGTCACCAAAGAGAATGTTGATACACAATATCCTCAACCGGGGACTGAAGGAGTACGCAAGAATCCTCTCCCGGTCAGAACCTTTACACTCTCTGAACAACCTATCAAAGAGGCAGTTCAATCCTTGGTCGAACGTGAATTGCGAAGGCACAAAAGGGAGACATGTTAACAGTACTGAACCACATCGTGTCACAACCAATCTCAGAAGAAACAAATTTGGAAGAACGTTGATCGATGCTGACACCGCCATCAGCAGTATTCCACTTAAAACCATCGGATCCACATGCATCACTCGACAAGAAGATACTTATGCTCCATCTCAATCAGATACCTTAAAGGAGCGCTTGGAAATACTCATGGATACATCACTCTCAAAGTGAACATAAGTCCAACCTGGACAGAAACCAAGTTTCGCATAATAAGGAAGATCCGGGATATGACATGTCTTTCAGACGAGCGTGGATCTACGTTGAAAAGATGGATACTTACAAAGAATCTTTGGTTACACATCTATCCAACGAAGAAAGTTCTGATCCAGAAGGTTTGACGGACATTCCATCATCAGAGTACTTTGAGGAATTTCAAACTTTGATGAGTTTAAAGCAAAAACTTGCAAAAAGATGCATAGACATTCATCAAGAGGTTCCGCATTCAGGCAAGTCTCATTCCATGTCTATGTCATTTATTTCCTCACATGGTATCCTAGCATGGGGACTGAATTATGCTAGCAACTCTACAAGATGTTATGAATGGTATCTTCACCGCATTAGTATTTTACCAAGTGGTTGAATTTGACGTTTCTCCGAATCAAGCACTGAAACATTTATTACTGAGATAATGTCCAAACATGGCGAAAAATAATTTGGGAGTTTCTTCTGCAAGTCTATGTGTTCCACAAAATCAGTAGGCTCTGATGTCTGCACAAGTGTTGAATCCCACTACCACAACGAAAGGGATGCTGAATAAACAGAAGAAACTTCAGGGCCGAGATAATCAAAGTATTTTAGGAGTATACGCTTCAACGCTCAAGCATCTGAGAAGCCATCAAATTGTAATCCCAATCAAAGAGTACAGCTTCAGCACAAACATCTCGACGATGACACATTAATTCAAAACCAACACGAAAAAAGTGTTACTAAATAAGTCTTCATTATCCCATGATAAGACATATGAAGCAGATGCAACATCATTCATACATGGATGACACTAACTCCTTCAATGTACACTGGGAAACTTAAGGTGTGAAACTTCATCAACAGGATTTCTCTACATCACAAGCCCTTGCATGATTGAGGAACTTTCTCTCTTCACCAATCACATCCAGTACGAAAATTGCTGATGCTATCTACCGCAATAATGACGACTCACTGACAAAGCCAGTTCTTGGTACAGTTATGCTTTCAGGAGCATTCAGGTTGAACTCTCTGTACACCTTCATCTTACGGACGCTCAACTCATCAACTAGTTTGTGAATGTAAAAGGCTCACTGGAAGAAGGAGCAAAGATTATATCTATAATCATGGTTCTATCATTTTCGGTCTTTGGAGCAACTTCAACTGTGGTATCTGTAGTTGCAGGAATTCCCACACTACACCCTTATTAAGATTCTATAGAAATCTATTAGAAATCAATTAAACTTCAAAGATTTAAACGACACTTTACTATTCAAATCTCAGAAATGTTTACAGAATTGGAAGAAATCAAGATTACAAATATTCTCTTGGAGTTTCTCTCTCCTCTAGACTCTTTCAACTCTCAAAAATACATCATCCTCTTCTGGATTTATCGTCCCCTTCATATAGGGATTTACATAATGGATGACAACTAAGTTTTCCTCCTCTTTCGGATCTATTCTGCGATCTCATCGCGATCGCTTACGATATTTTCTATCGCAAGAATGTTGACCATCATAGGATCAACACATTCTCCTTTTATTTCTTCCATCGTCATTTTCTTTTGGATATTATGTGACGCTCGTGAAATGTTGTTAAAAAATTGGCAGTGACGCTCGCAGAAACGTTGTTAATATCGCAAGAATAGTGTCGTAGCGATATTCTGGTCCTACATCTTGCCTCTTCTCATGTCTTTTCTGCGAAGAAGAGAAGATCATGAGAACTTGTATTCTTTATTACCCTCGCAACTTCTTTCTCTTTTATACTTTCTTCTCGACAAAGTTCCGTTAATCTAGCCTTTCTTACACGTGTTGTGAATTTCTTCATTTATTGACACGTCTCTGCTTAATAGTCCCACCCCCTTTTGCCTATAAAAGGTAGAAATAAGTTTCAAAACTAATTTTCTACTGCCATTTCTTCATCTTCTTTATTTTTCTACTTCGTCTTCTGTCTGCAACTTTTCTTCTTCTTCATATTCTTATGCTACTGTTCTAATGGAGTCAACAAGGTATGTTTCTTAACTTATGATGTTTATTTAAGCTAATTTTTACTTTCATTCTCCAGTCTTTCTTATTTGATTCCTCGTAACTTACATGTTATGTCTTCTCTTCAGCGGAACTACACAATCCACGGTTCAAAACCCTAATACTCGCAAAAGACTAGTAGAGAAGAAGAAGAGGAGTTCTGCGAATGATAAGGTAGTAAGAAACACATTCTATTTCCTAATAACAATATTGTTGCCTCTGTTTCTTATCTGAATTATTGTTCGCAGAATGACGAGAACCCTGTTAAGCCTCCCAAAAGATATCGCCACTTTAATACACTTGGGGAAGATCTCATTATGCCCACATTAACATCCGTGAGGATTACTCCCACACCATCGCAACCAAATCTTTCTACTTCTATTTGCGAGAATATTGCTACCCATACTTCTACTTCTTTGACAAATCAAGCTTCTAAAGCTGCTGTGACTGAGACTCCTTATAGTCCTTTACGGCCTTCAACTGTTATTTTTCCACATACTCCTCCTGACAACTCAATCATCACAAATGATCGTCAACTTTCTCTCATTACTACTTCATCTTCTACACCCCTTCCTTTACCAAATGAAACTTTTGCAGGTGTTGATGTTGCTTTTAAAATCTTGTCTAACATTTTAGACAGCGCTAGAAAATCTTCCACTGACCATCTCCAGCATGAATCTTGCGAGACTCTGCTCAAGTATTTTGGCTCTGATGGTAATGCTTCGCGAGCGTCTTTGGAAAATGAGATTGGAGCTCTGAGGAAAAGCCTTCAAGTTAAAACTGCTGAATGTGATACATTGAATCATATGCTTTGCAACTCTTCTCTAGACTGCGAGAATCTTCGCAGAAAAAATGATGAGCTGAAAGGTACATTTTTCTTGCCTCTGCTCTTTTGTTTTTCCATTTTTTTTACATGTTTTCTGTACTCAAGCTTCCTTATTAAATTCTTGCTTCATATATTAGTTTCAAATTGGACTCGTTTCATAGAAAGACACAAATTTGAATCTATCGCTGAAGAAGCTCGTGTTGAAAGAGATTCTTGGATGGATCAACATACTAGACTAGACAATCTTTACACTTATTCAATTGATCACATAAATAATCTTACTAAGGAGAATAATTTGCAAAGGCAGAATTTATTAAGTGGCGAGGTTGATCGCCTCTCATATTTGTTTTTTAAGGCTAATTTGGCGATGGAATCTTTATCAGATGAGAATAAAACTTTGTCCCAAGAAAAACATAGATTTTCAAGCTTGATGGCGATTTCCTCGCAGTAATTAAGTAATCTTCAAAGCACATGTAATAATCAAGAGCAATCTCTTTGTTCTCTCAAGAATGAGCTCAAGGAATTAACTGAATCATCTGCTGCCGAGAAGGATAAACTTATCAAGGGTAGAATAACTCTTAGTTTAAGAGCCAGTGAACTTCAAGACCAATACTCTCAATTAAAGGAATCTCATTCTTTACTAGCAAAGGAAAACTCATATCTTCGCAACAAAGAAGAAAGCATGAAATCTCGTCTGAAGGGTATGGTTGGCGATAAATTCGATGATGCCATGAATCAATGGGAGAACTGTTTATTTTCATTAATCCAAAACTTAACCTCGCAAAAAGAAGGTAGTCAATTGACTGCCTCTCTTGTTGATCTTCTTATAAAATTTTGTGTTATATTCCTTGTGAAATTTTTGTCTAACTGATCTTTTATTATTTTGTTGCTCGCAGAATCCGAAAGAAATCTTCATTCTATCATCACTGATCTGACCGCTAAATTGGATAAAGTTCGCAAAGAAAATAAGTCTATTGTTTCCAATTATCTTGATTCCCGTGACAAAGCAGAAAGAAGACTTGTTTATCTCGAATACTTTAAAAACATAGAGATTAGGAATCGTGATAGAAGTTTCCTTCGCAAGGTCCACCTCAGTGCTGAAGTTCTTGTGAACGAGATTTTGCTCTCCAATTCTCTCCCTCCTGTATCTGTTCCTCCTCTAAAGGTTGATGATGATGAAATTCCTCTTCCCATGGATGAAGATTTAGAGTTTACTAATGATGAAGAGAATACCACTCAAGAAGATGGTGAAGAAGAAGAAAAAAGAAGCCCTCCAAAAGAAGCAGATGCGGGTGGCGAAGCAAATGTTGATGAGGAGTCAAAAGAAGGAGAGACTCATGATGAAAAGGATGCTAAAGAAGCTGATAACTCTGGCAGAAATAATAAATCTGACGAGCAAGAAGAATAAATCTGGCAAAGCCATCGCTGAAACTTGAATTTTATATTTGCTTTCTTTTTCTTCTTCTTTCTTGCGAGCGATGTAATTTTTGAGACTTTTTTGAACTTAACTTTCGATTTAGCTTACTTTGAATATTTTTCAAGGAAGATAATGAAATCTTACTTCTCTATTCCCTTACTTGACCTTTATTACCTTTCTTGAAATGGTGAATCATTTTCTGTATCTTTTTTAAGGAATTGTGTTGTTGCATTGTTCGCGAAAGTATGAATATATTTGCGATATAATGAATGTTGATGCGATGTTCTGAATGATTCTGAAGTAATCTGCGATGTGAAGAATTTTCCTTCTTATATATGGTTATGCAATGAATGAATACTTCCTGCAATCTTAAAATGGAATAGTTAATTGGTAAAATTATTCTTTTGGTCTTATTTTGCCTTCCTAGGTAAAGGTCTTATTTTTCCAAACTTTTTCTGTCTGCGACAAAATCGCAGGATTTCTTAACATTTGCATGTAAAGACCCTTTGATCTTGTCTTATCTATGTGTAGGGACAAAATATCGCAAGATATAAGGTTACGAACATAGTAACAAATACAAGAGAAAAGTGTCGCAAGATAATGCGATAATAGAAGAAACACCGGAGAAGTGTGAAGGATTTGCGAATATAGAATAAATTTACGATCAGAGGTTGCGATACTTCGCAGATTATATACAGTTGTACAGATTTCACTATAAATAGTAGTTCAAATGTGAAATTGTGGGGGTTCTTTAAGTGAGTATTAGAAAAAGTCTTAGGAGAGAGAACAGAGAAAGTTGTAACTGTTCTAAGTTCCATTAACATTCTTCTTTGTAATCAATTGAGAAGATTAATCAGTAAATTGTCATTTTTCATCAAGAACTTCTTAAAGTTTTATGAATTCTACTGAGGGTGTAGTTGTAGGATTTCCTGCAACTACATAATTGCCGCTAGAAACTGGGAAAGAAAGAAAGAGAAGCAAATGTAACCGAGATAATTAAAGAATTTTGCATCAGATAAATGGCTAGAAGAAGAAATATTTCAGAACCATTGATTGCAGTAAGAAGAAGTGTAAGACTCGCAGGTTGAGAAGCAAACGTAATAGGAGAACCTAATAGGGGAAGGAGCAATCGAAGAAATCAAACTCAACAAACAGTAACACAAGGAAGAGCAATAGATCAAGATCGAGTGAGTGTACACACTAGGAGAACTGATACACCAGTAGAAGCATACAGAGAACCGCAAATCAGAGAAAATGGGAGATTGATGGGAGGAAAAATTCATGAAAGAGAAATGGAGGCGTTAGAAACATTAAGACAAGGATTTCAGGAAGAATGGAGGTTTGAAGCTGAAGAACGTGCAAATCTAACAAGACAGAATCAAGAATTGAGGAGGGAAAATGAGATGTTACAAAGGAGGAGATCTCAAAGTGCTGCGAGATCAAGTGTTAGACCAGAGAGGGAAGAACGAAATTCACTAACAATCAATAGTGAAAGTGTTATGCAAGGACAAACACGGAATCTGGTTGAAAGAAATCGAGAGAATCGCTTCATTTTAGTACCGAACAACGAACAAAATGTGGAAAACTTATGAACAGAACCATTTCCAAGGGAAAATAACCAGAATGGCGAAGAAAATCGAGAGGAAGAACAACAACTTGTGGAAGAAATTGAGAGACAACAAGCAATGCATCAAAACAATTACAAGGATGGAGTAAGAAGACATGAACAGGCTCGCAACAATCAAGATCTTGAGTATGGTAGAATTCAGAGGAGAGTTGGAAATCAACAAAAAGAAATAGTAAGGAATGAACCAAATCTTCAAAACATAATTCAGGCAAATCAGGGAGAGGTAAATCGCAGAAGGAGGAGAAATGAAGAAGAAGAAATTCCTGATATTCACATGAGAAGGATGAGGAGAATAGAAATGGAAGAACAAGAATTTCAAGATGCTCTACAACAAAACAATTGTGACAATCTGGAAAGAAGATATTTGCAAAATTGTGCAAATAGAGACATTAATGAAGAGTATGATAGAATACGACGGATCGCAAGAGAAGAAATGCAAGAACGTAGAAGAAGAGAGGATGCGTTTAAGAGACCAATGGATGAGCATTCTGAGGCAAATGAACGGATCTTTCGAGAATTAGCGGAAATGAGAGGAATAATAAACAGTAGAGGAGGAGGAGGAGATACAAGGAAATTAGATGAAGCAATAGAAGAAGCTGTGAGGACTCCTTTCTCTAGAGAAGTACAATTTGGAGGGATTCCACCAAAATGCAATCTGCCTACATTAACCAGCATCTTTGATGGGACTTCATGTGCTATACAACACATTAAAGCGTATATAAGATGCATGTTACAATGGGAGAATCACGATGATGTATCATGCAAGTATTTCGCATCAAGCTTAACAGGAGAAGCTCTAAAATGGTTTGAAGGACTTCCAAAGAACACTATTACATCATTTAATCATCTACAAGTAACTTTCTTAGGAGCATATATCACGAATCATTCCTCGCGACTTGGTATTGAAGATGTGTTTGGTTTAAAACAAAGAATTGGTGAAAGTTTGAAGAATTTGGTAAGAAGATGGAAAACTATGTGCAGTGATATGGCAGGGCGTGTGGACGAGAGGTACCTGATTTTGTCTTTCATAAATGCGATGTTCGCAACTGAGCAATCATATGTTCAAATCTTCAGAAGAAAGAATTCCATTATGATGACAGAGTTGCGAGAATTTCAAGAGGAGTACATTACATTAGAGGAAAAGCAAAACAATATGGAGTCATATCCAGTGACAAACACCAACACTCAAGATACAGGAGCAAACTTACTTCCAAAAATAGTCAATATCGTAGCAGGTACCTCGCAGACATCCTCGCAAACATCTTCACAGATATCAGAAGAGAACAAAGTTGGCAATGGTCAACCAAAAATGGTAGCAATGAGTAGCAAGGATCAAGAAGAGTATGATAGAGAAAGGCATTTCTATAGCCGAGGAGGAAATAACCATATCCCAAGATTAGATCAGCAACAGGAAAATTATGGAGGACAAAGGCAGAACTATTTTGGACAAGGGAATCATAGACAAAACTATAACAATGGACAGGGAGGTCAAAGAATCATAAGAGAAGAAATAAAGATGCCACCTTTGAATACAAGTGTAGAAAAGATATGGCAAGCGATCATCTTGATGGAAAATATACCAACACCATGGAATATGGGAAAAGAACCACCAATGGGTCCAAGAAGTCATGAATTTTGCTTGTACCATCACTTTCATGGACATTCTACAAATAACTGCAATAATATCAAAAGGATTATCTTGCGAATGATCGATCAAGGCAAGCTGGACCACTTTTTACTCAAGCAAGCACAGTCGCAACAATTACCACAGGCTCCAGTGATAACACACATGGTGAACACAATACAAGAAAAGGGAAAGGAAACCTTACACATAGAAGTGGGACAAAAAGCAAGGAATGTTTTCTGCAATTCTATTGTTCACTCGTATAAAACCATAGAAGATTTTCATGATAATGTGTTAAGCAGGGTATATGCGAGAGATGGTGAAGGAAGGGAAATAATGAACATCGCAAAAATTTCAAGACTTGAAGATTGGCAGAAGCGTGAAATTTCTTTTGAAGCCACATAAATTCCAGAAGGTTGCGAAATACATGATAATCCATTGGTAGTGAGATTAGAAATTTGTCTGAATACGGAAGAAAGCGAAGATGATACAGACGAAGAATCATTTGGTCTTAATAGAATATTAATTGATACGGGAAGTTCTGTCAATATTCTCTTCTATCCTGCTTATAAAACCATGGAGGGAAAAGATGCAGATCTAATACCTTCTACCTACAGGATTTATGGCTTTAATGGAACTGCTAATAAACCTAAAGGAGAAGTGAGCATGCGAATTCCCTTAAGTGGAATGCGAACTGAAATTTTATTTTGCGTTGTTGATGTCGAATCACCATACAATGCTTTGATAAGGAGACCTTGGCTTCATGGGATTCTAGGCGTAGCTTCAACTCTTCATCAATGCATAAAATTTCCTCATCCAAAGGGTATTGGAGTTATCAAGGGTGATTGGGCAGAAGGGAAGAAATGTTACGATACATAAGTAGAAGTTTGCGAAGGAAAAGCTGTTGAAAAGGAAAGTTGAAGAAAAAGAGCAAAGGCTGCAAAAAGAAGCGAAAATTTAATGACTGAGGATTAAGGCATGAAGGAATAAAGTTACAATGTTAAGCGTACAAGAAATTTACGATGATAGAAAAGAGATATGGTTTGCGAAGAAAAGAGAATGAAGAAAAAAGGTAATGAAACAAAAAGGTAATCAGTATATTTGCTCGCAACGTATAACAAAATGTTCGCATCGTATAACAAAATATATTTTGAAAAACAAGAAAATGAAATGAGGTATTTCGCAACGTGAAAAATTTGTGATGAGTTTTTACGAGTAAAAACGATTTATTGCGATCATCTTTCATTAAAGAAAGATGCAAAAATTTATTTGCGATCAGCTTTCATAAAAGAAAGCCGCAAACTGTGATCAGATTTCAAAAAAGAAAGAGAGCCGCAGAAATTTTACACAGGCAAACCTTTGTGACGTACACCCTAGTTCGCGAAGCAACATTTCGCAAGAGGCAAAGTCCTAAAGTACGTCATTTAATGGGGTACCTATAAGCATGGCTCAGGGGAAACGGAACACCACCACGGAACCTGAGTACATGGACATTACGGGGTACATAACCAAAAAATGGGGTACCTATCCGGGTAAGACACCTTGGATTCTCAACCTAATCTTGCGATGTAACATGATTTAGGTTGGGCGACTAAGGCATACTGTCTTTCCCAAGAAATGCAGAAAACGATCAAGGCGCCGAGGTACACGGTTGAGTCAAGAGTGCCGGATGGGTTTGAAGCACATCTGCCATTCTTGACAAGTCTTGGCAAATGATGCACTTGGCCCAAAGATACCCCATAGGGTGCAACCTTGTAACTATAAGCCCTATAGGAAAAAAGGATAAGAGGTTGCGAACAAAAGCTGGTTGTTGGAAAAACCGGATGGGAAGATCTAACCTTGTATATATGTTCGATGTACGCTTCCTTGAAGGGGAAACCAAGGGGAAGATAAAGGGCAGCACCCTCCATTAGGGAGCTGATACGTGCTATAGGACGCAAATGTCACGAGGCTTTTTGTTCGCAAAAACATAAAGTCTTGTCATTTTTGTGCAACAATCGTATTTCTGCTAGTAAAAAAAAATATATATATATATACTCGCAGAATTAAATACAAAGAAGTTAAGATGAGATCAATGGTTTGTTACATGAAAGTGTGATAACGTCCTGCGATTTCATCGCAAGACGATAATGTCACAAGGCTGTATATTCGCAAGTATATTCAGACTTGTCATATTATCGCAAAAACAAAAATATTGTTAAGATAAAGTCAAGGGGTTGAGGCATGCGAGTGCACCAACGTCCTACGACTTTATCGCAAAAGAGGTGGCAAAGTAAGACCTTTACTTAGGAAGGCATGATAAGACCACAGAAACTAATGAAGTCAATTCTGTCAATATCATTGGAAATTCTTTATATTCTCAACAAGAATATATATCAAGAATTCCTACCAAAAGAGGAAATTTTACTCGCAATCAAGGACGGATATTTCATACTCATTAAATTCTTCAAGGGTGTTTCATAATTCTTATACTTCTTCAAGGATGTTTCATAATTCTTATACTTCTTCAAGAATATATCATAATTATTCAAGGAGATTTCATACTTCTTATACTTCAAGGGGGAGATTTCTTATTTACTTCGCAACAACCTGAAACTTTGCGACTTAAAATGGGGCAGTTATTCTAATACTTATACCAACATTTGATCACCTGAAGAGCAATAATAAGGGGAAAAGGAGTACTAAGCTAGGTCTTCAAAATATATTATTTCTCTTCATATGATCAAGTTATGCAAGTAAGGAAAGCATTCAATTAAAGAAAGATCAACTCATTATCGCAAAATTAAGACATTGGTACTAATTAAGTTGCGAAAAGAAAATTGTTGGTCGATTAAAAGTGCAGGAAAAAAGAAAGTATTGTACTCAAATAGACAATACGAAAAGAACTGAAGAAAATATATAGGGAGGAATAAAGCTACTCCGTGGGAGATTTATCTTCATCAAAATGATCTTCTTTTTCTTCTTCGGAGATATCATCTTCAACTTCACTATCAGAGATATCCAAATCTGGGGTATCTTCAGGGATTTCTTCAGAAAGGAGCGTTTGATACTTAGTGAGAGGAATTTGATTGTATTCACAAATCCTGCGAGTCATCATAGCTCGGAAGTGTTTGTGTTTAAGCCATGGTTGTTCTGAGAAATTTGATGTTAAGACTTTAAATCAGAAATCTTCTGATTACGCGCAGTAAGTGTAGCTTCCAGCTCTTCAATCCTCTTCGTATAATTTTCTTCAGCATTTACAAAGAAAAAGGATAAGTAAGAAGTAAGGGAATAAAGAGTAAGGGAATAAATTAAGGAATTGATTAGAAAATTGTGGAGTTAAAGTGATCAAGATTTGCGAACTTACCTTCTAATTGCTTCTTATCATTACGAAGAGAAGTGACTTCAAGCTCCAGTTGATTATTCTTCTCAAGGAGATAAGAATTTCCAGTTGCGATATTCGCATATTGCGTATTATCTTCGCAGCGAAATTTTAATTATGCATTATCAATATTCAAATCCTCTATCTTCTGGAGAAGTTTTGCATTCTCAACCTCCAGCTTGTTACAACGACTTAAAGTTTTCTTCTCAGCAATTGCATGACGTCTTTCCCAATATGAAGCAGCTGCACAGCTAACCCTCCCAACCTGAGCAAATAAAAGGTATAATAAATCAATGAATATAAGAGAAATTAACAAGGAATAGAAGAAAAACTTACCATACTCCCCAAAGAATATAATACAACAGGAGAGATAAATCTTGAAATCCCATTAAGAGAATTATTGTTGATTACAGTGGGAACTTTTCAAGCCTTCGCAATATGCCTATGAGCATTCGCAGTAGAAGAGTTTCCTAATCCACGAGAAGAGTTGAGAAAAGCCTCAGACAATCGATTCATTGCAGACTCAAAAGTTTCCACATTGCTGTAGTCTTCATCTTCTTCATCATCATCATCATCATTCCTCCTATCAGAGTTAGTATCAGAATTAGAATTAAGATCCTTCTCAAAAAGTCTATCATTTTTATCATTTTGTTCTTCATCAACATCCTTGATAGAGGAGACCACATTGGAGTAAGCACTAGGTGGGAGTCTCTTCCTCTTCCTCGCAGAAACAATATCCTCAAGTTTCCCTTTTTCTTTGCGAAGAACATCTTCTTTATTACTAGAAATCTTGGTGTTCTTCGCAGAGCGAAGTGTTTTTTGTCTTGAAGTTAGCGCTTCAGAAGAAGTTGAATTCTTATTCTCACTCACAACAGCCCTAAGGAAGTCAGGAAGAACCTAAAAATTCAAATAAGGATAAGAAACAGAGGCAATAATATATTGTTTAAAACACATATAAGAATGTTTCTTACCTCATTTGAAAACAATTGGAAAACCTCGCGAGTACTGGATTTCCCAGTTTTAAGGTAACTTTCCTTAAGTTCATTCACCTGACAAATATTGCAAAAGGATTAGTAAAAGAAGAAAAATAACAAGGAGATAAGAAGATGGAGATACATACATCTTTATCTCTATTAGGCCAAGAAAAAACCCAAGGTTGATAGTTACGATCATGAAGATTCGCAGGAAGATCTACTATCCCAGAGATGTAAGAACCCGATAATGCTAGAGGGTAATTGTACCAATATTCATCATGAGAATGGCGAGGGGTTCTATTATTTCCAGAAGCATAATCAATATCATGCATAAGAAGATCAACTTCTGCGACATCAGTTTTACGATGAAGACGAACACCCAAACGCTTATCTTCCCTCTTCGCAGGAATTAATGTGTAATTTTTAAAGAAATTCTCGACTGTGTAATTTGCAGTGATAATCTCTACATCTCTAAATACAGATCTCCTAAGCTCAATTGGGTATAAATATTTTCCAGTAGGAGCACGGTTTGCGAACTCAACCAGAATGCGAATGCAATCCCCAGTCAATTGATAAATGGCTCGTGAAAAATTTGGGTGAGAAATAATCTCATAGAATAAAGGAAGATTGACATCATAAAGAGGAAGAGGAAGACCTGCGAGGATTTGGCCTCGTGAGACTAAAACTATCTGATCATCCCAATGGAGATCAGTAAAGAATTCGATACAGAGTTGGGATTTATTGGTATGACCATCAATCTCAGAAAGAACGAGATCCCTATCAGCAAGCTCTGCATTAAGTTATTCCACAGTTTTATTCTTCGGAGCCATTAGAGGAAGGATAGAAAACAGAGAAGAAAAGAAATAAAAAAGGCAAGAAATAATAGTAGAAGAAAGAAGGAAAAAGTTGCAGAAGTAGACGTAATGAGGAAGATGAAAAGATAAAATAATAAAAGAAGGAATTAAAGATAGTATTTATAAAATAGAGAGTTTGATGAAGATAGAAATTCATCAATCCAATTAGACGTGAGCGGTTGAGAATGACGGTTACGAAAACACGTGTCGAAGGTTTAATGAAAGAGAAAAAACGTGTTGCGAATATAAGAGGTGATGATAACTATATTAAATTTGTGAGAATAATGATTCTCATGACATTTCTTCTTCGCATAATTGACATGAGAAGAGACAAAATGTAGGGACAGAATATCGCAAGATGTAAGGTTACGAACATAGTAACAAATACAAGAGAAAAGTGTCGCAAGATAATGCGATAATAGAAGAAACACGGGAGAAGTGTGAAGGATTTGCGAATATAAAATAAATTTATGATCAGAGGTTGCGATGCTTCACAGATTATATACAGTTGTACAGATTTCACTATAAATAGTAGTTCAAATGTTAAATTGTGGGGGTTCTTTAAGTGAGTATTAGAAAAGTCTTAGGAGAGAGAACAGAGAAAATTGTAACTGTTCTAAGTTCCATTAACATTCTTCTTTGTAATCAATTGAGAAGATTAATCAGTAAATTGTCATTTTTCATCAAGAACTTCTTAAAGTTTTATGAATACTACTGAGGGTGTAGTTGTAGGATTTCCTGCAACTACACTATGTTCTTTCAAAATCTTTGCGACAATATGATAAGTATAAATTCTCTGTCAAGAATTTAGCCTTATGACATTGTCGTCTTGCAATGAAATCGCAGGACGTCTTTACACTTTCATGTAAAAACCCATTGATCTCATCTTAACTTTTGGCTTTTTGCCTCTGTATAATTTACGTCACGCGACAATATGACAGTCCTAAATGTTCTTGCGATCATAAAGCCCCATGACATTGCCGTCTTAAGACACTTATCAGCTCCCTAATGGAGGGTGCCGCCCTTATCTTCCCCCTGGTTGCCCCTTCAAGGAGGGAACATCGGCCATACAAGACTAGCTCCTCCCATCCAGATTTACCAACAACTAGCTGTTTTCGCAGCCTCTTGTCCTTTATGCCTATTATGGCTTATAGTTACAAGACTGCACCCTAAGTGGGGTTTTCTTCAGGCCAAGTGCATCATAGCCAAGACTTATCAAGAATGGCAAGGGAGTTTCGTACGCCCTTGGCACCCTTGGCTCAACCTTGTACCTCGGCGCCTTGGTCATACTTTGCACTTCTTGGAAGAGATTCTCGGTTATCCAACCAGGGTATAACCATATATTGTTGGAAATCCAAGATCTCTCTCCCGGATAGGTTTTCTTTAACCCCAACATCTGCAGATTATATTTTCAAAGATGAATGTAAAAATATCTTTATCCCGAATATGTTGTACTGCCTTTAGTTCTCCCCATTTTGTGAAATAATCTATTGCGACAATCAGATATCTTCTCTGTCCAGAACCAAGTACAAATGGCCCCACAATATCTAACCCCCATTTCCCAAAAGGCCATACACTTGTTGAAGATGATAATGGTGCTCCTGGTGCATGTATCTTTTTTCCGTATCGCTGGCAATCTTCGCAACGCCTTGAGAGTTTCTTTGCATCCTCATGCATATACGGCCAGTAATAACCCTGCATTTTTGTTCTATATGCTAAAGATCTTCCTCCACTATAATTACCAGTGTCACCACTATGTAACATTTTTAATATTTTTTGTCATTCTTCTCTCGTCAGACATCTTAGCGATGGTCCATTAAAAGATCTGCGATATAACACTCCATCTCTTAACTCATAATTGGTTGCCCTACTTTTCAACTTGTGTGCTTCTAATCTATTTCTTGGAATTTCTCCTCTCGCCAAATATGCATGAAGATCTGCTCGCCGGTCCGTGATATTGCTCGTGGGTTCTCCCTCGCCAACTTCTACCATCATTACATCTGTCTCTTATTATTCTTTGTTTATCGATGGAAATGAAAGTGTTTGAATTTTTATGCATCTCGCCAATGGATTTGTCATCATACTAGATATGAAAGAGAAAGCATCTGCGAGCCTATTATCTTTCCTTGATATGTGTCTCCATTTTATTTTTGGAATTTTCGCAGATAATTCTTCAACAAGTCTTTTGTATTTTCTTAGGGATGGTTCATTTGTTGTGTATTCTCCTTTTATCTGACGAATAACCAATTGTGAGTCGCTGGTGATTCTGGCATTTTACAAATTCATTTCTATCGCAAATTTTAAAGCATGGATCACAGCTTCATACTCTGTCTCATTATTAGTGGATGTAAATTCTAATCTAAATGAAAAAGCTGTTTTTTCTCCTTCTGGCGATATGAAAACAACTCCAATTCCATTTCCTTCTCCATTGATGATCCATCCACTAATATTTCCCATCTGTTGGGTTCTGTTAATATCTCTTTTGGATCTCCGCATTCCTCTTCTACATCCATCATCTCTTCCACATCTTCATCATCTTCTAAAGGAAATTCAGCTAAGAACTCTGCGATGACGTGTGATTTTGGCGAGGATAAGTTTTCATACTGTATATAAAAGTTTCCTACTTGTGCATTCCATCTCTCAAATCTTCCTGATCTCTTTAAATTTTTCATTACTGACTCAATTGGTACTTTCGTTAACACCTTGACCTTATGTGCTTGAAAATAGATGCGAAGTTTGAAGGTTGCATGTACCAATGCTAGAATTAGTTTCTCAATCTTTGAATAATTTCTCTCTGCAGAGTTGAATATTTTACTAATGTAATAAATTGGTTTTTCTACCCCTGCATCTACTCGCAGCAACACAACACTTAGCGCATATGTGGTTGTTGCAAGATAAATCAATAATTCTTCTCCCGACTCTGCTTTTTGTAAAATAGTTATGTTCGTTAAATGTTATTTTATTCCTTGAAAATCTTTTTCGCATTAATCTGTCCACTTGAATTTTGCTCCCTTATTGAGTATATCGAAAAAACGTTTGCACTTGTCTGAAGATCACGAAATGAACCTTCCTAGCGAGGCTAAGAGTCCATTTAATTTTTGCACATCTTTTACCATCACAGGTGTTGGCATATCGCGAATTGCTTGTACCTTTTCTGGATAAACTTGTATTCCTTCTTTTGATACAATATACCCCAAAAATTTCCCTGAAGTTACTCCAAAAGTACACTTATCAGGATTCACTTTAATATTGAATTGCCGCATTTGATCGAAAATCTCTTTCAAATCTTGCACATGATCCTCAGCTTCTTTGCTTTTGATCAGCATATCATCTACATACACTTCTAATGTTTTGTGGATCCATTTTGCAAACACCTTCTCCACCATTCTTTGATATGTTGCACCAGCATTTCATAAGCCAAATGGCATCTTTGTATAACAATATAATCCTCTTGGAGAAAAAAATGCGGTATGTTCTTGATCTTCTTCAGCGAGAGGAATTTGATTATATCCTTTATACCCATCCAACGATGATATTCTAGCATTTCCCGCTGCTGATTCAACCATCTGTGGAATATCTGGTAATGGAAAACTATCTTTTGGACAAGCCTTGTTTAAATCAGTGAAATCTATACAAATTCTTATCCCCTTATTCTTCTTTGGGACCACTACCATATTTGCAATCCATTCTGGATATTTTGCTTGCCTTATTATTCCTGCGTCGAGCATCTTCTGTAATTCTTCTTCTATTTGAGAATGATACGTTGTTGCGATCTTCCTTATTCTTTGCTTAAATGGTCTTATGTTTTTGTTGATTTCTAATTTATGACATGCTATTGACGGGTCTATCCTTGGCATCTCATCCATGCTCCACGCGAAGATATCTGCATACTCTCGCAAAAAATTTATAGTTCTTTCTTCCTCATCTGCCTCCATTCTAGACCCAATTTTCAGCATTTTAGGCTCTTCTTTACTCCCAATATTTATTTCCTTTGTTGGTTCTGCTGCGATATAATTGGCTTTAGGTTCTCCCATTGGTGTTGGTGCTTTCATAATTCTCGCGAGTTCATCTCCTTCTTGTGGGATTTCACTGGGTATTCCTTTTCCTTCTTTTGCTCTCATCATGTAAACTTTAAATTCTTCTTCCTTTTTTGTTTCTCTCGCCAATTTTCTGCGAGCTTTTCGCAGTTTTGGACGTTCTTCGCAATTTTTCACTTCAATTTGGTAACATAATTTTGCAAAATCCGTATCTCCTCTAATTTCTCCGATTCCACTGGGCATTGGAAATTTAATGCACTAGTGCAATGTTGATGCTACAGCTTTGATTGCATGTATCCACGGTCTTCCCAGTATCATATTGTACGACGATTCCACATCTACCACGCATAATGATACTTGTGTTTCAATTTCTCCTAGTGGAATTCGTACCACTATCTCGCCTTTAGGTTTTGTTAAATACTTTCCAAAGCCATGAACATGATATGTTGAATGAGACATTTCTTCATCCTTATATCCCATTTTCTTGTAGGTATGATAAAATATCATGTCTACAGAACTTCCTATGTCTACCAAAGTTCTATTCATAGCCCATTCTTCTACAGATTTTATTGATTTCTCCTTTCTCATTGGTATAGTGGTTACTGTGAACACCAAGGGAGATGTATGACTTAGATTTTCTTCTGGTATTTCTGCTGCTGTAAACGTGATTTCTTGCTTTTCCCAATCTTTCAATGGTGATACTTTTTCCGCCGTCATAATTTTCCTTCCTTCAAAATCCCGTTTGTGTATCTTTCCCTTAATATTTTCATGAAATCTATCAATCATTGTTCTTGTTATCACATCACTCTCCAATTTTCTACAATCATTTTTGATTTTGATCATTCTCCCTTCAATTATTTCACCAATTTACTTAATGATTTCCTTAATCTTGAGCAATTCTTATCTTCTTCTTCACTTTCTATTCAACTTTTGTTAATTCAATCCCTGTTTCGGGTGCCAAAATGTAGTTGCAGGAATTCCCACACTACACCCTTGTTAAGATTCTATAGAAATCTATTGGAAATCAATTAAACTTCAAAGATTTAAATGACACTTTACTATTCAAATCTCAAAAATGTTTACAGAATTGGAAGAAATCAAGATTACAAATATTCTCTTGGAGTTTCTCTCTCCTCTAGACTCTTTCAACTCTCAAAAATACATCATCCTCTTCTGGATTTATCGTCCCCTTTATATAGGGATTTACATAATGGATGACATCTAAGTTTTTCTCCTCTTTCGGATCTATTCTGCGATCTCATCGCGATCTCTTACGATATTTTCTATCGCAAGAATGTTGACCATCGCAGGATCAACACATTCTCCTTTTATTTCTTCCATCATCATTTTCTTTTGGATATTCTGTGACGCTCGTGAAATGTTGTTAAAGAATTGGCAGTGACACTCGCAGAAACGTTGTTAATATCGCAAGAATAGTTTCGTAGCGATATTCTGGTCCTACAGTATCAACATCAACAATAATTTCTAGGGGAACACCATCCATGATCTCAGTGTCGATAAGGATCTATGAGGCGTGATGATTCATAGTCTCAACACCAACAACGGTCTCAGGAGCAACATCCTCAGGGTTTCATCAACTAATCATTCTCTGAAGTGTTACACATGAAGCGGATTCCTCTAAGAACCAATGATTCGTATCAAGATGTGTAGATCTGATAACATGCTCACATTAAAGTCTTCCTAAAGCTGGCACGACTGGTGGACATAATCCAAAGTCTTCTACAAGATGTTCTCATCACCTCTACAAATGAGATACAACACACTTCAGGTCATGAGTTTGCAAAAAAGTACCAATGGATGAGGAATGGGAAAATGCTTCCTCAACGAAATATGTTCTTCTATGTTTCTTCTACAACATACAAAAAGGGCGCATCAATCGGACATACAAGCTGAAAGATATGGCCTTTAATGTCAGGTCTACGAAATCTGAATTTTTTTTCTCTTAGCTTCAAAAGTTGGGGTCAAGCATCGAATTCCGACGTCGTATGAGGTTCCTACAGCATCCAGAGCATACAACATGCAAGCAGCAATTCTTAGACGGGGTTCATCACTTCCACAGTCGATTGGTGTCCACAAAGTCTTTCCACTAAGTACTTCATTAAGGTACCTCTAACTTTGACCACCTAGGTCTTAACATCAATTTTTCTACCTGGGTCCTCTATCCAAGTCTTGCAAGAAGAAGAGAAAACGAAAAGGAGAGATTTAACAAAATACTGGGGACTGACGGTCCACTGATCCTGACGATCAGTTTCACAGTCCAAAGACCCATGGAACAGACTCTCATGTGCTAATCGTTCATCATAAAAGTAATGCTACCACCTGGACATGAAACCATGGTCGTTACATCACCCCCTCTTGAGAGCAACCTCAGCTATGGTCCCGTGACCAGGGTTTCAGAAGTGATGTTTCTACTACTGACAGAAGATGGCACTGCAAGCACCACCATGCTCATGTATCAATCAAGGGTTTATGATCTCAAATGAATCAATGACATCAAAATCCTTCACCAACCGTTCAAGACACAAGTGAATGGTCCAAAAACACAACAAGAGTGTTTTACAACAAGCTCGTCTGAGATGATTTTTCACTGTAATGCACAAAGAGGCGATCTGGGAGAAATTGGTGAAGAATTTAGGTATGAGTCATATACCATTCTCTTCGTATGGATGTCTTCTACAACATATCCAAAATCCACAGTAATTGGAGAAGCAAGCGAAGAGTTGTGGTCAAAACATTGGACCACATGCCAGCTGAATATTTTCTGAAGGTCTCCTGGAAGTTTATTGTTTCATCGATTTCGAGACCTAAATGTTCTCAAAACTTAAAAGTATTCTTTTCTAAAGCTTGGAAATTTCCTGGGCATAAGGATACGTAGGCACACCGCGAAAATCCGACTTCAGACGAAGATTCTACAGCATTATTAAAGGATGAAGTCTGAAAATTTCTGGCTCGACAATGCCGGAATCTCCATTGATAACGCCGCTATCTCCATTTTGTTCGGGATGTCTAGAATTCTCCATATTCCCATGCCCCATGCTTATTTACAATTATTTCTTCCTGGACTCATCAACAATAATTATTATTATTTCATTCAAGGAGATGCCACGAACGCCTGCACGAAGGAGATGCTTACATCGACTTCTTCATCAGTGCTGGATTGTTTGACCGAGAACAATTTAAAGGCCATCAATCGATGGAGAAAAAGTCTGAAAGAAGTAACAAACCTTGGTATCATGATCCTAATTGCACGGGCAGGGAAAATTCATGACACAAGAAGCGCTAACAACTCACCAAAGAAACGGCTGGGGACTGCACGTTTTTTGCTAACATCCTTTAGTCCTTGGGATCTACATTTATCCGGGATTTCACTATATGATCATCCTGTGGTAAATCTAATGAAATAAGCAGAAGTACAACTCAGTATGAAGGATCTCTCACCATCACTCAGAGATCCCAGGAGTATCATTTCTTAAAGTCTCATCCGTAGAGATGTCATCTCTGGAAACACCATCTCTAGAAGTATCATCCTTGGAGTCTGTCATTCTTGCAAAGTGGCTATTTCAGCACATTATTCATACAAAGCGCAGGATTCGACAAAATAATGAATCATGCAATTATGATGCTCACATCAGCGTCTATAAAATGGTAACTCTCAGCTCTTACCTATTTACGGTTTCACGAACTTAGTGATAATAACGTAAAACTTCGAAAATCTTGCTCGCTCCTTCAAACCTGCAAAGACGAGCAACACCCATTACTTAAAAGTCTGACACCTGAATTTTCAAGAAATTATGAATAATCACATAACCCTTTATGTGAACATTCACTGATTTTCTACCGTGTGTGCATACACTATGAAATCACGAAATTCATGAAAACATCATTTTTTGCTTTTAACAATTGTTTAAAATCAAAACTTAATTTTGCAAAATCTTTCATAAAATCGTGAACAACCCATGTAACTCTTTACTGTATTAATGGTTTTTTAAAATTCGGACAGACGTCCATTCTATAGTTGTGAAAACTCACATATAGACATTATTTCACTATGTATAATTGTCTACTTTCAACAGTTCTTCAAAATCAAAACATTGATTTTAGAAAATACATATATTTAACATGAAACTCATGTAAATTTAAAAATATATCTATATATTTTGCTCCCTCGCACGAGCATCTGTCTTTGAAGTGAGAGAATATTTTCAAATTTTGTGAACGCTCACATATCGAAAATAAAAAAATTCATGAAAGCTCATAGACAATTTTTTTATTAACAGACGCACGTCTTTTCAAAAAAAAAAAAAAAACTTTTCTCTCGTACAAGCATTTACCTTTGGAACGAGAGTTTATTCCATTTTGTGAAATCTCACAAAGATAAAATTTTGGTTTTCGTGAAAGCTCATAGAGAAAATTTTGTACCATTAGACTCGGGTCTATTTTGTTTGTTCCTTAAACTAACGAACAAACGAGCATCTATTCCTAAAATAAGGATTTCTTTTTTGGGCCTGGCCCGCGAATCCTAAACGACCAAGGTCCCGTCATCAAGATCAGCGGTTCAACACCAATCTATGCTTATTAGACAATTTTCCATCATGCCACTGGGATCTTCATTCAAGTCATGGCTTGCTCGTACTATCAAAATCCGGTAATGTCTTAAATTACGACTAAGTTGAATTACTTATATTGTTTATGACCGGAAAATCACCATTCAATGCTGACTGAGGAACACGGCTTTCCTCACTAAGCAGGGGACTTAATGTAGATGGTGGATTTTCGACGAAGGCTAAAATCGTAAGCCCATAACTATATGAACTTTTGATCCAGCAATCAGATGCGAGTATCGAGACACGGGTCTCTCATCGAATCCTCTGACTGAGAATACTTTCTATCAGAGTACATGCGGATATGTAGTCTCTCGGCTGGACAACGACATATCTGTACTGAGACACGGGTCTCTCATCGAATCCTCTGATTGAGAATACTTTCTCTCAGAGTACATGTAGATATGTGGTCTCACGACTAGACAACAACATATCTCATGAATACTGAACACTTCAGTAATTATTTCTATATAGTATCACGAGATGGACGGCTTCTAGACAGCTTGCTCTGCTAGTATAGAGCGATAACGTCTTCAAGATACAAACAACAAGATTACCCTGACTATATAAAGTATATGAAGCTCCAGCAAGCTCATATCAGAATAATTAATTCTCCTAGATAGCTTGCTCTGCTAGTATAGATCCATAAGTTAATTATTCCCAAATTCTTGGATTCATCCACAGAATTTCCGAAAATATTCAAATATTTTCGCAGATATTTCATTACTGCAAACCATGGTTCTTCCCAGCATAAATCCATGGGTTAGTGATAAATATTCAACACACGGGCGTCTGAGCTACCTCTGAGTAAGCCTCGATTTAAATGGTGAAAGTGTACTCAATGACGATGCGCTAATAATCACCGCACGAACGAGTATTTCAAAATACGACGAGACGATGAACCTATGCAAAATATGAAAAAAAAAAAAAATTAAAAATTGACCAAGGCGTTGGGAGCATGGGCCCACTGACCGGACGACCGTGTTGTGGTCAATCCCACGGCAGTTTCATATTTTTAGCGTATTTTTTTTTTATTTTCCTTTAGTTCATGAAAATTCTTTCATTTGAACAAATATCCTTCGTTTTGAGGAAACTCCTCAGCTTCATGGTGTTTCTTTCACACCAAAAAATAATATAAAATTAGGGAAGAATATTGTGGGGCGTGACCATTGGCCAACCGGCCATGCCTTGGTCCCATCCGGCCCCACACCTCATGATTCCTCATTATTTTATTATTATTTCCCTAATTTCATGAAAACTCCTTTATCTCATGATATTTCCTTGGTCCCATGAAAAATAATATAAAATTAGGAAAACCCGTGTGCACAAGCCATGACCGGTCGGTCAAACCCTAGATGGCTTCACAGGTCCCTTTTTATTATTATTATATATTTTTCATGTTTTCATAATCCCATGAAATTCCTTGATTTCATGATATTTCCTTCAAATTATGAAATTTCCTTTAAATTGGGAAATAATACATAACATTAGGGAAAACGCACGGGACCGGGCCCTGGTCGTCTAACCATGCTCCAAGCCGGTCCCACACGCCCACACGTCCCTTTTTTTTAATTATTATTTTTTATTTTTCTTCATCTCATGGAAACTCCTTGATTTGAACAAAAACTCTTTAATTTTAGCAAAACTCCTTGATTTTATCATATTTCCCTAAAATCATGAAAATATTATAAAATTTTGGAAAATCGTGTGGATTGGCTCCCTTGGCCGGCCAGCCATGTCTTGTCCATGGTTGGTCCCACACTTCATGATTCCTTCACTTTTTCATTATTTTCCTTCATCTCATGAAGTTTTGACGGTTTTATCAAAAAAAACTGGTTTCTTCATATTTTCTAAAATGATGGCTCAAACGCACATCCAAAAATATCAAAATTCTCAGAACTGAGATACGAACACTTTGGGGACATGAGCATGTTACCTTGACCGACCAAAGTTGGCTCTTTGGCTCTCAATGAGCCGGTCTTACATATGTTCACAATTTGACCAAATTTGCGCAATTGCACGTATTGGGTCCAAAACTCTTCCAAACGACTTGGAACTTCATGGAATGATCAACACTTGATTCCGTGACCACCCAGGGCCTGTTTCATGACCCCTTGGTCGGTCCTCCTCTTCTTCATAATTTAGTCTTATCACCTAATGTTGAACCCAACAGTAATTCGAATAAATGATTAAACCAGCATTTAATCATTCTTTCATCAACAAGTCACCAACTCTTCAAGAGGTCTTGGTGTTTGTTCACGTGAGCATATGGGTGTTACATGATCGACCCATGGTCTCAATAAACAAATCCTTCCTTCGTTCCATGGTTCAATTTCTAACAAACCATGAAGTGGTCATCAATTGATCAAATTAGGGTTTCTGAGTCGAAGGATCATAATTCCAGATTCAAACATTAATAAATTTTTGACGATCTCATGATCAATACTCTTATTAATTATACTCAGTTCAACTACCAGTATTTTAATTAATATTTGATTTTGGCCACGCTGCCAATAACTCATTAGATGAGCAACACTTTCTCAGATAAGCAATACTTGCTCAAATCAGAGAATATTGGTTCAACTATCAATATTCAGCAAATCATCGAATGAGAAATACTTGCTCTCCTCAACTATCAACGTGAGGATCATTCCCACGTTCAATCCATGAGTTTCAGGACATTTTACAAAATCATGTTCAACTCAGTAAATACATGGACTCATTGTCCCATGATATCGCGAAGTCAGCAATTGACTAAACTAATCACGAGATTTCAATCGTGTCACTTGGGGGGATATCAACTAGGGTTTTGGTCTGGCGGTCTACGGTACGTGTGTTCAAACACACGATGGAATGTGAGCAATTCGTGCAATCAGTTGAAGGATTTAACAAAGTAGTGGATGGAAAATCAACCAAGTCTCTACACGATGAGCAACTGGTTTCAAACACGATTTCCGCTTCCCCACTCTTTGATTCCATAAACTGTCACACTTCATGGGATCATGGTGTCTACAATTCCAGCAATATAAATAAGTATCTGAATAATGATTGAAAGGAGAACAACAATGTGAACAATGACGAGAATCTCACGTCTCATTGACATCACGGGATCATCAACTCATCAATTGAGCAATTACTCTCAACTGAGCAATTTCAATCATTCAGAACTTATCATATTCAGAATTCACAACACACTTACAATCTTTGGTTACCACTGATTCCACACATTTCTCAGCTTCCCTCCTACAGATCGACCCATCCTCTCTTGTGACCGAATTTACTCTGGAACGGCCATTGTCTTGGTTTAGGCCGGGGTACTATAGATTGATCTCTCGAATTCAAAGCCCTCCTTTATTGCAGTGCATCTGTGTGAGGTTGAAAATTTTGCTCGGTTCAAGGAGTCTCCTCCGTATGTTCATCTCCTCAATTCCATAAAAACCAGCAAATCGTTTTGCCCCATCTACAAAAGGGTACTCCTGGGACCTCTGAGTGATGGTGAGAGATCCTTCATACTAAGTTGTACTTCTGCTTATTTTATTATCTTTACCATGGGATGTTCGTATAGTGAAATCCCGGATAAATGTAGATCCCACAGAAATGGAAGAAAGTCTACGGGAGCGGAGAACCCAAGGACTACATGATGTTAGCAAATGACGTGCAATCCCCAGTCGTTTGTTTGGTGAGTTGTTAGAGCTCCTTATATCATGACTTTTACCTGCCCGTGCAATTAGGATCACGATACCAAGGTTTGTTACTTCTTTTAGACCTTTTCTCCATCGATTGACGGCCTTCAACTTGTTCCCGGGCAAACAATCCAGCACTATGTAGAAGTCGATGTAAACATCTCTTTCGTGCAGGCGATCGTGGCATCTCCTTGAATGAAATAATAATAATTATTGTTGATGAGTCCAGGAAGAAATCATTGTAGATAAGCATCATGACGAAGCGCACTCTTCTTTGGGGCATGGGTATATGGAGAATTCCTGAAATCCCGAACCAAATGGAGATAGCGGTGTTATCAATGGAGATTACGGCATTGTCGAGCCTTCAGATAATTTAGAGACTCCCTTAGTAAGTATATATCCTGTAATATATTCATAGAAGTATGAAATTTCTGATTGGTGAATGAATGAATGAGAATCCATGTGAGTATACGAGTAATTTCGTCGAAATACGTCACCAGAAAATTTCAGACTTCAGCCTTTAATAAAAACGCTGTAGAATCTTCGTCCGAAGTCGGATTTTCGTGGTCTTCCCATGTATCCTTATGCCCAGGAGATTTCCAAGATTTTTCAAAGAAGAATTTTAAGTTTTGAGAACGTTTAGGGGTCTAAATCGATGAAACAGTAAACTTCCAAGAGACCTTCAGAAAATTTTCAGCTGGCATGTGGTCCAATGTTTTGGCCACAACTCTTTGCTAGTTTCTATAATTGTTGTGAATGTTTGATATGTTGTAGAATACATCCATACGAAGAGAATGGTATATGACCCATCCCTATATTCTTCACCAATTTATCCCATCTCTCCGCTTTTTGCATGACAGTGAAAAATCATCTCAGACGAGCTTGTTGTAAAACGCCCCCGTTTCATCTTCAGACCATTTGCTCGTGTCTCGAATGGTTGGTGAAGGATTTTGATGTCATTGATTCATTTGAGATACATTAGCGCGGTGGTGCTTGCAGTGCCATCTTCTGTCAGTAGTAGAAACATTACTTCTGAAACCCTGGTCACGGGACCATAGGTGATGTTGCTCTCGATAGGGGGTGATGTAATGACCATGGTTTCATGTCCTTGTGGTGGCATCCCTTGTATGATGAATGATTACCACATGAGAGTCTCGTACCATGGGTCTTGGATTGTGAAACTGATCTTCATGATCAGTGGACCGTCAGTCCCCAGTATTTTGTTAAATCTCTCCTTTTCGTTTTCTTTTCCTCTGGCAAGACCTAAATAGAGGACCAGGGTGGAAAATTGATGTAAAAACCCAGGTGGTAGAAGTTTGAGGTACCTTGATGAAGGACTTAGCGAAAAAACCTGGTGGACATCGATCGACTGTAGAGGTTATGAATCCCGTCCACGAATTTCTGCTTGCATGTAGTATGCTCTGGAAGCTGTAGGAACCTCACACGACTGGAATTCGATGATTGACCCCAACTTTTGAAGATGATAGACTGAGTTATTACATGATATAAGAATCACTCAATTTGGAGTTGTAGAAGTCCGCCAACGAAGCGTGCACATTTACAATTTGTTATCCCGTATAAATTTTTCAGGTTTCGAAGACCTGACGGTAAAGGCTATATCTTTCAGCTCGTATGTCCGATTAATGCGCCCTTTTGGTATGTTGTAGAAGAGACATAGAAGAAAATCTTTCGTTGAGGAATAATTGTCCCATTCCTCACCCATTGGTACGTTTTTGCTAACCCATGACCTGAAGTGTGTTGTATCTCATTTGTAGAGGTGATGAGAACATCTTGTAGAAGACTTTGGATTATGTCCCCTAGTCGTGCCAGCTTTGGGAAGACTTTCATGTGAGCATTTTATCAGGTCTAAACATCTTGATATGAATCATTGGTTCTTAGAGAAATTCTCTTCATGTGTAACGCTTTAGAGAATGATTAGTTGATGAAGCCCTGAGGATGTTGCCCCTGAGACCGCCGTTGGTACTGAGACTATGAATGGTCACCTCCAGAGATCCTTGTCGATGCTGAGATCAGGGATGGTGTTCTCCTAGAGATTATTGTTGATGCTGATACCACGGTTGAAGTTGCTCCAAATACCGAAAAGGATAGAACCATAATTATAGATATAATATTTGCTCCTTCTTCCAGTGAGCCTTTTACATTCACAAACTAGTTGATGAGTTGAGCGTCCATAAGATAAATGTGTACTGAGAGTTTAACCTGAATGCTCCTGAAAGCATAACTGTAACACGAACTGGATTTGTCAGTGAGTCGTCATTGTTGCGGTAGATAGCATCAGCAATTTTTGTACTGGATGTGATTGGTGAAGAGAGAAAGTTCCTCAATCATGCAGAGGCTTGTGATATAGAAAAATCCCGTTGATGAAGTTTCACGGAATCTCCTTAGGTTGCCCAGTGTACATTGAAGGAGTTATTGTCATCCATGTATGAATGATGTTGCATCTGCTTCAGATGTCTTATCATGGGATAATGAAGACTTATCGATTGTAGTTTATTAACACTTTGATCGTGATGGTATTGAATTAATGTGTCATCATCTAGATATTTATGCTGAAGTTGTACTCTTTGATTGGGAGTAAAATTTAATGGCTTATCATATGCTTGAGCGTTGAAGCGTATACTCCTGAAACATCAAATGCATTAGGGGTTTGATTATCTCAGCCCTGGAGTTCCTTCTGTTGATTCAGCATCCCTTTCGTTGTGGTAGTGGGATTTGACACTTGTGCAGACATCAGAGCCTTCTGGTTTTGTGGAATACATGGACTTGCAGGAGAAACTCCCAAAGTATTTTTCTCCATGTTTGGACATCATCTCAGTAATAAATGTTTCAGTGCTTGATTCGGAGAAATGTCAGATTCAACCATTTGGTAAAATACTAATGCGGTGAAGCTACCATTCATAACATCTTATAGAGTTGCTAGCATAGTTAAGTCCCCATGCTAGGATAGCATATGAGGAAATAAATTACATAGACATGGAATGAGACTTGTCTGAATGCGGAACCTCTTGATGAATGTCTATGCATCTTTTTGCAGGTTCTTGCTTCAACCTCGTCAAAGTTTGAAATTCCTCAAAGTACTCAGATGATGGAATGTCTGTCAAACCTTTTGGATCAGAACTTTCTTCGTTGGAGAGATATGTAACCAAGGGCGCTTTGTAAGTATCCATCTTTTCAGCGTGGATCCACGCTCGTCTGAAGGACATGTCATATCCTGGATCTTCCTGATTATGCGAAACTTGGTTTATGTCCAGGTTGGAATTATGTTCACTTTGAGAGTGATGTATCCATGAGTATTTCCGAGCGCTCCTTCAAGGTCTCTGATTGATATGGGAGCATGAGTAGATTCTTGTCGAGTGATGCCTGCGTCTCTGAGGGTTTTCAGTAGAATGATGTTGATGGCGGTGCCAGCATCGATCAACGTTCTTTCAAATTTGTTTCTTCTGAGATTGACTGTGGTAGGCAGTCCCCAGTTGTACATATCTTGGTCTTTGGCTGGAGGCTCAAGAAGTATTCCCTGAATGGATTTTATTGACACGATGTGGTTCAGTGCTGTGAACATGTCTCTCCTTTGTGCCTTTGGCAGATAGAGAAATTCTACAGATTTGCTCGAGCAACGATTGAACTGCTTCTTTGAATTCAGAGAGCGCAAGGTTCTGATTGGAGAGGATTCTTGTGTACTCCTGGGATTTTACATTTTTTCTTCTGTTGGCTCTTTCCTAATGAACGACAATTTTATCGCACCATTTTGAACCCAAACTTCCAGTAACTCGATCACTCCTTCATGAGACAAGAGAAGTTTAAGTATGTCCGATCATTTTCCGTTCGATACTGGGTCGAGGTTTGTGCAAGATTAGTTATCCTTCTATGATTCTTTTGTAGGATGAAATGTTGGATGTCGCATGTTTGAGCAGAAGATTTCCTTTTGCCTTCTTGAGCAACAATGTTCATGTAATGTTGGACATTGTACTGTTTGTTTATCAGGCGTCGGCTTCTCCGAGGTTCCTCGACCTTGTAGACTTTGCTCAGTAAAGCAGGTGTAGTAGTCGCTGATCGTTTGGCTGCTTCATGAAGTTCTGATAAAGTGTGGAACCAGAGGTTTTCCAGCGAGTCTCTATAGACCGGGATCATTCTGTTGATGCACAAGTCTACAAGTTAATGCTATGTGACATTTGGGTCGTGGCAGTCCAAGCCTTGAACTGTGAACCATTTCACATAATCATCAGAATGTTCGCTACTCCTTTGAAACATCCTTCCTAGATCAGAGAGAGTGATTTGCTCTTACACAAAGAAGTATTTTCTGTAGAAAGCATTAATCTTCTCTCTCCAATCGGTGATACTTCCTGGTGCGATGTTTTTGTACCAGGTGTATGCTCTGCCTTTCAGAGACTTTGAAAATTCCTTCAGACGGACGACATGTTTTTCTCGTGTTCGCCCAATAATTCCAGAAACCGAGAAATATGTTTTTGAGTATTGCATGTTCCATCATAAAGAATAAATGTTGGATCGGTATAACCTTTGGAAGAGGAATCCTATGTATGGAAGCAGTATATGAAGGTTAGTGAAAATGGACAGATAATGCTTGCTTGTCTTTTCCTCGATCCTCAAAAAGTGCTCCATGTCTTCACAAGTGATACGACTTGAGGGTTCCATTGCTGGAGAGTCATATGCAGCTTTGAGGAATTCTTCATCATGTACAACATGGATTGGAGAGATTTTAGGATCAGCAGTTGAAGATGTTTCTTTAGCTTTTCCTTTCTCGCGTTGAGGTAGAGTTCGTTCAGACGCAAGCTTGTCTGTGAGAGTTTTGAGATAAGTACACAACTCTTTCTGTGTTGTAGCTACTTCAGTATGAACCTTCATGAGATAAACTATGGCAGGATGATTTTCTCTGGTTTCTTTAGGAGATCAACCGAAGAGTGGATTGCTGATGGCGCCAGTGCCGTCACTTGCAAGGGTGATCACTAGAGCATCAATGCTTGGAGGAGTATTAGTAGCAGGTTGCGCTGGAGGTGTGGTATTAGAGGTACCACTATATCTTGCAATGTTAAGGTTGGGTGTTGAACCCGAGTTGGTAACTGAACCATACCTATGATCGACCATCTTTGTGAGAACTGAGATTGTAACCGAGAGAATGATCTCCCACTGTGGTCGCCAATCTATAGATGGGGAAAAACGATTTGCTAGTTTTTGTGGAATTGAGGAGACGACCATACATAGGAGACTCCTTGAACCGAACGAAATGTTCAACCTCACACAGATGCACTGCAAGAAGGGAGTGCTTTGAATTCGAGAGATCAATCTGTAGTACCCCGGCCTAAACCAAGACAATGGCTGTACTAGAGTAAATTCGGTCACAAGAGAGGATGGGTCGATCTGTAGGATGGAAGATGATAAATGTGTGGAATCAATAGTAACCAAAGATTGTAGGTGTGTTGTGAATTCTGAATATGATAAGTTCTGAATGATTGAAATTGCTCAGTTGAGAGTAATTGCTAAATTGATGAGTTGATGATCCCGTGATGTCAATGAGATGTGAGATTCTCGTCGTTGTTGAAGTTGTTGTTCTCCTTTCAATCATGATTCAGAGACTTATTTATATTGATGGAATTGTAGACACCATGATCCCATGAAGTGTGACAGATTATGGAATCAAAGAGTGGGGAAGTAGAAATCGTGTTTGAAACCAGTTGCTCATCGTGCGGAGACTTGGTTGATTTTCCATCCACTACTTTGTTAACTCCTTCAAATGATTTCACGACTTGCTCACATTCCATTGTGTGTTTGAACACACGTGTCGTAGACCGCCAGACCAAAACCCTAGTTGATATCCCCCCAAGTGACACGATTGACGTCTCGTGGTTAGTTTAGTCAGTTTTTGACTTCATGATTTAATGGGACAATGAGTCCATGTATTTACTGAGTGGAACATGATTTTGTAAAACGTTCTGAAACTCATGAATTGAACATGGACATGATTCTCACGTTGATAGTTGAGGCGAGAAAATATTACTCTGATTTGTTGAATATTGATATTTGGACCAATATTCCTTGATTTGAGCAAGTATTGCTCTTATGAGCAAGTATTGCTCTTATGAGCAAGTATTGCACATCTAATGAATCATTGGTGCCGTGACCAAAATAAAGCATTAATTAAAATACTAGTGTAGAACCGAGTATAATTAATAAGAATACTGATCATGAGATCGTCATAAAATTATTAGTGTTTGAATCTGGAATTATGATCCTTGGACTCAAAAACCCTAATTTGATTAATTGATGGTTTATTTGAAAATTAACCATGGAATGAAGGAGAGACCGGCTTCATGGGACCGTGGGTCGACCATGTAGCGCCTAGATGCTCACGTGAGCAAATATCATGGTCTCCTGCAGACCAGTTGATTTGATGAAAGGATGATTAAATGTTGGTTTCATCGTTTACAAAATTACTGTTGTTCAGTATTAGGTGATAAAACCTAGATATGAGAGATAGGGACCGACCAAGAGAGCTTGGGACCGGCTCTTGGTTGTCAGGGGACCAATTGTTGGTCGTTTTAGCAATCCCTACATTGGTGGAAACCCTAATTAACTCCCTTTACTAGAATCAATGTAGAATTCTCATACGGACTCGGATTTTGATGGTCCACCCCTCCATTATGTACGGAAAAGAATTTCCTATTTTCAACCGCGGGAATATTTAGGTTTTAAGCTGGTTCGGGAGGCTAAAACAGACCGAGAGTAAAACCAAGAAGGATTCAAGGGGCCTGTCCCATGGTATTTTTCCTAATTTTATCATGTTTTCATGATTTTAGGAAAATACTAGGTATCACCACGGCCTACGGCCGGAGTTCAACCTCTTTCGATTTATTTTTGTTGTTTGGTCGACTGGTTAGTATTCTCCCACAAAATTTTACTCCGCTTGTAACTGATAGGGGCCGTTTTTAATTAGTTGGGTCATAATATTCGGGGTCTACGCCCGGGGTTCAACTTCTATCGGCTTTTTTAAGTTGTTTGTATCATCCGCTTTGTATACTTTAACCAGTATTTAAATAGCCAGGTTATAATATCGTGTTTAGTTAATTGTGTTATAGTAATCGGGACCTACGGTCCGAACAATATGAACGACCTAGTCCTTGGCTTGGGCTTGTGTTTCTGGTGTTTTGTTGGCCAGGTCAAACCAGCCGGGGCCTTACGGCCCGGCCATGGATTAGAAAAGCTAGAGTCCGTTAGTTGTGATTTTGTTGAATTTAGATATATGGTGGATAAGTTAGCCGAAACCGCATGCCCCAATGTTTTGTTAATCGGGTTCCAATAATTATGAACAACCTAGTGCTTAGCTAGATCTTGTGTTTGTTGGTGTTTTTGTACGTGGATTGGAAAATCTACGTTCCTCCGTGGCACTTGTATTAATATTAGTTATGATTTGGTTGAATTTAGAGGTAGAGCGAATAAATTAGTCGGGGCATAGGATCCAGTGTTTTATTAGTCAGGTCGTAGGTCCGGGAGTTGAGTTTATAGATCATTCGGAGCCTGCAACCCCAATTTTTTGTTGGTCGGATTAAATCATCTGTGCCTACAGCCCGGGCCTTGGTCCCATTACATTTCTTTTAAGAATCAATATTTGACATTAATGCTAATAGTATCAAATAGGAAACTACGTTGGATTAGAAAATCCAATTATATTAGGAAACTTAATCGCGATGATCATAATGCTACCGTAATTACGACTAATAACTACGGCAGTGCTAGCTTCGGACACCTTGATTTTTAGCCAAAATCGATTTACATCTTTGTTCGCCTTTAATTTTTCTTCGATTCCACATGTATTGATAATGGCAGGATTAAAAAAATGTTTTTTTGGAAGGGGACATGTTCTTTACCACCAGTGCACTCTTTATTGCAAAAGTAGGGATTATAAAGGAAAGCTCTGCAAAAATACAGAGGCCAATAATTCTAAGATTTATCCTTGCCCTTACTTCGTCCACCATGTCCAGTTTCCCATACGAAAGTTCTCAATCCCATTATATGGAGGAAGTAATCTTTCTTCCATAGTTACGTTAGTAGCCTGACTTTCCTTTAGTTTCCCGTGAATAAAGCTAACGGTGGCAATTGAATTCATCATTTGTCTTGTACGTATTAGTCACATCAAAGTATGGGCTAATTAGTATACCGTGTTTCCTCAGAGAAAGGGGGATGTATTTATTATTAGCAAAGGAAACCTTTTAAATTAGGAAACCGAATGGAACGTGTGTGGATTGTTCTTAGTTAAGAAACCGGGTCATATAAGGAAAGATAACAATTCTTGCAAACTCTAACGGACGGACAGATAGATACCTCCTATAGCCAACGGACGGATGGATAGATATCTCCCCAACTCATATTCCATCCGTTGGATTGCCGAAATCAATGGCCGTCTATTACCCAAGACAGACAACACTTCTTTTTATAATATAGATGATAAAACCAAGGAATTTGTTAAAACTAAGGAGTTTTGTTAAAATCAAGGAGTTTCCATGTGATGAGGAAAACATAAAAAATAATAATAACAAAATAAGGGATGTGTGGGACCGGCTTGGGCATGGTTGGCGGGCTAGGGCCCGGCCCCGTGAGTTTTCCCTAATTTTATGTATTATTTCATGATTTGAAGGAATTTCATAATTTGAAGAAAATATCATGAAATCAAGGAATTTCATGGGATTAAGGAAACATGAAAAATATAATAATAATAAAAGAAAACATGTGGGGCCAGCTAGGGCATGACCGTCCGGCTATGGCATGGTCCCACGGGTTTCCTTAATTTTATATTATTTTTCATGGGATCAAGGAAATATCATGAGATTAAGGAGTTTTCATGAGATTAGGGAAATAATAATAAAATGATGAGGAACCATGAGGTGTGGGGCCGGCCGGGATCCAGGCATGGCCGGTTGGCCAATGATCACGGCCCCACAATGTTTTCCTTAATTTTATATTATTTCCTTCGTGCGAAGGAAGCACCATGAAATTGAGTTTCATCAAAACAGAGGATATTTGTTCAAATGAAAGGATTTTCATCAGATCAAGGAAAATAATAAAAAATATGTGATAAAATATAAAACTAGCGTGGGATTGGCCACGGCACGGTCGGTGGGCCCATGCTCCCAGCGCATTGGTCAATATTTTAATTATTTATTATTTTCTTTCCTATTTTGCATAGTTCTTCGTTTCGTCGTATTTTAAAATACTCGTTCGTGTGGTGATTGCTAGTGCGTCGTTGTTGAGTACACTTGCACCTTTAGAGACGGGGCTTGCTCAGAGGTAGCTCAGACACCCATGTGTTGAATATTTATTACTAACCCATGGAATTCTGCTGGGAAGAACCATGGTTTGCAGTAATGAAATACTGCGAAAATATTTGAATATTTTCGGAAATTCAATGGATGAATCCAAGAATTTAGGAATAATTAACTTGTGGCTCTATACTAGCAGAGCAAGCTATTTAGGAGCATTAATTATCCCGATATATGCTTGCTGGAGCTTCATATCCTTTATATAGTTAGGGTAAACTCGTTGTTTGTATCATGAAGACGTTATCGCTCTATACTAGCAGAGCAAGCTGTCTAGGAGCCGTCCATCTTGTGATACTATATAGAAATAATTACTGAAGTGTTCAGTAATCATAAGATATGTTGTTGCCTATCCGTGAGACTACATATCTATATGTACTCTGAGATAAAGTATTCTCAGTCAGAGGATTCGATGAGAGATCCGTGTCTCAATACTCACGTCTGACTACTGGATCATAGGTTCGTATAATTATGGGTTTACGATTTTAGCCTTTGTCTAAAATCCACCATCTACAGCTGATATCAATTTTATGTTGATTGGTGTCACTAGGGAAGAGGACAATGGTGCTTAAAACTTTTATCTAACGAATGAGGAAAAATCATACTAAGGGGGAGTAACATATCATATGATTGGGATAACAAAGACGTGCGGATTGAAAATCTACCTATCTCACCTTTAGGGGGGGTATAAGCTTTGTTGTTATAGTGTAGCTGCTGCATTTTTTTGGACAGGTTATATGTTGCAGATTCGGGAATCAAGCGTATGTGTAATGAATTCTTGTAATTTGTTTATCCATATGATTGTAAGAGTTTTGTCACTAAAATTGACAAAGGGGGAGATTGTTAGAGCATTGCTCGGTTGAACCCACCAAGCGTTGGTATGTCAAGTTTGGTTGTCATATTTTAGTGAACCAAAACACATTTAAGAGTCGCTTGATTTAAATGTACTAGAGTCAACTTCTTATAGGTTAGCTTGAAAGTATTAGGGTGAGACATTACAATTATTGCGAAGACTTGAAGAAGTGAAGAAGTACAGAGCTACAACCAAAACATCATCCTTCTACTTGAGGTTAGTGATATTTGACTTGAACTGTTTCATTCCATAATGTATCTTTCAAGTCGTGCATATTGAAAACATAAAACTACGAAGCATGAACACTCTAGATAGACATAGTATTAAGGAATACAATATGAAGTTTCTTGTTTAACCATTAAACTTTGTATATAAGACATCGACATAATCGTATGAATGCTATTGTGATTATGTATGGGTATGAGGTGAGGATTTCATCTTAGGGAACAATGTTTACATGTGTTTTAAGGAATTAAGTTCATGATATGTGTTGTGAACCGAAAAGGAAATCGCCAGGCTTTATTGGGGTTGTTATTCATTGCAAATCTTATGAAAGACCAATAGGTGAAATCTCTTACGGCCATTCAATTTAAAGTCTTCTTTGGGATTGAGAAGCTCTAGCGCGACCCGTTGGTGGGAAACTAGATATTACGGTTTATCTTTAGTTTTCGTATTGATTTGATTGGCTAATGGTGGTTGAATTTTGATTGCACCTAGTTTGTTTATGCTTGAGAATCTTCTCTTCTGATATAAGATTCACTCAAACTAGTTCAAGGTTTCGACAGGTATCTTTAGACTGTTGTTAGATCTAAAGACGATCTTATGATAATCCATTGTTAATAGACTCCGTTTTGTGTGTGATTGATCACAAGAGATTCAAGTAGTTGTGTGCAGGTGTTTATTGAAGATCTAAGAATATTTGAAGACAAATAAGAGATAGAAGATTTCTTACTTGGTTTTATAATCTTTGGTGTGCACAATACTTGTTTTAGTAAAAGAGGATCCAACTATAATTGATTTATCCTTTGGGTATTTTGATATAATAGTTGAGAAGATCTGTATCAATACAATTCTTTGGACTAAGAGTGTTGTTGGCTTAATCTTACCGATTTCCCTTTGGGTGATTGAACATAAGATAGATCTTGGAACCTGGCAAAGGAGTTTATGTTAAGATAAACAAGGGAACCTTTGCGCAACTCATATCACTTGGTTGAAGAGAGTTGATACCAAACAGATTTGTTGTTCCTTTACTGTTTGGAATACGAACCAAAGGAATTGGTCCAAGTACGTGACTTGTTTACAGTTTGGATACGTGGGAATACAGACGGAACTAGTTGAACTATAGGTTTAGTTGATTGGTGTCAACTATACGAAGTTGGTTTATTTTGTATAGCGTCTTAATCATGAGAGTATTCCATTCTGGACAAGGTACCAGGGTTTTTCTGCATTTACGGTTTTCTCGTTAACAAAATATTGCTGTGTAATTTACTTTATATTTTCGCATTATAATTGTTTTTATTTTAATTAAATTAAATTGCACAAATGTTAATTCCTATTTACTTGATACGTGAATCCTACTGTGTTTGGTTAAGTCCGAACCTTTGTATCAAGTAATCATACTTCGTTGTTATATTGTCTCAATCTCGTATCCATATATGATCACACGAAGTGTGAACCGATTAGTTTCATTATCTCGACTCAGTCCATAGACAATCACTTTCGGAGAAAGAACTTATAGGAAGGAAAAGTAATAGCTTGAGGCATATTTGTGTACCCTCGCCTTTTCAATATGTGCCACTATTAGTTCCTACTACCATTATCAGTGCATCTCCCGGAACATCAATCAAGCGTCGGTTTGAGCTAAGTATTTTTTTCTCAGTTAATTACGAATGTTGTCATTATTTCCAACATTCTAAAGGCAATATATTACTACTATAGTTTTCTATAACAACATGGGAAAAAGTATTGTTGACAAACCTGCTAAGTTAAGTGAAAAAGACTTTAAACTATGGCAATAAAAATGTTGTTTTTTCTCAAAGACTGTAGGGCGCCTAAAAAGACCAAAAATGATCCAAAACAGAAAAATAAGGCGAACATAGTAGATGATTCTGGATATTTTACTGGCATGGTGTCTGAAGTCAACCTTGTCTCTAATATGACCAATGTGAGAGATTGGTGGTTAGATTCTGGAGCCACTAAGCATGTCTACAAGTTCAGAAATGCTTTATCCTCCTATGCCATAGTATGAGACGATGCGAAACTGTTTATGGGAAACTCTTTAACCGCGAAAGTGGCGGGGAAAGGCAAGGTTGAACTGGAGCTCACTTTAGGAAAAACTCTCGCATTAAATGACACGTATCACGTCTCGGACATATGCTAGAATCTTATCTCAGAGACCATCTTACTAGGGAAAGGTTTTAAAATTGTTGTTGAGTCTAACAATGTTGTAATCTCTAAGAGTGATGACTTCGTAGGAAAAGGTTATGTCACTGATAACATGATTAAACTTAGTTTACTTGCTTTGAACATGAATATTAATGCATCTTCTTCTTCTTATATTTGTGACTCCTCACATGTTTGGCATGATAGACTTGGACATCTTAATTTCAAATCCTTGGAAAGACTTGCTAATTTAGGTTGCATTCCTAAAATAAACATTGACAAAAATCATAAATGTGAAATTTGTGTTGAATATAAATATGCAAGAAAACTATTTAATAAAAAGGTTAAACGTAGAACAGTTCCCTTAGTTATACACTCGGATTTAGGATATTTGAAATCAACACCAACTAGAGGTGGTAAAAAATGGTACATCACTTTTATAGATGATTACTCACGATACTTCCAAGTTTATCTTCTTAGAAGTAAATATGAGGCTTTAGAGGCTTAGAAAAAAGGCTATAGATAAAAGGAAGGATTGGATTTCTTTGATACATATTCACTGGTCACTATAATCACTTCTATTAGGATGTTGATTGCTATTTCTTCTATTTATGACTTGCATATACATTAGATGGATGTTAAGACTGCATTTTTATATGGTGAATTGAATGAAGAAATTTATATGGACTAACCTGAAGGTTTTGTTGTGAAAACAAAGTATGCAAATTGAACAAATCTCTGTATGGTTTAAAATAAGCACCTAAACAGTGGCATGAAAATTTTGATTGTGTAATGATATCTAATGGCTTCAAGGTTAATGAATCCGATAAATGTGTTTACATTAAATATGTGGATGATTCTCATGTTATTGTGTGCCTGTATGTTGATAATATGCTCATATTAGGCGGTAACCTTGATATTATTAATACCACTAAAACCATGATTAACGAAAACTTTGACATGAAAGACTTAGGCCCTGCTGATGTAATCTTAGGGATGAAAATCAAAAAGACGTCTGATGGATATATTCTTAGTTAATCTCTTTATGCTGAAACTGTACTTAAGAGATTTAATCATGAAAATGGTAAACCTGTATATACTCCTTATAATCCTGCTTGTAACTTGAAAAAGAACAAGGGTGAGGGAATTTCTCAACTTGAGTATTCTCGCGTTGTTGGTAGTATTATGTATTTGATGAACTATACAAGACCTAATATTACCTATAATGTGAATAGATTGAGAAGGTACACTTGCAACCCTGAGTGGGATCACTGGAATGCTCTCTACAGAGTTTTATGATAACTGAGAGGAACTTCAAACTATTGCTTAAGTTTTGGGAAGTATCCTGCTGTGCTGGAAGGGTATTGTGAAGCCAACTGGATATCAGACTCAAATGAGTGAAAATCCACTAGTAGGTACATCTTCACACTTGGAGGTGCGTCTGTGTCATGGAAGTCTTCCAAACAGACATGTATAGATCGATCCACTATGGAGTCTGAGTTTATAGCCTTGGAGAAAGCTAGAGAGGAAGTTGAATGGATACGAGGTTTCCTATGAGGAATTCCACTCTGGCCCAAGCCTGTGTCTTCGATCGCCATCTACTGTGACAGTCAAGATGCTATTGGTTGTGCAAGGAATAATATATACAACGGAAAGTCTATACATCTACAAAGAAGACACAATACGGTGAAACAACTACTCTCTACTAGTATTATCTCTATAGACTTCGTAAAGTCCAATGATAATATTGCAGATCCTTTGAAAAAAGGTTTATCTAGAGAGGCAGTTAGATCCACATCGAGGGGGATGGGACTTAAGCTCATAGAATAAATCACCATGAAGGATACTCAACCTTATAAATGGATCTCCAAGATCAAGTTTCAATGAGACAACTAATTTAAGGTGAAATCGAGAAAGCACTATCTATATCCCTCCCTATGATGTAACTGTGTGATAGTGCTACCTGCATGATTTATGATGATCTATTGATATCCTAATGGGTTACATAGCTTTGTTTAAAGTGGGGTGTGGCAGGACACTCTTAATGGACTCACCTATGTGGATGTTGGAAGTAGGGCCGCTTTATATGAGAATTTGAGCTGATTCTCTAGAGACATTCATCGAGTCTGAGATTTAGCCCACGGCCAAAATGGGCACAAATGCAAGAGCTTGGCAGCTTTTCCTTGAGACATCAAGTGTGGTTGTTATTTATGAATTGCATTCACTGTTGGCGGTTGAAGATATTGTGTTCACCGTTACAACAAGCAGTTCCCGTAACCTCTCGCTAAGTTAAGGTTCAATCTCTTGGATACCTTAGCCAAATTTTGATGTCTTCTATTTTCTCGTGTTTTTTCGATATGTTTTATCATTCATGTAGGGGATTGTTAGAAAAAATGGGTTTTGAAAAGCATGGACCATGACTTGATCCCTAGACCTATTGCCCACTAGTTGTTTTTTCATTTGAATAGATAAAACAATAGTCCCACATCGAATAAAATCGTAAGAGTTTTAGACATAATTACCATGGGTTTTGCCTAAAGGGCATTTCCCTTTAGGTATACACACTTTTATTTTAGGGAGAAGACCAAGACTATGGCAAGGTTTCCTTTCCCGTACGCGCGATGCTTCACACCGAAGCACGCACGTCGCCGCCATCCGTCCGGTCGGGCGGGCCGAGCTCGAGATCGGGTGTGGGTATGGGTTCACATACTGAATATGGGGAAAAACGATTTTCTGGTTTTTGCGGAATTGAAGAGACGACCATGCGGAAGAGATTCCTTGAACCGAGAGAAATGTTCAACCTCACACAGATGCACCGCTATGAAGGGGATGCTTTAAGTTCGAGAGATTAATCTGTAGTACTCCGGCCTAAACCAATACAATGGCCGTTCCAAAGTAAATTCGGTCACAAGAGAGGATGGGTTGATCTGTAGGGGGGGGAAGCTAAGAAAATGTGTGGAATCAATGGTAATCAAAGATTGTAGGTGTGTTGTGAATTCTGAATGATTGAAATTACCCAATTGAGAGTAATTGCTCAATTGATGAGTGAGGCGTGAAATCGTCGTTGATTTCGTTGCTGCCGTTCTTGTTCTTTCAATTATGATTCAGAGACTTATTTATATTGATGGAATTATAGACACCATGATCCCATGAAGTGTGATAGTTGATGGAGTGAAAGAGTGGAGAGGTGGAAATAGTGCTTGAAACCAGTTGCGCTCATCATGCGGAGACTTGGTTAATTTTCCACCCACTACTTTGTTAACTCCTTCAACCGATTGCACAACTTGCTCACATTCCATCGTGTGTTTGAACACACGTGTTGTAGACCGCTAGACCAAAACCCTAGTTGATATCCCCCCGAATGACACGATTGATGTCTCGTGGTTAATTTAGTCAATTGTTGATTTCATGACTTCGTGGGACGATGAGTCCACATATTTGCTGAGTTAAACATGATTTTGTAAAATGTTCTGAAACTCATGAATTAAGCGCGTCTGCTGAGACAATGGTGGATCCTCACGTTGAGGTGAGCAAGTGTTGCTCGATAATTTATTTAATATTGATAGTTCCAATATTCGTTGATTCGAGTAACTATTGCTCATCTGAGCAAGTGTTGCTCATCCGATGAATTATTGGCAACGTTACCAAAATAAAATATTAATTAAAGTGTCGGTAGTTGAACCGAGCATAATTAATAAGAATACTGATCATGATATCATTTTAAAATTATTAGTGTTTGAATTTGGAACCATGATCCTTGGATTCAGAAACCCTAATTTGATCAATTGATGACCAATTGATGGTTTATTTGAAAATTAACCATGGAATGAAGGAGAACTGGCTTCATGGCACCATGGATCGACCATGAAATTCTCATATGCTCATGTGAGCAAAAACCAAGACCTCTTTGAAGAGTTGGTGAGTTCATGAAAGAATGATTAAATGCTGGTTTAATCATTTATTGAATTACTATTGGGTTCAGTATTAGGTGATAAAACCTAATTAATTATGAAAAGGTGAGGGACCGACCAAGGGGTCATGAAATCGTCCCTGGGTGGTCACGGGATCAAATGATGATCGCTCCGTCAAATTCTGAAATTATTTGGAGAGCTTTTGGACCCAATACGTGCAATTGCGCAAATTAGGTCAAAATGTGAAAACACATGGGACTGGCTCATTGTGAGCCAAAAATCCAACCCTGGTCGGTCAACGTAACATGCTTTCGTCGTTGAGACATCCGTGTCTCAGTCCTGAGAATTTTGATATTTTCTGGTGCACGTTTGAGCGACCATTTGAGAAAATATGACAAAATTAGGGTTTTTTGATAAAACCGTCAAAACTTCATCGGATGAAGGAAAATAATGAAAATGTGAAAGAATTATGAAGTGTGGGACCGGTCATGGCTAAGGCATGGCCGCCGGCGAATGGAGTCATCCACACGTTTTTCCATAATTTTTGTAATGTTTTTTCATGATTTTAGGGAAATATGATAAAACGAAAGAGTTTTGCTAAAATTAAAGAGTTTTGTTGAAATCAAGGAGTTTCCATTAGATAAAGGAAACATAAAAAAATAATAATAAATAAAACAAGGGACGTGTGGGCGTGTGGGACCGGCTCGGAGCATGGTTGGCCGGCCAGGGCCCGGTCCCGTGCGTTTTCCCTATTTTATGTTATTTCATGATTTGAAGGAATTTTCATAATTTGAAGGAAATATCATGAAATCAAGGAATTTCATGGGATTATGAAAACATGAAAACATGCTAATAAAAAGTGGGACGTGTGAGCCACCTAGGGTTTGGCCGGCCGGCCATGGCCCGTGCACACGAGTTTCCCTAATTTTTATTATTTTTCATGGAAATATCATGAGATTAAGGAGTTTTCATGAAATTAGGGCAATAATAATAAAATAATGAGGAACAATGAGGTGTGGGGCCGGCTAGGACCAAGGCATGGACGGTTGGCCAATGGTCACGGCCCCATCATGTTTTCCCTAATTTTATATTATTTCCTCAGCGCGAAAGAAGCGCCATGAAATTCAGGAGTTTCCTCAAAACAAAGGATATTTGTTCAAGTGAATGGCATTTCATGAACTCAAGGAAAACAACAAAAATATGATAAAAATATGAAACTGGTGTGGGATTGACCACGGCACGGTCGGCCGGTCAGTGGGTCCATGCTCCCTGCACCTTGGTCAATTTTTAATTATTTGTTATTTTTTCATCCTATTTTGCATAGGTTCATCATTTCGTCGTATTTTGAAATACTCGTTCGTGCGGTGATTGTTAATGCATCATCGTTGAATACACTTGCACCGTTTGAGACAGGGCTTACTCAGAGGTAGCTATGATGCCCGTGCGTTGAATATTTATTACTAACCCATGGATTTCTGCTGGGAAGAACCATGGTTTGCGTAATGAAATATCAGCGAAAGTATTTGAATATTTTCAGGAATTCTGCGGATGAATCCAAGAATTTAGGTTTGAGACAGGGCTTGCTCAAAGATATCTATGATGCGCGTTCGTCGAATATTCATTACTAACCCATGGATTTCTGCTGGGAAGAACCATGGTTTGCGTAATGAAATATCTGCCAAAATATTTGAATATTTTCAGGAATTCTGCGGATGAAACCAAGAATTTACGTTTGAGAAAGGGCTTGCTCAGAGATAGCTCCGATGCCCGTGCGTCGAATATTCATTACTAACCCATGGATTTTTGCTGGGAAAAATCATGGTTTGCGTAATGAAATATCTGCGAAAATATTTGAATATTTTCAGGAATTCTGCGGATGAATCCAAGAATTTAGGTTTGAGACAGGGCTTGCTCAGAGATATCTCCGATGCCCGTGTGTTGAATATTCATTACTAACCCATGGATTTCTACTGGGAAGAACCATGGTGTGCGTGATGAAATATCTGCGAAAATATTTGAATATTTTCGGAAATTCTGCGGATGAATCCAAGAATTTAGGAATAATAAATTTATGGCTTTATACTAGCAGAGCAAGCTGTCTAGGAGTATTAATTATTCTGATATGAGCTTGCTGGAGCTTTATATCCTTTATATAGTCAGGGTAAACTCGTTGTTTGTATCCTAAAGACGTTATCGCTCTATACTAGCAGAGCAAGTTGTCTAGGAGCCGTTCATCCCGTGATACTATATAGAAATAATTACTGAAGTGTTCAGTATTCATGAGAGATGTCGTTGTCCAGCTGTGAGACTACATATCTACATGTACTCTGAGAGAAAGTATTCTCAGTCAGAGAATTCGATGAGAGATCCGTGTCTCAATACTCAAATCTGACTGCTGGATCAGAGGTTCGTATAATTATGGGTTTACGATTTTAGCCTTTGTTGAAAATCCACCATCTACATTAAGTCCCCTACTTAGTGAGGAAAGCTGTGTTCCTCAGTCAGCATTGAATGGTGATTTTCCGTTCATAAACAATATAAGTAATTGAACTTAGTCGTAAGTTAAGATGTTACCGGATTTCGAGCATACCATGACTTGAATGAATATCCCAGTAGCATGATAGAATATCGTTTGATGAGCATAAGTCGGTGTTGAACCGCTGATTTGGACGATGGGACCTTGGTCGTTTAGGATTCGCAGGCCGGGTCCATGAAAATAAATCCTTGTTTTAGGAATAGACGCTCGTTTGTTCGTTAGTTTAAGGAACAAACAAAATAGACCTGAGTTTAATGATATAAAATTTTGTCTATGAGCTTTCACGAAAAACAAAATTTTATCTTTGTGAGATTTCACAAAATGAAATAAACTCTCGTTCCAAAGGTGAATGCTCGTACGAGAGAAAAGTTTTTTTTTTAGAAGACATGCGTTTGTTAATAAAAAATTTGTCTATGAGCTTTCATTAATTTTTTTTATTATCGATATGTGAGCGTTCACAAAATTTTGAAAATATACCCTCGCTTCAAAGACAGATGCTCGTGCGAGGGAGCAAAATATATAGATATATTTTTTAAATTTTACGTGAGTTTCACGTTGAATATATGTATTTTGTAAAATCAATGTTTTGATTTTGAACAACTGTTTGAAATTAGACAATTACTCATGGTGAAATAATGTCTGTGAGTTTTCGTAATTCCATGGTGAATGTTCACACAATAGAAATGTTCATGATTTTATGAAAAATATGAATTTTTGAACGTCTTTTGTAGGTTCGAAGAGACGAACGATTTTGGAGTGTTAACTCTAGCATTACTATCACTATCGTTAGTGGAAGCGTAAAAATGTAAGAGTTAAGAGTTACCATTTTCGTAGACGCTGATGTGAGCATCCTGATTATTTCTGTTGTGCTTTAATTCCACTTATTTGATGAAATCTGCATCTACGGATGATATACTGAAGTAGGAATGTTGTATGGACGTCACAACAACTTTGCAAGAATGACCGGTTCCCATAACGATGCTTCCATAAATGATATCTCTACAGATGCAGCTTCAAGAAATGGTGCTTCTGGGACCTCTGAGTGATGGTGAGAGATCCTTCATACTGAGTTGTACTTATGCTTATTTCATTAGATTTACCACAGGATGATCGTATAGTGTAATCATGGATAGGTGTAGACTCCACATAAATGAAAGAAAGTCTACAGGAGAGGAGAACCAAAAGTAAGGACTACAGGATGTTAGCAAATAACGTGCAGTCACCAGCCGTTTCTTTGGTGAGTTGTTAGCGCTCCTTGTGTCACGACTTTTCCCTAACCGTGCAATTAAGATCACGATGCCAAGGTTTGTTACTTCTTTTAGACTTTTTCTCCATCGATTGAAGGACTTCGACTTGTTCCCGGGCAAACAATCCAGCATTGATGAAGAAGTCGATGTAAGCATGCAAGCGATCGTGGCATCTTCTTGAATGAAATAATAATTATTGTTGATGAGTCCAGGAAGAAATAATTTTAGATAAGCAGCATGTTGATGAAGTGCACTCTTTTTTGGGGCATGGGGATATGAAGAATTCCCAAAATCCCTAACCAAATGGAGATAGCGGCGTTATCAATGGAGATTCCGGTATTGTCGAGCCTTCAAATGATTTAGAGACTCCCTTAGTAAGTATATCTCATGTAAATATTCATAGAAGTATGAAGTTGCTGATTTGTGAATGAATGAATGAGAATCCATGTGAGTATACGAGTAAATTCGTTGAAGTACGTCACCAGAAAATTTCAGACTTCAGCCTTTAATAGAAACGCTGTAGAATCTTCGTTCAAAGTTGGATTTTCAAGGTCTGCATATGTATCTTCGTGCCCAGAAAATTTCCAAGATTTAACATAGAATCTTTTTGAGTTTAGAGCATGTTTAGGACCTGAAAAATTCGAAACAATAAACTTCCAGGAGACTTTCAGAACTTTTTCAGATTGTATGTTGTCAGATGTTTCGGTCACATCTCTTTACTCGATTCTTCAATTGTTGTGAATTTTGGATATGTTATATATGATATACATTCGAATAGAATTTTATATGACCCATCCCTATATTCTTCACCAATTGCTCCCAGATCACCTCTTTGTGCATGACATTGAAAAATCATCTCAGACGAGCTTGTTGTAAAACACCCCGTTGCATCTTCAAACCATTGGCTCGTGTCTCAAACGGTTGGTGAAGGATTTTGATGTCATTGATTCATTTTAGATCAGGAACCCTCGATTGATACATGAGCATAGAGGTGCTCGCAGTGCCATCTTCTGTTAGTAGTAGAAACATTACTTCTGAAACCCTGGTCACGGGACCATAGCTGATGTTGCTCTCAAGATGGGATGATGTAATGACCATGGTCTCATGTCCCGGTGGTAGCATTACTTTTATGATGAATAATTAGCACACGAGAGTCTGGTGACACGAGTCTTAGACTGTGAAACTGATCGTCATGGTCAGTGGACCGTCAGTCCCCAGTATTTTGTTAAATATGTCCTTTTCGTTTTCTCTTCTTCTGACAAGACTTAGATAGAGGACCCGGGTGGAAATTTATGTAAAGACCTAGGTGATAAAAGTTGGAGGTACCTTGATGAAGGACTTAGCGAAAAGACCTGGTGGACATCGATCGATTGTAGAGGTTATGAATCCCGTCCACGAATTTCTGCTTGTATGTAGTATGCCCTGGAAGCTGTAGGAACCTCACACGACGTCAGAATTTGATGCTTGATCCCAAATTTTGAAGCTAAGAGACCGAGTTATCACATGATAGAAGAATCACTCAATTTGGAGTTGTATATGTCCGCCAACGAAACGTGCACATTTGCAATTTGTAATCCCGTACAAATTTTTTAGGCTTCGTAGACCTGACGGTAAAGGCCATATATTTCAGCTCGTATATCCGATTAATGTGCCATTTTTGTATGTTGTATAAGCGACATATACAAATATCTTTCGTTGAGGAAGAATTGTCCCATTCCTCATCCATTGGTACGTTTTTGCAAACCCATGACCTGAAGTGTGTTGTATCTCATTTGTGGAGGTGATGAGAACATCTTATAGAAGACTTTGGATTGTGCCCACCAGTCGTGCAAGCTTTGGGAAGACCTTCATGTGAGTATGTTGTCAGGTCTACACATCTTGATATGAATCATTAGTTCTTGGAGAAGTCTGCTTCATGTGTAACACTTCAGAGAATGGTTAATTGATGAAGCCATGAATATGTTGCTCCTGAGACCGTTGTTGATGCTGAGATCACTGTTGAATTTTCTTCAGACATTCTTATTGATGCTGAGACCATGGACAGAGTTCCTCATATATCCTTGTTGATGCTGAGACCATGTACGGAGTTCCTCAGGTATCCTTGTTGATGCCGATACTATGGTCGGAGTTGCTTAAGAGATTGAAAAGTTTAAAACCATGATTTATTGACATAGCCTTCACTCCTCCATCCCGTGAGCCTTTTCATTCACGAACTCGTTGGCGGGTTGAGCATCTCTGAGACGAAAATATTTTGGAGTTCAATATGAATTCTTCTGAACAATATAATTTTACTGTGAACTGGATTCATCAGTGAGTCGACGTTGTTGCGGCAGATTGCATCAGCAGCCTCCATTCTGGGTGTGATCGGTGAAGAGAAGAAGTTCCTCAGTCGTGCAGGAGCTTGTGATGTAGAGATATTCCGTTGGTGAAATTTCATGGAATCACACCAGGTTGCAATAGCTTGTTATGTAGATAACATTTATTGAAATAAAACTGATTTCTCCAGTAAGATCAAGTCCCCAGCGTATGTTGAAGGAATTCGTGCCATCGATGGATGAACGATGTTGCATCTGCTTCATAAGTCTTGTCATGGAGATAGTGAAGACTTAGCGATTTTAGTTCAGTTTCACTTTGATCGTGACGGTGGTGAATCAGTGCGTCATCATCGAGATGTTTGTGCTGAAGCTAGAGGCGCCATTATAGAAGGTGTACTCTTTGATTGGGAGTAAAATTTGAAGACTTCTTAGATGCTTGAGCGTTGAGGAATCGTATCATTCATGCTTCAAATATCTTTAGGATTGATCGTCTTGGCCCTGAGTATCTTCTATTAATTCAGCATCCTTTTAGTTGCGGTAGTGGGATTTAACACTTGTGCAGACATCAAAGCTTTATGATTTGGTTGAACACACGGACACTCGTGCAAGGCTATGGAGAAACGCCCAAAGCGTTCTTTTCCAGGCTTAGACATTACCTCAGTAATGAATATCATAGTGTGATGCTCGATTCAGAGAAGTGTCAATGCGGTGAGGCTACCATTCATAACGTTGAGTGCGGAACCTCTTGATGAATGTCTATGCATCTTTTGCAGGTTCTTGATTCAACCTTTTCAAAGTTCAAAATTCCTCCAAGTGCTCTGATGATGGAATGTCCGTCAAACCTTCTGGATCAGAACTTTCTTCATTGGAGAGATGTGTAACCAAATGCGCTTTGTAAGTATCCATCTTTTTAGCGTGGATCCACACTCGTCTGAAGGACATGTCATATCCTGTATCCTTCTGATTACGCAAAACTTGGTTTCTGTCCAGGTTAGACTTCTGTTCACTTTGAGAGTGATGTAGCCATGAGTATTTCTGAGCGCTCCTTCAAGGTCTATGATTGAGATGGGAGCATGAGTATCTTCTTGTCTAGTGATGCCTGCGGCTCTGAGGGTTTTCAGTGGAATGATGTTGATGGAGGTGCGATCAACGTTCTTCCAAATTCGTTTCTTCTGAGATTGACTATGGTAAGCAGTCCCCAGTCGTGCATATCCTTGTGGATGAAAGCTCGAGGAGTGACAGACATCTGATACAATGTAATTCGGTGCACTTCCACAGATATGCTCGATCAACGATTGAATTGCTTATTCGACTGGTTGTTCAGAAAGAGTGAAGGTTTTGATAGGTAGAGGATCTCCGTGCACTCCTTCAGTCCCCAAGTTGAGTTCTCCTGACTCGACCTTTTCTTTAAATATGCTCTTCAAAGTCTTGCAATAACTTTTGGGATGACTGACAAACGTATGGAAGCGACAGTACCGAGGATTTTCCGTGGCATCTTCAGTTGGTTCCTTATTGACATATGGCAACTTGATTGCACCGTCTTGAATCCATTCCTCCAGTAATTCGATGACTTCTTCAATGGAGCAGGGAAAGTCAGTTGCTTCTGGAGCCTCGGTATGCTAAGGAGAAGTTTGCACGTTATCCTTCTTTTGTGCCTTTGAAGGGGTGGAAGAAGTATGATTGCGTTGTGGTTCAGCTTTCCGCTTACTCCCTTCTATGACAGCATTTGTGGAAGGCTTCAGGTTGTACTGCTTATTGACCAGACATCTGCTTCCTCGTGTATTTCCAGGAATCGAGAAACGTGTTCAGTGTTCCCTGTTTCGTTGTATAGTGTAAACGTTGGGGAAGTGTAGCCATTTGGGAGAGGAATTCGTTGTGTAGTAGAAGGATATAGAGGTTGATGACGATGAACCGATGGTGTCTTGTATTTTCCTCGATCTTCCGCGTTCCAAGTCTTCACGGGTGATGAAGCCTGCAAGTTCCTTTGTTGGAGAGCCATCTGCAACTTTGCGTAATTCTTCATCATGTACAACATGGATTGGAGAGATTTCAGGATCAGCAGTTGAAGATGTTTCTTTAGCTTTTCCTTTCGCGTTGATGCTGAGTTCGTTCAGACGCAAGCTTGTCTGTGAGAGTTTTGAGATAAGCACACAACTCTTTTTGTGTTGCAGCTACGTCAGTCTGAACCTTTATGAGATCAATTATGGTAGTCTGATTTCCTTAGGTTTCTTCAGGAGATCAACCGAAGAGTATATTGTTGATGGCGCTAGTGCCGTCACTTGCAGGGGTGATCACTGGAGCATCAATGCTTGGAGGAGTGACATTAGCGGTACAACTAGAGCTTGCGATATTAGGATCGGGTTTTGAACCCGGATTGGCAGACCTAAGACCGACCATCCTTGTGAGAATTGAGATTGTAACCGAGAGAATGATCTCCCACTGTGGTCGCCAATCTGTAGATGGGGAAAATGATTTGCTGGTTTTTTCGGAATTGAGGAGACGACCGTGCGGAAGAGATTCCTTGAACCGAATGAAATGTTCAACCTCACACAGATACACCGCTACAAAGGGGGTGCTTTAAGTTCGATAGATCAATCTGTAGTACTCCGGCCTAAACCAAGACAATGGCCGTTCTAGATTAAATTCAGTCACAAGAAAAGATGGGCTGATCTGTAGGAGGAAAGCTAAGAAAATATGTGGAATCAATGGAAATCAAAGATTGTAGGTGTGTTGTGAATTCTGAATAATATAAGTTATGAATGATTGAAATTACCCAGTTGAGAGTAATTTCTCAATTGATGAGTGAGGCGTGAAATTGTCGTTGATTTCGTTTTTGCCGTTCTTGTTCTTTCAATCATGATTCAGAGACTTATTTATATTGCTGGAATTATAGAGATCATGATCCCATGAAGTATGACAGTTGATGGAGTGAAAGAGTGGAGAGATGGAAATAGTTCTTGAAACCAGTTGCGCTCATCATGCGGAGACTTGGTTAATTTTCCACCCACTACTTTGTTAACTCCTTCAACCGATTGCACGACTTGCTCACATTCCATTGTATGTTTGAACACACGTGTCGTAGACCGCCAGACCAAAACCCTAGTTGATATCCCCCCAAATGACACGATTGATGTCTCGTGGTTAATTTAGTCAGTTGTTGATTTCATGACTTCGTGGGATGATGAGTCCACGTATTTGCTGAGTTAAACATGATTTTGTAAAATGTTTTGCAACTCATGAATTAAGCGCGTCTGCTGAGACAGTGGTGGATCCTCACGTTGAGGTGAGCAAGTGTTGCTCGATAATTTGTTTAATATTGATAGTTCCAATATTCGTTGATTCGAGTAAATATTGCTCATTTGAGCAAGTGTTGCCCATCCGATGAATTATTGGCAGCGTGAAGAAAATAAAATATTAATTAAAGTGCTGGTAGTTGAACCAAGCATAATTAATAAGAATACTGATCATGAGATCATTGCAAAATTATTAGTCATGATCCTTGGATTCAGAAACCCTAATTTGATCAATTGATGACCAATTGATGGTTTATTTGAAAATTAACCATGGAATGAAGGAGAACCGGCTTCATGGGACCGTGGATCGATCATGAAATTTTCATATGCTCGCGTGAGAAAAAAACAAAGACCTCTTTGAAGAGTTGGTGAGTTGATGAAAGAATGATTAAATGTTGGTTTAATCATTTATTGAATTACTGATGGGTTCAATATTAGGTGATAAAACCTAATTAATTATGAAAAGGTGAGGGACCGACCTAGGGGTCATGAAACCGGCCCTGGGTGGTCACGAGGTCAAATGATTATCGCTCCGTCAAATTCTGAAATTATTTGGAGAGCTTTTGGACCCAATACGTGCAATTACACAAATTAGGTCAAAATGTGAAACCACGTGGGACTGGCTCATTGTGAGACAAAATGCCAACCCTGGTCATTCAAGGTAACATGCTTTCATTATTGAGACGTCTGTGTCTCAGTCCTGAGAATTTTGGTATTTTCTGGTGCACGTTTGAGCGACCATTTGAGAAAATATGACAAAATTAGGGTTTTTTGATAAAACCGTCAAAACGTCATCGGATGAAGGAAAATAATGAAAAAGTGAAAGAATTATGAAGTGTGGGACTAGTCATGTCCAAGGCATGGCCATCCTGCCAAGGGAGTCATCCACGCGTTTTTCCATAATTTTTGTAATATTTTTTCATGATTTTAGGGAAATATGATAAAACGAAGGAGTTTTGCTAAAATTAAAGAGTTTTGTTGAAATCAAGGAGTTTCCATGAGATGAAGGAAACATAAAAAATAATAATAAATAAAACAAAGGACGTGTGGCCGTGTGGGACCGGCTCGGAGTATGGTTGGCCGGCCAGGGCCCGGTCCCGTGCGTTTTCCCTATTTTATGCATTATTTCATGATTTGAAGGAATTTTCATAATTTGAAGAAAATATCATGAAATCAAGGAATTTCATGGGATTATGAAAACATGAAAAACATGCTAATAAAAAGTGGGACGTGTGAGCCACCTAGGGTTTGGCCGGCCGGCCATGGCCCGTGCACACGGGTTTCCCTAATTTTTATTATTTTTCATGGAAATATCATGAGATTAAGGAGTTTTCATGAAATTAGGGCAATAATAATAAAATAATGATGAACAATGAGGTGTGGAGCCGTCTAGGACCAAGTCATGGCCGGTTAGCCAATGGTCACGCCCCCATCATGTTTTCTCTAATTTTATATTATTTCCTCAGTTCGAAGGAAGCACCATGAAATTGAGGAGTTTCCTCAAAACAAATGATATTTGTTCAACTGAAAGTCTTTTCATGAACTCAAGGAAAACAACAAAAATATGATAAAAATATGAAACTGGTGTGGGATTGACCACGGCACGGTCGGCCGGTCAGTGGGTCCATGCTCCCAGCACCTTGGTCAATTTTTAATTTTTTGTTATTTTTTCATCCTATTTTGCATAGGTTCATCATTTCGTCGTATTTTGAAATACTCGTTCGTGCGTTGATTGTTAATGCATCATCGTTGAATACACTTGCACCGTTTGAGACAGGGCTTACTCAGAGGTAGCTCCGATGCCCGTGCATTGAATATTTATTACTAACCCATGAATTTCTGCTGGGAAGAACCATGGTTTGCGTAATGAAATATCTGCGAAAATATTTGAATATTTTCAGGAATTCTGCGGATGAATCCAAGAATTTAGGTTTGAGACAAGGCTTGCTCAGAGATGGCTCAGATGCCCATGCGTCGAATATTCATTACTAACCCATGGATTTCTGCTGGGAAGAGCCATGGTTTGAGTAATGAAATATCTGCGAAAATATTTGAATATTTTCAGGAATTCTGCGGATGAATCCAAGAATTTAGGTTTGAGACAGGGCTTGCTCAGAGATAGCTCCGATGCCCGTGCGTCGAATATTCATTACTAACCCATGGATTTCTGCTGGGAAGAACTATGGTTTGCGTAATGAAATATCTGCGAAAATATTTGAATATTTTCAGGAATTCTGCGGATGAATCTAAGAATTTAGGTTTGAGACAGGGCTTGCTCAGAGATAGCTCCGATGCCCGTGCGTCGAATATTCATTACTAACCCATGGATTTCTGCTGGGAAGAACCATGGTTTGCGTAATTAAATATCTGCGAAAATATTTGAATATTTTCGGAAATTCTGAGGATGAATCCAAGAATTTAGGAATAATTAATTTATAGCTTTATACTAGCAGAGCAAGCTGTCTAGGAGCATTAATTATTCTGATATGAGCTTGCTGGAGCTTCATATCCTTTATATAGTCAGGGTAAACTCGTTGTTTGTATCCTGAAGACTTTACTGTTTTATACTAGCAGAGCAAGTTGTCTAGGAGCCGTCCATCCCGTGATATTATATAAAAATAATTACTGAAGTGTTCAGTATTCATGAGATATGCCGTTGTCCTGATGTGAGACTACATATCTACATGTACTCTGAGAGAAAGTATTCTCAGTCAGAGAATTCGATGAGAGATCCGTGTCTCAATACTCACATATGACTGCTGGATCAGAGGTTCGTATAATTATGGGTTTACGATTTTAGCCTTTGTCGAAAATCCACCATCTACACATACCTATCTTTTTTCCGAAATTTTCAAACATGTATCTCACACAGATTTTTTGTTTTGACAAAATCTTCTCCTCTTGGAATTTGTATACGCGTGAGTAAATACTGACAAAAGCAAAAGCTGTTTCTGACTGACAAAAAGCAAAGCTGTTTTTCTACTTAAAGTAAAATCTGTTTTCTAACAAAGGTTGTCCTTGCATGAGAATCTTTCCTCTATTTTTTTGTAACGCCTAACTTCTTTTCAAATATAATATAAGGAACTGTTATAGCTTATTTGAACAAAGAAACAAAATAGAACCAACTTCTTCCTCCCTTATTTTCCTTATTTTCTTCTGCTGCTGGTGTAGGTGTAAACTATCCACAGATCCAGGTGGCAACATCCTAGGCCTGGTGTACCCAAATACGAAGAGACGCGAAGTATAGAGCGAAGATTAACGGGCGCGAGACTTAAGGAGCCACGTGGATCGGGCGTAATGATGTCGGACAAGACTTGACCCAGACTTCTGATAAAGCTGACAAGATAAGGCGTGGCGGGTCAAACGAGGAGCTATGGTCAAACGGATAAGAAGGGACGGGTCACATCGGATAACCGTAAGGGCGACGGTCAAGATAGGCGACATCGTGTTAATAAAGCACCTGAAGAGATCGGCCCGTACGAAGGATGGGCGAGGAGTCAGGATACATCGGCCACATGAGACGACGTGAGTCGGCCCGATCACAGAACTGCTGAATAGATGTAACATGACCAACACCTTAATTTGGATGTATAGAACTTCTCCTATAAATAGAGGAACTTATATTCAAGAAAGTTAGGTTGTAATTTGGAGAGAGAGAAGGAGAGAAACTCGAGTTAACACTAAGAAGAAGTAAGTGAGTAGTAAGTTCACCTTGTAAGGAAATCCAACTAAGAGCAACACCCTTGTAACACTTCGAAGTAATAAGATTCATCCTTTCACCCCGTGGACGTAGGTAATCATACCGAACCACGTATATCTTGTGTTCATTGTGGAGTGTTTACTTTCATTTGAGATGAGTAGCACGTTTCTATCCTTTGGATGTAGTTTGTAGTAAAATGCATCTACATTCTGGCTCCGACTAAGGGGATCCGACTAAGATCTATGGATACCTTGCCTTTAAAACCTTCAGAGACGATCAACAGCTCCTCAATACACGTTAACGTGTTGGAGTAGAAGCTACGATGAACTCTGTTGGCTGAAATGATGGTTATCTTAAGTCATTTACTGAGCATTTAAAGTAAGAACAATAGTAGCGTCTTCTTAACACCTTCAACAGTCTGATCGGCAGAGAAACTTCACGAGCTCACCAGCGACTAGCAGTTCGTGTTAGAAGCTACGTGAAGAATCTGTTGAAAGGACGACTGATTGTTCTCGACAGTTGTAGGATGGTTAGTGTTAAGTGGGTTGTTTCCCAGCTGCGGTGTGAAGTTGGGTGCTCGGAGTCACTGAAAGTTTGCGTTTTGGATGTTTCATCGTGTGACAAACTGTCAAACCATATAGAGTTTTGCCGGCGGTGTAGCATAAATCGTCGGAAAGGCCGTATTTTTCAAACATGTAGAATTAGAACAGGAGAAAGTGAAGTTGATACAAGCATGATTTGGTTTCTGGGTTGCGTGCCATACTTTTTAAGCATCATGTGCATAAGTTCAATGATTTGGAGCATGTAGAATAAAAAACAAACTAACTTAAATGCACAGGTCGAGTACAGAGAGCGACGTCGTACGGAATAATAGTGACAGGGAAGAGAGGTCTTCCACAAGTTCAGTATAGGGACAAGATAGGGTAGATAGATGGAACCCACCCGATAACTGAAGTAGACCTTAAACAGTGGCAGTAGTCGTACCAGTCGAACTTTTTCCTTTATGTCTAAACCTTTTTTTTTAAGAAATCACGTCAAAGTGAGGTGTTCTTTATATTTGCTGACGTAGGGACGGGCGATACTCGGCTTACCACGCGACGCGGATGATGGCTAGCGCTTCAGGGACAATAAGGATGTTGAGGAATCGAATAGTCACTAGCAGCAGCATGCAGGCAGGGGTAACGGGGTCGAGGCAAGAAGACGGTCGACAACCACCGCCCGAGGAATCTCATGCGGCTACGCGAGGAATGTCCATTGTAGACGAGGAGGAAGATCTGGGGCGAGACGATAACACCCTACCTTTGGACCAAGTTGTATTAATTCAGAGAAGAATTGATCAAGTTGACGGACTCACGGCTTCAGACACCGATGACGATGAGGAAGCACTTGCAGCGCAAGCTCAGAGACAAGGGGCGAGGCAACAAGCTGAGTACCAGGAAGATTTGGCAAGGGAACAAGAGCGCCTCAGGCAGATACAACTTGGGCGAGCAGCAAAAAGTAATGTTGGCCCGACAACTGTTCACCCGGTCGGACGTATAACCAACCCGATACTACCACCACCACCTGCGTCTGCACCATTACATCCTCGGCCACACCAACCTAACGGACATTCCAGTCATGAAAGCACGGACCCGACATTATTGGAAATCTTGGAGAGTCAAAGGAGACAAGAAGCGGCACTAAGAGAACTCCATCAACGGAATCTAGCCTTGGAGTACGAGAACTACCAGTTGAGGAACCAACGAACCAGATCAAGAGGGTCGTCCAGTCGAGGAACATCGGGTTATCGCGGCCGATCAGGTCATTCACCACCTATAATGGGGCCGAGCAACCTTAATCATCCCGATCAATCAGGTCAACCACCGTTACCTCCGGTACCCCCCATGCAAAGATATGGACCGCCCGAGGACTCGTCTACTGATGAAGAAAGGCGAGGAAGGGACGAGCGACAAGATCGGACAACAACAGCTAAGCTTAAGGAATTGGAAGCGAAAATCAAGGAACTCACAAGCGGAAGCAAAGAGAACAAGTTGGCAGAAATCATGAGCGAGGCTGAGAAGACACCTTTCTCCCAAGAGCTCGAACAACTGCCGTTCCCACCCAAGTGTACCTTACCTGCATTCCCATCTAGATTCGACGGAACAGGGGATGCAACCGAGCATTTAAAGATGTACACCATGTCGCTGATCCAATGGAGGAACAACCCGGTAGTTATGTGTAAATTCTTTCCAGCTAGTTTGGAGGGCGAGGCGCGGGATTGGTTTTATTCACTCACACCTGGTTCGATTAACGGGTATGATGCGCTAGTTGAAGCCTTCCTTGAGACCTACATGCATAACAGCCGACCTCGGCCAAGAATGAACAAGATGTTTACTCTCGCCCGAAGATTCAGGGAGCCCTTGAGAGCCCTGACCGATAGGTGGAGGAAACTGTGTACTTAAATCGGGAAGGTGCTAGTGGATCAAGCCATCTTTGGGTTTGAAAACGCGTTGGGGAGATCGGACCCAATCTGGATAGCCATGTTCTCTGAGAAACCTAAAACCTTAAAGGAGATGAGAAGAATGCAAGAACACTATATCGCCTTGGAGGAAATTCAGGCTGAGTCAAGAGATAGAGGAGTACAAGAAGCTAGTGCTGAAGTTGGTACGGAAACTAAAACATTCACAAACGACCCCATCAGGCGATCAGAAATGAGATCGGACCCACCCCCGAGGAGCAGTGAGAAGAGGGAATGGGTGGCTAGAGGAAAGAAGCCAAAACAGGAAGCCCGATCATATACCCCCCTAAATGCTTCTTTGGAAGAGGTATTCAAGGAGGTTGAAAAGAGAAACGATATCAACTACCCAGCATTGAGGGGAGTCCAGTTTCAAGAGACCCGAGATCATCCCGAATACTGTCACTACCATCAGTATAGGGGCCATTCCACCAACAACTGCCGAGAAGTAAAAGATATTGTCCAGCACCTCATCCGAGATGGATATCTGAGGCAGTATGTCCGACACCCTCCTCGGCCAACAACAACACCCGATGCACCAGTTCATCAAGTCCGTATTGATAGGGCAAATCAGTTCATGAGCACCATTTCACACTCGGCTATGCAAGACTACACCTTCGGTCCAGTAATAACTACCAGGATCCATAAAAGGGATCGTGATGGTAAGGAAATATGTAGTGTAGCCAAGGCCCTGCCTATGGAACCTTGGATGATGCTGCCCATTTCGTTCTCGGCTAAGGATGTCCCAAAAACGGACAGGAACACAGTGATCCACTGGTCATCACGTTATTGATCGAGAAGTGGGGAGTAAGAAGGATTCTCGTGGATAGCGGAAGCTCAGTTGAGGTACTGTTTTACGATACGTTCAAAAGAATGAAACTCTCGGACGACATGCTCGTCCCCTCAACATATCGCATCTACGGATTTAACGGCACAGTAACCATCCCAAAGGGCGAAGTAACTTTGAGAGTGTCAGATGGTGGTGGCTATCTCGACACGCTAACCACCTTTTGTGTGGTGGACGTCGCCTCACCTTATGAGGAAATTATCGGGCGTCCCTGGATCGCGGGGATTAAGGGAGTAGCGTCGGCATACCATCAGAGGTTAAGGTTCCCAACTTGCAAGGGAATATAAGAAGTTGTAGGCGACTCCCATGCGGCACGACAGTGCATGAAAGTCGATGTAGAAATTAATGAAGAACGGCGAGCTTGGCAAAGGCAAGAGAAGAACAAAGCAAAGGAAGTTCGGACGGCAAGAGAATTGGAAGAGGTGATTTCACAAGTGGTCCTGGCATATGAGACTCAAGAACAAGACCCTTTATAGCAATTAAAGGAAGCGTCCCCAGCCCGGGAGACCAAATCAAACTTCTCGACAGTTGAGCCAACCCGGGAAGTAAACTTGGGAACGATAGAAGAACCCAGGGTCGTAAGGATCGGATCATTACTATCGGACGAGCAAGCAAGTCAACTCACGATGTTATTAAAAGAAAACTTGGATGCATTCGCCTGGGAAGTGCGCGATTTGGAGGGTATTGACCCGAAGGTTTGCTGTCACCACTTAAAGATTGATCCAAGGTTTAAGCCGGTTAGACAAAAAATGAGGCGTATCGCGCCATAATTACAAGCGGCAGTCGAGGTCGAGCTGAAGAAGTTACAGGAATCCGGAATAATAAGGAAATCTCACTACCCACAGTGGATATCCAACATGGTCGTGGTTCCAAAAAAGAAAGGAGGGGTCAGAATATGTATTGATTTCAACGACTTGAACAAGGCCTACCCGAAGGACAGTTTCCCACTCCCTAGTATAGATCATCTAGTAGAATCGATAGTCGGATATGAAGCGATGACCTTAATGGATGGATACATGGGCTACAACCAAATACCGTTGGCGCACGAGGACCAGGAACATACCTCCTTCTTCACGCCAAGAGGATTGTATTGTTACACCAAGATGCCATTCGGACTTAAAAATGCGGGGGCTACATATCAGAGATTGGTAGGCGACATGTTTGAAGACAAGATTCACGATACCATAGAGGTTTACGTGGACGACATGTTAGTTAAGAGTCTCCGGGCTAAAAACCACGTCCGAGACCTTCGAGAGATCTTTCAAACAATGAGGAAGCACAAGATGAAAATTAACCCCGCCAAGTGCGACTTTTGGGTTACGTCAGGGAAATTCTTGGGGTACATCATCACCCCTAGGGAATAGAAGCGGATCCTGAGAAGGTTCGGGCAGTCCTTGAAATGCCATCTCTCGCGACAGTGAAAGATGTGCAGAAGTTAAACGGTTGCATAGCGGCATTGGGGCGATTTGTATCGCGATCATCTGACAAATGCAAGGCTTTTTACGACATTTTGAAGAAAGGAGAAAATTTTCAGTGGACGGATGCCAGTGAGGAGGCCTTTCAAAAGATTAAACTACACCTAGCTAGTCTCCCGGTCCTTCAGAGGCCCGAGCCGTCAGAAATCCTCACCTTGTATTTGGGAGCGACACCCTATGCCATTAGCGCAGTATTAGTGAAATCGGAGGGAAGTATGGAGAAGCCAGTATATTTCACTAGTAAAACACTAAGTCCGGCCGAGAGAAACTATACGAGAATGGAACAGATGGTGCTCGCGCTAGCCTTTGCCGCCTCAAAGCTCCGAACGTATTTTCAAACTCATCGAATACGAGTGCTCACCAAATCACCTATCGAATCAGTCTTGGATAGCGCAGGGCGATCATGGAGGATCTCCAAATGGGGAGCCATAATCAAACAATATGACGTGGTATATGGGACAAGAACCGCGATCAAAGGGCAGGTAGTGGCCGACTTCTTGGCAGATTTCCCCCTCAGTGATGAGGACGAGGTAGAGGATGTACCGGGGATGATAGAAGAACAAGAGGAGCCAGCGGACCTACTAGCCGCTAACAGTCCAACACGATGGGAGGTATTTGTCGATGGGGCAGCGAACAAAGAAGGATCGGGCCTCGGGCTAGTATTCACCACACCTAAAGGGAGGAAGATCGTGCATTCATTCAGATTAGAGTTCAAGGCAACAAACAACGTCACTGAGTATGAAGCGGTGATCCATGCCTTGCGAATAATTGTGGAGATGGGACTACAAGAAGTCCGCTTGACTAGTGACTCACAATTAGTGATCCGACAGATTACGGGCCAATACGCTACGCACGATCCTGTGCTACAAAAGTACTGGGAGCTCGCCCAATTTTACATCAAGCAAATACCCAACATCAGATTCCGCCACATTTGTCGAAAAGATAACAGACACTCAGACGCTCTATCGTACATCGCCTCACAATTAGTAGACCCGAGCATCGAGGGCATACGTGTTATGAGGCTTCTTATGCCGTCCATCCCAGAAACACCCGAAGTACGAATCGATGTGGCCATTAACACAGCCGAGAGATACAAAGAAGGCGACTGGAGAAAACCGATACATCGATACCTGGAGACAGGCGAGCTACCCAAGGGTCGGCCCGAGATAAACAAAATCAAAAGCAAGTCGGGCGCCTACGAGTTAAGAGAAGGGATCTTATATCGCAAATCCTACCTAGGGCCACTCCTGCGATGTTTGAGTAAAGAAGAGGGCCATATAATCCTACACGAGCTACATTATGGGGAGGCTGGAAACCATAGCTCGGGCAGAAGCTTGTCGGTTAAGGCAAAAACAATGGGATACTTTTGGATGTACATGAACAATGATGCAAAGCAGATGGAGAAAGCTTGTGAAGAATGCCAGCGTTTTGGGAAGAAAATTCATGCTCCAGGAGTGCCTTTAAACCCAATTTTAAGCCCGTGGCCATTTGCAAAGTGGGGCGTTGACATTGTCGGACCATTACATGTGGGAACAGGGCAAAGGAAGTATTTGATCATGGCCACTGATTACTTTACCAAATGGGTAGAGGCGGCACCGCTAAGGCACATTCGGGACAAAGATGTCTTTAAATTTATTTGGGAACATATCATCTGCCGTTTTGGGGTCCCAGCGGCCATCGTCTCTGATAATGGGAAACAACTGCAAGGCGAAAACATTGATCTTCTGTTCAACACTTACAACATCAGGAAGAGCAAAGCTACCCCGATTTACCCCTAGTGTAATGGGCAGGCCGAGATCACCAACAAGACTATCGCCGATAACATGAAGAAAAAACTAGATGGGGAATATGGCAATTGGTGTGAGGAGCTATATAATGTCCTATGGGCATACAGAACCACACGACGAGAAGCTACGGGATTCTCTCCATTCATGCTTACCTACGGAACCGAGGCAATCCTACCAACAGGAGGCATGATCCCTACCACAAGGACAGAAGCTTGGAGGCGAAACGTGTCATCCGATCTAATCTTGGCTAAACTCGACGACTTGGAAGAAACAAGAGAAATGGCGTTACAAAAAATGGAAAATTATCAAAGGAGGTTACAACGGGAATACAACAAGCGCGTCCGACCAAGAGAATTTAATCCCGGGCAGCAGGTGTTGAAATTTCTGGCTGAATGGGAGCGCGACAAAAAAGGCGGAAAACTAGCACCAAAGTGGGGCGGGCCATATATAATCGAATCTAAGGCGGGCGAGGGATCATATCGACTACTGCGACTCGACGGAACAAGAGAGCTCAAACCATGGAACATCCGATTCCTGAAACTCTACCATCCTTGACGAGCGATGCGGAAAAACGGTAAGCAAACGTGTCTTCTATCTCTGTGAAACCGTGAGGGGTATGGGATAGGGCATGAGCGACTAATGGTCATTCGTACTCGGGGCAATGCCAGTGTGGAAGTGCCGAGGTGACTTACACTCGAATGGTCATTCGTACTCGGGGAAAAGCCAATGTGGAAGTGCCGAGGTGACTTACACTCGAATGGGCATTCGTACTCGGGGCAACGCCAGTGTGGAAGTGCCGAGGTGCCTTACAGTCGCCTGGCTATTCGAACTCGGGGCAGTGGCAGTGTGCAAGTGCCGAGGTAGCCTAAGGGTTCTGGTGGTTGGAAACCAGTTCCAAAGGTTGTTTAGACGCGAGGTCTACTCATCTAGGTGGCCTACTTACATCTGAAAGGTCACCACCATCGCAAGTGGGCGTGTCCACTTGCCCGAGATTGGTTGGTCGATAACCGCTCGGGAGTATCGAGCCTAGAACTAGGATGACTTTTACCCTTCCACTGAATCCAAAGAGATAGTGATGAGATACCCCAATCAGGACATGGCATAGGGCCCGATGACCCTCCTTGTTGGGTGTGTTCGACAGAAATGGTTAGAATACTAACTTACTTGAACAATGATTGCAGGAATAACATGTGAAACAAAAGTTAACTCGATTGTGTCGTGCGTCTAATAAGAACATACGGAAAATGTCATACAACCGGGCGAAAAGAAGAGTTTAACGAAAATAAAACAAACAACATCGGCGACGCAGCACCCCCATTAAAAATAAACAAGCAATGTATCGGAAATAAAACGGGGAGAAGTGTTTAAAGCGATTTACAACCCGATGAAAGGGGCAACATAGTGGCACAGCACTACAAAAAGAAGGTTTAAGCCTTGGGAGGGGCAGTACTGGCCTTCTTCTGCGCGACCTGGAGCCGCTTTTTTTCCACCCATGCCATAATGCCCGACTGAACCTTCTCGTCTATTTCCTATGCGTGGGCGACGCGCTCTTCCTCGAGCTGTTGGGTAATCTGAGAGGCGTTTTCCTCGGCGTCGGCCATCTTAGAACCCAGATCGACCTCGACCTGCTTCAATCGTCGGACTTCCATATCCAATTCGTGAGAGCGTTGCTGCTCGCCTGCAAAAACGTAACAAATGCGGATTATACATCATGGTTTATTGGGGCATAGTCTAAGTCTAAGGAACCGCTTCAACATGTCGCTCATAAGACCTGACAGAGCTGGTAACACGGATTTAAGTGACTCTACGGATTTGGACAACTCATCCTCGGCCTTAGACAATTTCGTGGTTAGCTCGTTGTAGCATTGCTCGTTGAACTCGTTACTTGGACAATACTTCTTATGCTCATTCCAATCATCTATTAAACGTTTACGCGACACCTGAAGCACTGCAAGCTGCGATCTACTCCACTCTAAATCGCCCCTAACTTTATCGAATTCACTCACTCGGCCCAGCAAGTCGCTATTAGCTCGCTCCACCACATCTTTATCCCTCAATATTCGTCGGCGGTCCTCATGAAGGTCTCGATTATGCAATTGAAGAGCGTCTACCTTTTTCTCCAAACTCGTGGCTAGAGCAGCTTTTTCAGCAGCAAAACGTTGAGAAGATCCCAAGTGAGCCCGCAAACTATCCATCTCTGACGGATCATACTCAAATCGGCGATGTCGTTCTAGCTCGTCCTCCATCCTTGCAATATCCTCAGTTTGACGGTCGATCTTACCATCTTTGTTTGCTATTCGCTGACGAAGATTCTCTACTAAATCCTTCTCAATATCCCATTTTTTCTTCATAATCCTAAACTCCGAAGTAGCGTCTATACCTATACTAGATATCTCGGCTAAGAAGAAGGATACCCGACTCAGGATATTGGCACTATAAATTCAATCAACACAAGTTAAGAATGATAATATACCTTGAGCATCGGCAAGTTTGATCTCCAGCTCGCTCGCGCGACTCTTTTCATTCTGAAGTTGAAGTTGGAGAGACTCTATCAACTGCTTGTCTCGGAGGCGATTGGCGGCATCTAAGCGTACTCGGTTCATAATCTAACACAAGTAAGCGAATTTACATCGTAAGCGACACTCAGAACAGAAACCAGAAGCGGGGCATCATCACAACCGAAGCAATAAGAACAAATCGCTCACCACAGTGTCAAGTGTCAGGGCGATGTCACCATAACGGGGCACAACATTCAACATCTCCTCATCAGTATACTTCCCAAAGTCGGAGGAAGTAAGCGCACCCAAGGAGTTCATGATCGGGCCAGAGACAGTAAAGGAAGTTTCAGCACTAGAAGATGATCCTTCAGTAATCCGGGCACACAAGGAAGCTCTTCCGGTATGCCAGTAACAACCTTCTCTACGTCGGGCGTCTCCACGGGCTTCTGCTGATCGCCCATGCTCGGCTCACCGTCTTTGTCACCCAAGACATCCTCATCAAATAACTCATCTTCATCGGAAAGTTCAACAATCGGGACCCTTTTCGGCGGTGGCTTAGCAACGTGCTTACCTCGGGCGGGATTACGCCTAAGAGCATTGGGGTCAACATCGCCCGCATCATCATCATCGTGCCTAGGGTGTTTCTGCACAAGGTGTCTCGTCAGAACATGTGAAGGCAAAAAGAAGGGGCAAGTACATGTACTTATAAGAAAATCATTGTGTTTGTTACCTTCCCCTGGTCTTCCTCAACCCTTGTGCCGGCACCTCTTTTCCTAGATCCGACAGCCTTGGTGGAACCGACCTGAGATTTTCAAACAACAACAAATGACTAACTGACGCCCGAAGCTAACAAAATAAAAATCAAGAAAAGCGCATACCTTATCAGCCTTGTCATCATTAACCACCCAGAAAGAATAGGGCTCGGCAGGAAAAGTGGGCGACGGAAAGTCACCATGAAGAATCGGACCTCGGACAAGAAGTGGAACTCGGGGATAAATCGGATCATTAGAATGGCGGGGTCTCCTGTTGCAGGGTTGGCCGATAGGATCGGCATCCAGCATCATCCTTTCAACACCCTCGGGCATAGTTTTGACCCGATGAGGACTAGCAGCAAAACCGGCAAGCTCGCCCAGGGTTGAAGTACCAGCTCGATAGTTGACGAGGAAATTGGCAACGGTATACTCGGGAGCGTCCTCGGGCTTGTAGGTCGACCACTCGGCAACAGAACCGTGACCATCGCGGCGATCCCTCCACTCGTTCATAATTCGGAAAGTATTACCAGTCCATTGAGCCAAAGCACGAGAAGGCTTGATCTGAGAAAGGATCTCGTAATAAAAAGGGCTATCAGGGTTGTACAGGGGAAGACGAAGGCCTAGATCCAGTTGACCCAAGGTAATGACCACACAATCAGCCGATTGCTCGTGCCTCTTCATGTCGGTCTTCTTCAAGGTACCATTTCGGCCCGAGAGAAGGGTCACTTCGTAATTCTGAAGATCGTACTTATCCTTCAACTGCTCAACAAACTCTTCATCAGAGAGATCTTTCACCCTTTTCTCGGACCTGCATGAAATAGAAGAAGAGCTATCAGCAAAAATAGATTTTATCGCGCGATCATCATACCTAGAAGGGCTTTCAAGCAAAAACAGAGAAGCAAGGGAAGGAGCATCAAACTCGGAAAAAACGTCGTCAAAAGACCTTTTCTCAGTCATGGAAGGAGAAGAAGCCATTAATGGAGATAATGCAAAGCTCGGTTTTCAACAAAAAGAGATGAGGCGACAACAGCTACTGTAACAATCGGTGAGGGAGAGATAAAGGAAGAAAAACAAGAAAGCTAGGGTTTTTTAAGCGCAAAGTAACGAAGAAATCTTGAAGAAGAGATTGCAATGGCGGAAGACTAAGAGAGAAGTGGTGAAGAAGAAGAAAAAGAAAAAAAGAGCGGGCTATTTAAGGAGGATAAGTTGTAACCGATGCCAACGGTTACAGGTAATAAAGTGGAGATAGTGGGACGCTGCATGGCGGGATCTGCGGCATGGACGAGGACGTGGCGGTTGAAACGACTTTCTTCCACTCGTGTCTGCTACACGAGCGAAAGAAGGGGCATAAATGTAGGTGTAAACTATCCACAGATCCAGGTGGCAACATCCTAGGCCTGGTGTACCCAAATACGAAGAGACGCGAAGTATAGAGCGAAGATTAACGGGCGCGAGACTTAAGGAGCCACGTGGATCGGGCGTAATGATGTCGGACAAGACTTGACCCAGACTTCTGATAAAGCTGACAAGATAAGGCGTGGCGGGTCAAACGAGGAGCTATGGTCAAACGGATAAGAAGGGACGGGTCACATCGGATAACCGTAAGGGCGACGGTCAAGATAGGTGACATCGTGTTAATAAAGCACCTGAAGAGATCGGCCCGTACGAAGGATAGGCGAGGAGTCAGGATACATCGGTCACATGAGACGACGTGAGTCGGCCCGATCACAGAACTGCTGAATAGATGTAACATGACCAACACCTTAATTTGGATGTATAGAACTTCTCCTATAAATAGAGGAACTTATATTCAAGAAAGTTAGGTTGTAATTTGGAGAGAGAGAAGGAGAGAAACTCGAGTGAACACTAAGAAGAAGTAAGTGAGTAGTAAGTTCACCTTGTAAGGAAATCCAACTAAGAGCAACACCCTTGTAACACTTTGAAGTAATAAGATTCATCCTTTCACCCCCGTGGACGTAGGTAATCATACCGAACCACGTATATCTTGTGTTCATTGTGGAGTGTTTACTTTCATTTGAGATGAGTAGCACGTTTCTATCCTTTGGATGTAGTTTGTAGTAAAATGCATCTACAAATAATAAGTTATTTTTATTATGTATTGATATTGACGCATACCTTTTGTTTGCAATTATTATATAACATGACGTTGTAGTGCTTTTTTAATTCTCATGTATTTTAACCGATTTTACTTTCTCATTAAGACGATCAACCACATCTTCTTTGCTTTATAATGTTAGTTGATTTGTGGAGACACATAATTAACAGAATATATTATTACTCACCATCACCCGCCACCACCACAAAATCACATGATACCACTTATTTACCCTACGACCACATCAGCCATCCCCCGCAGCTGGGAGTGCTTTTAATTTTTAATTACAAACGTCATGTATAAAGTTTTGATTGGACAAACTTAAGTCGTCATTTAATTTATTCCATTATTTTCCTGTTATATTCTCTTTTTTATTGTAATCATCTTTAATTTTACACTAAAAACCATGATTTATTCGATTGGTACCATATATATTAGGGATACCATTTGGGTGACCTAACGGTCATGATCATATTTTCTTACATGATCTGTTATCATACTCGAAATATTTGGTTTTTGTCCTTACCAATCGCGTTAAAAACAGCTAACTACATCTTTCACAATACAATGTTGTCTGTTTTGTAAAGCCACAAAACTATCATTGTCCGCTACTATTCACCAACATCCACCACCATAAAAACCAGCTACTATTTCTTCCACTACCAGTAATGTTACTTCCTCCACCACTCACAAACACCCGCCACGGTTTCTACCACCCACTAATTCTTCCACTACCATCATTAATATTTATTAATATAATTTTTAGTAAATTATTTGTTAAAAAAATATATATATTTATTAGATTAGTGAAAAAATGGGGGGTATAACGACCATACCCAAGTCGTTCGGAAATCTATATGGACTATGCTCCAATATAATTACGAGAGCACCAACTTAAAAGTGAGACTCAATCAATAATTATATCAAAGAGATTTATCTCTTTCTCAATACAATTAGCAAATCGAACATATAGAAATCTGTGAGCCTGATTGATGTGAGAATAACTTGAACGGTACCAAAAACCAATGCCCAAGTAGTGTCAATCAAGTTATATCTAACAGACAAGGTCATATTTATTGATCTACGCACAACCTGTGATATTCAATTATATAAACAAATATAATGCGAAAAAGAAATAACATAGACACCAGAAATTTTGTTAACGAGGAAACCGCAAATGCAGAAAACCCTCGGGACCTAGTTCAGCTTTGAAAACCTTATTGTATTAAGCCGCTACAGACTCTAGCCTACTACAAGTTAACTTCAGACTAGAATGTAGTTGAGACCTAACCAAGTCTCACACCGATTAAGGTACAATCACGTTCTTTATGCCTCTTGAATCACAGCAGGACTCTGCGCACTTGATTTCCTTAGTTGATCTCACCACAACTAAGAGTTTCTACGACCCAAAGTTGAATACTTATACACAAATATGTCTCCCACAGATAAGTCTATTCTGGTTGTTGTTTCCGTTTTTATGTAAATCAAGGTAAACATGAAACTCAACTAATACCACAAACTTATACTCCCGAAGAGCAGCCTAGAAATATAAGTCACCTCACAATAACCCAACTGATTAACAAAAAAGTTATCGCAGAATCACAAGAGTCTTAGATGAAGAACTGTTGTGATTACATTTTATATATTACCTATCGGAGATAAATATCGAGTAAATCTTAGAGAAGATAAAACTCAATACGATAGAACAAGTAAGATCAGAATACGTAACTACAGAGAAAATAGTTAGATCTGTCTTCACAAATCCCAAATAAAGTCTTCAAGTCGTTAACCTAATAATGGTTTTGGAAAACCTAGGTTAAAGGAGAATCGACTCTAGTGTGCAACTAGGACACACATAAGTGTCGATATTAGGTTTTATAGATGCTAGAGTTCTCCCTTATATAGCCTTTCAATACAGGGTTTCTAACAATCAAATCTAAGATGGCTTAGTAACAAAGCATTCAATATTCACCGTTAGATGAACTCCTAATTTAATATTCAAGCTAAGTATTCTTAGAAACTAAGCAATTAATCTCCACCGTTAGATGGTATTAGCTTGATACATACAAATAAAATATACATATATTTAGATATGGATGAACCGTTCCCAAACGTATACTTGGTGGCTCAATAATAGTTAACTGAAGTTAGCCATATTAACACTTATAACTTAGCCATATTCATCTAACACTTCTAGACCAAATATGATGATCAATCAACCATGATAGATAATCAGATGAATCTAAATGTGTTTCAAAAGAGTTGTTCAAATATTCATCATCTTATAGAAATATGTATATGAACCATTTGAAGCAAAATCGGTTTGGTTAATTTTTAATTGAACAAAGTACTTATACAAGAACCAATTCATGAACATAATGCCACGATTTGTAAAACTAGTCCGCATACCTTAATACATTAAAGTTCCAGGGACTTTAGTTCGCAAACGAACCTGAGTTCATAAGTATGAAAATCACAGTTTACCGATTTTATAACTGAACCACTCTGTGCGGAAACTGAGTACGCGAACAAGAGTTCTGAACTTTAGCTTTGTCCAGCCGTTCACAAACATGGTACGCGAACACCGGCTCCGGACTTGTCCTTGTCTATCCCATTCACAAAACGGATACGCGAACAAAAGCTCCGGACCCTTTCACAGGTAAACCAGTTTGCAAACATAGTTCGCCAATAATATTTCCGGACCTGAACTAGACTTACATAGTTAGTATACAAACTATACAACCTGTAATATATCCATACATGATAGTTGTTCTAAAACTCTCATTTAATCATTGAAACATCCTTGGAAGGCAACAATGGTAATCTTACACATACCACTAGCTTCAAGTAATTTTCAAGTGATTAATCGATCAATATGAAACTTCCCAAGTTGACGTCAAATGATTGTCTCACACATATCATTGTTTATGGGTGAAAACTATCTCTGCCGGTTTTGGGTAATTTTGGAGTGTGTGGATGAGAAATGAGTTTAAACCTTAAACAAATGCACTGCATGGGAGTGCTTTTGATTCGAGAGATCAATCTATACAATTCTGGCCTAAACCAAGAAATGGCCATTCTAGACTTGTTTCGGTCACAAAGTGAAGGAGATGGGGTTGATCTTAGGGAGGGAAGCGAAGAAGGTGTTGAGATTGTGAAGGAGTATGTTGTTTTATGACTTGTAACAGAAAGGTGAGCAGGCTTACGAATAACGTAAGCAGGCTCTGGGTGTTTTTAATACAATTGTATTAACACTTGATTTCTACGTTATCTTGTCCTATTGGAAATATGGAGGAGAACCTATTTATATAAGTCATTAAGCCTAACCCTCGTATCTTGTGGGAAGTGGAGTGATGGAGTGGTGGAGTCGTGTGTTAGTGCCACGTGATCAGTCTTGACCACTTCTCCCGTCATCACTAACCGTCCATGATTTCCTGACACGTTCTTATGATGGCGCCTTGCACGCTGCATGTTGTAAACCGCCAGACCAATACCCCAGTTTGTGACATGTTTGATGTCTCAAATGTGTGGATCGTGGGACCCACAGAAGGTAGCATGTGATGCTGGATTAAATAACTAAGTTATTTAGAAAGTCGCGTATTCTATGCATGTAATGCATAGAATATATTCAACATATATGAAGCATCACTGTTTTAAGGCTTAACGGAGTAAGTCACGAATTTATGCGTCTTAAAATAGCATCACGTCCAGCCATCTTCGAGTAATCGTTTGGAGGCTATACATGCAAGCCCTGACTTGGTCGACTACTCTATGCAGAAGAGTGGTAGACGGCGATCGTGACAATACCTCACTGGTCGCTTAACTCCTGTCTTAGGCGGTCCTTCCAAGCTGGCGAAGTTAGACGGATGAGATGACTTGCGACCCACATCTGCGACCGTCGGATTAGGGTTTAGGAGGTGTGCAAGTATCTTCTTTCAGCTTGGTCGAATCCAAGCATGGGAGACATTTTTGGCAGGGCCGATCGGGCATCCGTGTAGATGGCATGCTGGTGCAGGCGCCAGTACCTCACTGTCTCATGAAGGTGAAATCTAGACCACTCAATTTTTCAAGCAAAGAGGAGTGGTTGAGATGGATTTGCGACGGAAATCTCATGCCGCAAAGGCCGCGCATCATGTCTACTTTGGGTGAACATTTCGAGACGACCAAACCTGGTCGGTCTTGACCGATCAGTCAGGAATGCAGACGACGGGTTGATGTACACGCATGTACCTCATTGTCCCATAGAAAGGTGATCTACACCACTCAAATTATCCGGTGAAGTTGAGTGGTCGAGATTAGTTTACAATTGGAAGTTGCGACCACGCCTAGTTTTGGCGCACAAACCGAGGTGTATAGCCAAGTTCGGTCTTGGACGATTAGGTGTGGAGATAGGTGGGCCCACAGTGATCGTGTTGATACTCACCGGACCTGCTTAGTCTATTCCTGGACCCTTCATCCGAGCAGGATAAAATGGACGCTCGTGATCGCGATACAAACCCTAATTAGGTTTTTGTCGGCCGCGTGTCATACTTAGTTTGGGGCTCACGAATTAAGATGACCAACCATAGTTGGTCCTGACAGATTGGTCAGGTATGTAGGCGGGCCCACGGTTATTGTGTTGACATGCTCTGGGCCCTTTGAATTTATGTCTACACCCTCCATCTATGCATGTGAAGATGGATGGTTGAGATTGATTTGCGACACATGTGATGTGCCGCAAACTCTAATTAGGGTTTCAGTCCACGCTGATTTGGCTGGACGAATTGTGAAGCCACGCTTCCCTTTTGGGGAGGCCTACCATGTTGGGCCCTCATTGGGTCGGTGGTGAACACGCCAATACCTACCTGAGGGTTATGGATCTGATCTAAGCCATCCAATCATGATGGTGAAGTTGGATGGTCGTGATCATTTTAAGACCCTTAGCGACCCTTAAAGCATCACGCCGGCTAAACTTTGGGTGAACGTTTTCTCCTCCCGGCTAGGTCGTGAGATGGTCGGATATTTGGGGGCAAGGTATGTGTTCAACCACCAGGACATAAACGGGCCCTCTGGTGGTTATTGCAGTGGTTGCATGCTCCTGCTAGGGTTCGTCTAGGCTGGTTAATTCATGTGGCCAACTTGTGTGTCCGTGATTATTTCTGAGACTGATATGGATAGTCCAGATTCAAATATGCTCGATCGGGCTAGTATAATGCACCGAGAGATGATTATCTTTGTCAGAGAATGGTATAGCCTGTATGGGTATTTCGTGGATGCCTCAATATTGATACTTGGATATTCATGTTACTCTGCTGAGAGTAACAATCAGTCATCATGCCGCACCAACAATGAGAGTTCTGCTGAGAACAACACAGGAAATACAAGGCGATTCATACCTTAACTACTAATGCTAAAATTCACAGAATACTTGGGGATTGTTGCTACATGCTCCATTCTAGGTGAATTAATAAAGCAAAGACGTATTTATCTCTAATCAAATAGCCTTATGCTTTGCAGGATTTCGGCATAAAGATTGGCTTTACAATTTTTGCCCTTAATTAAAATCCAACATCAACATTAAGTCCCCTGCCTAGCACATGATGGTTACACTATTGTGGGGTAGGCATTATATGGTGACATATACAACAAAAGACAAAATAAAGGAAGTCTACCTGGAGGAGTTGTGACTGATTGCTGGCAATCCTCCATGTGAGCATGCGGTCGTGACCATGAGCCTTGGTGAGACCGGATTCCTCCCTACATTCGATCTAGGAATGGAACTCTCCTTGTACTAGGATTCCTCCAACATGGGTGCTTATACATTTCTGGTCTTAACCGCTCATATCCAACGGCTTCTCCAATCCTTAATTAGGGTTCGAAAGAAAGCATGACTCGGTCGGTGTTGAATCCTCATATATAGGGCAGGCTTCGCTGTAGCCACTTTAGTCTTCTTTTAGGGTTTCCTCAACATATATGTATATGCAGGGATTTTGAACCACCTTCTACAATTTCACGATAGGATTTTCTTTGCAGAAAACTCAATTTTCTCACTTTGTCAAATAACAGTGGATCGTCTTCTTAATACCATCCAGGTTCTTTCATTAAACGTGCCCGATCTGTGTCTGAGCCTCATGAGGAATCCCCTGCTCGTGTTCTTCAAGTTAAGAAGATCATACCGGTTCATTTCTCCTTTATTTTTCTTTCCTGAACAATTGCTTGTTCTTCATGATCGGGCGAATAATTCTCTCTTTTTGCAGAGATACCCCACTGGAACATGCGTGACGGTTATAGATGATGATGATTTGACTAGCCCTCTTCTTTCGAATTCAAACACGCCTTCCCCTATGGACCTTGAAGATGTTGATCTGGGTATCTCATCTCATGAATACCCTAATGCGTGTCTTCCATTAGAAATCCACATGAAATGCTTATCTTCTCGTTACCGAGATGTCGGTGGATTCTTAGTGTGGAAGGAGTTTGTGCCATTGTACACGAAAGTATGGAGAAAGTATGGCCATATTGCAACCAGGAATGTAGTTCGACACTGTTTATCTGCTTTGGTCACCATAGTAAACTTCATTCTTCCCGTGATTGCTGAGATGGAGAATATTTCTATCCGCAATGTTGCTGAATCAAACCTCGAGAAATGGGAGAACATGGTATCTACCTGCGAATCCATGGAGTTCAACGTAGGCTGGTTGCGGCAGCATCTTGGCATCATCAAGGTTGATCGAGCTGGTATCCTCGTGAATGTTATTCCTGCTACGAAAGCTATCTTGGAGGAGGAGAAGGCTCTAGCTGCGGAATCGAAGAGGGTGGAGCAGGCAGTTCAAGACTTTAAGGATAGGGCAAAGAGATATCATACTAGATTGAAGATGGTGTTTTCAAGGAACTATAATCTGCTAGACGGCCTCTTATAGGCTTCGCTCTCTTATGGTTGATGGTGCTCACGTTATTTTTTTTTTTGAACACTCTTTGAGGAATAAATTGCATTGGTTTTGAGTAGGTGGAAGAAGTTTTTCATTAATATATCTTTGAATAAATTGATAATTCAGATGTGTAATGAAAAATGCTTGTATTGCTTCATTATGAGACAGTGGTGGGATAATGATCAAACATGATATGCCTTGAGCCATTTTCCATTGATGACTGCCTCTAACTTGCCTCTATCCACCTTAACAATCTTGTAGTAGCCGGTACTGCAGGCCTTGGTAATCACGTAGGGACCTTCCTATTTTGAAGAGAACTTTAGTGCAGACATGTCTTGCTGAATATGCTTGGATGTCTTTAAGACCAAATCTCCCACTCCAAAAAAACGTGGCCTTACAGTCTTGTCATATGCCCTGGAGATCCTGTTTTTGTACGTATGATTACGTTCCTCTGCTTTGCTTCTTCTGGAATCTATAGTGTTTAACTCAGCGATTCTGGAGTGCGATGCTTCAGCTTCATTCCAATGGACCCCACTTACTACTGCAATCCTGGATGATGGGATCCTGATTTTTGTTGGGAAGATTGCGTCTGTAATGTAAACAACTGAATATGGAGAGACCCCAACAGAACTTCTAGGTGTCATCCGATACGCCCATAGCGCCATAGGCAGCTGTTCGTGCCAGTCCCTGGGGTTATCATGCACCGTTCGATTGAGAATCCGGATCAGCGTCTTGTTGGTGCTCTCAGCTTGTTCGTTTCCTTGAGGATAGTAAATGGTGGAGAAGACCTGTTTAATTCCATATTCTTCAAGTAGCTCTCATACCTATTTGTTTGCAAAGGGAGTTCCATTTTCGGTGATGATATGCTTGGGTACGCCGAACCGACAAATGATGTACTCTTTAATGAAAGCTGCAATTGTTGCTCTCGTATTCCCTCATAGAGTGATGGCTTCAGCGCATTTGGGAAAATACTCCGTCGCAGTTATGATGTACTCATATTGTTTTGACGATGATGGATTAATCTTCCCGATAATGTCAAGACCCCAGCTATAGAATGGTCATGGACTGCTTATCGAGTGTAAAGGAGTGGAAGGTGCATGAATGAGGTTCCCATGAATTTCGCATTCATGGAAGCTTTGAACAAATGCAGCTGCATCATCCTCCATGGTTGGCCAATAGTATTTCTCGTGTATGTGGAGAAATAGTTTCTTCTTTCCTTGGTGTTCCCCTTCATGCATTCCTTTCAGTATAGTCGGAATCTCTTCCTTAGCCAGGCACCGTAATAGATCACCTCCGAAGCTTTTGCGATATAGGATCCCTTCATGAAATACGAATCGCTTCGACTTTTGCTTCATCTTGACAACATCCTTATAATTAGCCAGAGTTATCCTATCGCGGAGATAGCTAATATACGGTTCTCTCCAGTCTCCAGCACGAATTACATTGAGAACCTCTAATTGATGTGGCGGCACTTGGCAATTAGAGCAAGACTTCTGGAGTAAACGGGATTGAGCTTCCATTTCTGTCTAATAATAGCCTAGGCATTGAAGACGACATTAGAGTGTTACTACCAACGTTTGTCAGCAAACTTCATTGTGAATGCGGTCAAGCTATAGCTGCGCTTCTTTGTATCCGATATATCTCGACAGGGAACCATCCGGGTTTAGATGATATATCATACCATGAAGCATGAAAAAGCTCTGCAGGTTTTTGAGACTGACCTTTCCTTGAGAAAGCGAGCTGCTGAGTTCTTGAACGATGGGAGTATGCCAATCACAGGTCCCAATGTCTTCATGTTGTGAAAGTCATGTTGATTAAATTGTCCTCCTCTTTACCATCAGGGTATCTTCTAAACCTTCAAACTGCAATTTGGATGCCAGTGTGACTAAACAATCAGCATGTTTGTTGTTGTTGCGACCAACATGGGTTACGGTTGTGTCAGCAAAGTAGTTTAGTAATCTTTGAACCTCTGACCGATACGGGGCCAATGTTGCCTCCTTTAATGCGTACACTCCATTCATCTGATTAACAAGTATCTTAGAGTCACCTCTTATCTCTAGGAGCGTGGCCCCCACTTGTTTGGCTGTTGGCAGTCCTATGAGAAAGGCTTCATACTCTGCTGAGTTGTTGGTGCACTAAAAGTCCAACTTGAAGGAATGTGAGAAAAATTCACTAGTTAGAGACACTGGGACCACACCTGCCCCTCCAGTGTTATTGCTGGGAGTGGCGAAGCCATCGAAATATAGCAGCCACGCCTCTTCTTTAACAACAGAGATTTCTGGAAATTCTCTGGGAAGATCTTCATGTAATGCAGTAGTGCCTTCACTAGGGAATGACGCCAGTAAATCAGCAACGACTTGTACTTTGATAGCCATGGGTGATGCGCATGTTATGTCTAGCTCTAACATTTGGAGAAGCCACTTGGCCGACCTTCCCGTCAAGACCGGCTTTGAGAGTAAAAACTTCGAAGGATCATATTTATATATAAGCACCACCTTGTTGGACAATAGGTAATGTCTGAAATTCTGAATGGAATGAATCAGTGCTAGGCACGCTTTCTCTGCTTTGGGATAGCTGAGTTCAGCATCTCTTAATACCCGACTGAAATATTATATGAGATGTTCGACTCCCTCGTCATCCTCCTGAGCAAGCAAAGCCCCTACGGCAGTATCGCTGAAGGCAGTGTAGAGGCACAGTAGTCTTCCTTGGATAGGGGACTTCATGACTACTGGAGACGACAATATCTGTTGAATCTTCTGAAACGCTTCCTGTTGTAGTGTGGTCCAGACAAAACTTTCTCCCTTCTTCAGTAAAGGGGTGAATGAAGCGACGAGTTGGGCCAACCCAGGTATAAAATGCCGAATGTAGTTTACCTTGATCATGAAGCTTTAGAGCTCCTTCACAATCCGTGGCGGTGGCATCGTGAGGATAGCCTGAGTCTTGGATGGGTCCACATCGATTCCCTTAGCAGTTACTTGGAATACCAGAAATTTGCCTGAAGAAACACCGAAAGCGCATTTCAATGGGTTCATCTTCAATTTGTACTCACGGAACCTTTCGAACACTTGCCGTAGGACTCCTGTGTGATTTGCTCGAGATTTCGATTTGACTATTATGTCATCCACGTAGTCTTCAACTTGCTTATGCATCATGTCATGGAATATTGACATCATAGTGCGTTGATAGGTCGCATCGGCATTCTTCAAACCAAATGGCATTACAGTATAGTAAAAATTTCCAAGAGGAGTTCGAAAAGTTGTCTTAATTGCGTCATGCTCGTACATTCTTATCTGATTGTACCCGCTATATCCATCCATGAAGGAGAACATGCCGTGACCGCTGGTTGCATCTACTAACATGTTCATGTTAGGTAGAGGAAAATCGTCTTTGGGGCAGCATTTTTTCAAGTCTCTGAAGTCCACGCAGCATCTGATCTTCCCGTTTTTCTTTTTTACTGGAACCATATTAGCCAACCAGGTCGGGTGATAAATAGGTTTAATGAAGCTGGCAACTAGCAACTTCTATATCTCAGTCTTGATCTTCTCTTCCACATCGTGCCTGAATTATCTCGGGGACTGCTTGATTGGCTTGGATCCAGGTTTGACATGCAGATGATGGGTGACCAGTTTTTTATCTAAACCGGGCATTTCTTTATACGTCCAAGCAAATATGTCCTGGTATTCTTTGAGAAGTTGCACGATCTTCATGCGTTCATCTGTGGACAAGGTTGAGCTGATGGAGATAGGTCTGGGAGATTCTACATTCCCGATATTAATGATTTCGAGTTCATCCGTCGTGGAGTTGGTGTCGTCATGGAGCTGTCATGGAGTATCCAACACCTCTTCTTGTGGCAATTCGTTGTTGTAGCATTCCATTGGGAGGATAGACTGGGTAGTAGTCTCCCCTGCTAATTTCTAACAGCGGCGTCGGTATACGGTCTTCCCCTTCTGATCATGGCTCGCCACAAAAGTTCGTTCTCTTTTAGTGTGAACATGAGTTGCGGCTTCACCAGACGAAGAAGGATGTTCCAACATATTGCGGGGCTTAGCCTTCAATGATGCAAGTCAGTCCTCCTCCTGGATTGATGCCCACGTGGGAAGTGGGATGCAATGAACTTCCCTGATTCTTCCAGCAGAGTTTCTTTCGGCTCAAACAAATCTACGCCACAGATTGGCACGTAAGGAGAGAACGATGCATGAATACGAATGACTTCCTCATTCAGCATAGTCTTCAAGCATTGGTGATATGTTGAAGGAATGATTCTATTATCATAAAGCCACGGTCTCCCCAATATCATGTGGTAGTTCGGCTCCTTTTCTATGAATTCAAATTTCACTTTAGACTGGATGGGTCCTACAGATAAATTCAGATTGACATACCTGTACGTATTGGTTTGGTTTCCTTCAAAGTCTGTCATCGTGGTAGGCTGCCGCACGATCTTGTTTGGGAAAACCTTGGCCGTCCTGAGTGTCTTGAGGGTAATCACATTGAAAGACGCTCCTATGTCGATGAGGGCCCTCTTGAACTCTGAATCCTTGATGCGTGAAGTATTATGTAGGGCCCGGTTGTGACCTTCTTCCGCCATCATGTCTTTTTCTGTAAATGTAACGTTATTCACAGACATCTCTGGTGCTTTGGATGCTTCTGGACGCAAATAATTTAACTGTACGTCCAAGGCTATTTGATTGATTGCATCAAACGTCTCCACCCGCTGATTCTTCGAGAGGTGTAAAAGTTCGCACAAACTTTCCACTAGAGAAGCCGCTTCCTGGTCCACCGGCCTCTGATTCATAGTGAAACTGTTGACTTGAGGAAGATCGTTGTAAGGATCAGTCTCTAGTGCAGAAATCTCTATGACGTAGGAACCACTCATTTCCGATGTCATCTTAATGAGGAGATCGAGTATGTCGTTTATTATTTCTTTGATCAGGTCCAAGTTCTTCGTGTGAATCTCCTGCACCCATGCTAACTCGATCAATGTTGGGATTCTTCCGGTTACACCATTGGATACACCGTCGGGGAGAGGAGTATCTTCGTTGGAGGAACTTCGACCGGAATTTGAAATTGTGTGGTGAGTTCTAAGACCAACCATTTTGAAATCAACTAATGAGATTAGGTATTAATGGAAATGACTTCACAACCGAGAGATTAATCTCCCACTATGGTCGCCAATTGTTTATGGGTAAAAACTATCTCTGCCGATTTTGGGTAATTTTGGGGTGTGTGGATGAGAAATGAGTTTAAACCTTAAACAAATGCACTGCACGGGAGTGCTTTTGATTTAAGAGATCAATCTATACAATTCTGGCCTAAACCAAGAAATGGCCGTTTCAGACTTATTTCGGTCACAAAAGTAAAGGAGATGGGGTTGATCTTAGGGAGGAAAACGAAGAAGGTGTTGAGATTGTGAAGGAGTAGGTTGTTTTATAACTTGTAACAGAAAGGTGAGTAGGCTTACGAATAATGCAAGCAGGCTCTGGGTGTTTTTAATACAATTGTATTAACACTTGATTTTGCGTTATCTTGTCCTGTTGGAAATAGAGAGGAGAACCTATTTATACAAGTCATTAATCCTAACCCTCATATCTCGTGGGAAGGGGAGGAAGTGGAGTGATGGAGTGGTGGAGTCGTGTGTTAGTGCCACACGATCAGTCTTGCCCACTTCTCCCGTCATCACTAACCGTGCATGACTTCCTGACACGTTCTTGTGATGGCGAGCTACACGCTATAAACCGCCAGACCAATACCCCAGTAAGTATCCCCCAGTTTGTGACATGTTTGATGTCTCGAATGTGTGGATTGTGGGACCCACAGAAGGTAGCATGTGATGCTGGTTTAAATAACTAAGTTATTTAGAAAGTCGCATATTTTATGCATGTAATGCATCGAATATATTCAGCATGTATGAAGCATCGCTGTTTTAAGGCTTAACGGAGTAAGTCACGAATTTATGCGTCTTAAAATAGAATTACGTCCAGCCATCTTCGAGTGATCGTTTGGAGGATATATGTGCAAGCCCTGACTTGGTCGATTACTCTATGCGGAAGAGTGGTGGATGGTGATCGTGATAATGCCTCACTGGTCGCCTAACTTTTGTCTTAGGCGGTCCGTCCAAGATGGAGAATTTGGACGGACGAGATGACTTGCGACCCACATCTGCGATCGTCGGATTTGGGTTTAGGAGGTGTGCAAGTATCTTCTTTCAGCTTGGTCGAATCCAAGCATGGGAGACGTTTTTGGCAGGGACGATCATGCATGCATGTAGACGGCATGCTGGTGCAGGCGCCTATACCTCACTGTCTCGTGAAAGTAAAATATAGACCACTCAATTTGTCAGGCAAATAGGAGTGGCTAAGATGGATTTGCGACGGAAATATCATGCCGCAAAGGCCGCGCGTCATGTCTACTTTGGGCGTGAGTTTCGAGACGACCAAGCCTGGTCGGTCTTGGCCGATCAGTCAAGCATGCAGACGGAGGGTTGGTGTACACGCCTGTACCTCATTGTCCCATAGAAACGTGATCTATGCCACTTAATTTGTCTAGCGAAGTTGAGTGGTCGATATCAGTTTACAATTGGAAGGTGCGACGATGCTTAGTTTGGGTGCATGAACCGAGGTGTACATCCAAGTTTGGTCTTGGCCGATTAGGTATGGAGATAGGTGGGCCCGCAGTGATCGTGTTGATACTCATCGGACCTGCTTAGTCTATTCATGGACCCTTAATCCGAACAAGAGAAAATGGACGCTCGTGATCACGACACAAACCCTAATTAGGTTTTCGCCGGCCTTGTGTCATACCCAGTTTGGGGTGCACGAATTAAGATGACCAACCATAGTTGGTCCTGACCCATCGGCCAGGTATGTAGGTGGGCCCACGGTGATTGTTTTGACATGCTCTGGGCCCTTTGAATTTATGTCTACACACTCCATCTATGCCTGTGAAGATGGATGGTTGAGATTGATTTGAGACACATGTGATGTGCCACAAACTCTAATTAGGGTTTCAGTCCACGCTCCTTTGGCTGGACGAATTGGGAAGCCACGCTTCCCTTTTGGGGAGGCCGACCATGTGGGACCCTCATTGGGTCGGTAGTGAACACGCCAATACCTACCTGAGGGTTATGGATCCTATCTAAGCCATCCAATCATGCTAGTGAAGTTGGATGGTCGTGATCAGTTTAAGACCCTTAGCGACCCTTAAAGCATCACGCCGGCCGAACTTTGGATGAACGTTTTCTCCTCCCGGCTAGGTCGTGAGATGGTCGGCTATTTGGGGGCAAGGTATGTGTTCAACCACCATGGCTTAAACGAGCCCGCTGGTGGTTATTGCAGTGGTTGCCTGCTCCTTCTAGGGTTCGTCTAGGCTGGTTAATTCATGTGGCCAACTTGTGTGGCCGTGATTATTTTTGAGACTGATATGGATAGTCCAGATTCAAATATGCTCGATCGGGCTAGTATAACACACCGAGAGATTATTCTCTTTGTCATAGAATGGTATAGCCTGTATGGATATTTCGTGCATGCCTCACTATTGATACTTGGATATTCATGTTACTCGTCTGAGAGCAACAATCAATCATCATGCCACACCAACAATGAGAGTTCTGCTGAGAACAACACAGGAAATACAAGGTGATTCATTCCTTAACTACTAATGCTAAAATTCACAGAATACTTGGGGATTGTTGCTACATGCTCCATTCTAGGTGAATTAATAAAGCGAAGACGTATTTATCTCTTATCAAATAGCCTTATCCTTTGTAGGATGTCGGCATAAAGATTGGCTTTACAATTTTATCCCTTAACTAAAATCCACCATCAACAATCATATAATATGTTCAAGGTAATTTTCACATGATCATCCTTTGACTTAATATTTAGTCTCCAAACATTGTCTCCAACTAAACTCGTCAAGAATGTGATGAACTTAGCTAAAGCTAAAAGCTTCCAACACATATTTCAAGAATAAGATAAGCAGGATAAACTCGGCTCAAAATATCAAATGTGTATAATGTAAAAGTCTATATAGTTATATGACTTAGTCTCATTAAAAGATAGAAGATAATAGACTTATGAGTGATAGATAAGTTTTAGTCTCCACGTACCTTTTGTTGATGAAGTTCTTCTAAGCTCTTCAGTAGATCTTCCTCTTCAATTGATGAACATCGTGAAGTCTAAATATAAACTACACACTTCTATCCTAATCCGAGAAATAGCTATATGTAGACTAGAAATCAAATATATAGTTTTGATCAACTAAACTTGACAAATAAGCTCGAGATAGCAATGCTTGCGAGTTCGACCGAGAAGTGCTCTAATAATTAGTTAAGGGGATATTTATAATGAAAATCAATTAATCATTCATTATGAAAAATTAATGGGACACTAGTTAATAAAATATTTATAATGGTTAAGTTGAATAAACCACAACCGTAGATTTATCTTCTTCCTAGACAGATCTTGTACACTCTTTATCTAGGCTAAGTTAGCCAAGATTTGTTTTGTATTTTAGACTAGGGCTTAACCCGTGCCGTAACGGCACGGGAAATTATATATCTTTCAAATATATCCACCGGTTCATACATGTCATAAATGTTCGTGAAACATCGATTAAGTCGATCCGAATCTAAATGTTTTTGAGGTGTTGGTTAATTAACATGTCCTTATCCTCACTCCACACATCTTTATGACTTGAAAAAAATTATAAAACAGCAAAGAGACAAATACACCAATACATTCAGCCACAAAATTTTGGTTGAAATGTTGTGTGCTTTTAGGTCAGTAAGCAAACAATGATGACCTTTGCTCATACTTAACGGTGATCCATTGGCAGAATCACCACAATAGTACATGACCTTTCTTAATATATTATACTTCTAAGAAATGTAAAACCAATGTTGTAGCAAATTTTACAGCAAAAACAAATGTCGCATCAATGGAAGGTGGAAAGGCTAAGTTACCAGGAGCCAAAACCTGCCCCTAAATAATGAAGAACCGCAGGGGGTTGTCTAATACATAGAAATATGAGATATATTAACCATGTAAAATACTAAAAATGGGTTCATAACTGACATTCTTTAACATTCAAAAACACTTAATCCACTGTTGTGCGACAGAATATGGTAATAGAGGATAAAAACAATTGAAAATATATAACACCGATTTCTGCTGAAAAGGGAAGAAAACTGAACCAATCAAAGTAAGTCTGAAGCACAATAAGAACTGAAACCTTAATAAGCATGTACTTAGAACTCAATGTTCTAGTCAGCTTCATCGAGGGGCACATGTAGATACTTTTCGCTGCATGTTGAAAGAATCTAGAGCAAATTTGAAAACCACATCATCATTGAGGATCTGCAAGAATCCAGGCATCTTCGCCTCTTTTGCAATAGCCTGCAAAATTGTGGAGTGAGGTTGGCGTACACTGGTTAACACTCAGGCTAGTATTCAAGTGTAATCAGGGAATATATGGAAAGTTGGGTTACCTATAACCCGCTCAAGAGTTCATATGCGGTGTGTTGTACCGTTTTCTAGACCTCGCTATCAACAGCAAGAAAGATGGCAGAGCCGCTGTTGTCTTTGACTTCAATGGATGAAAATGTCAATAAAAAAAACAAAGAGATCGATGGTTTTCAAATGACTCGAATTAGGAAATCTAGAGTGCAGGGAGACTACCTATATAGGCATCTCAACTTTTGTTTCTCATTTAATGCACCAAATGTCACCCACAACTTTCTTGCTACATTTAGGTCAGGAAAGATATAAAAAAGGAGAAGGAAAAAGAAAAGGGGGGGGGGGGGGTTCCATTTTCCATTTTATCACATTAGTGGTGTGCATGTTCCAGGTTAAATTTTCCATTTTAAAGCAGTTTATAGGTGGCGGTGGCGTTACACGTGATCACATTAGTGGTGTGCATGTTCCAGGTTAAATTTTAATCAGGAAATCCAGAAAGAGTCATTTCTTCAGGGATAACTTGGGTACAAATATATGAAAGGCATGTGCAAAACTAACCTAGTTGGCTGGATCCCATTTGTTATATAGAAGCTGGTAAATGGATTTCCGATTGCCGACATCGAAAATAGGTAAGGGCATTGCACCTTTATTTATGGGTAATATATAATATATCGCAGGGGTCTTGCATATGGGTACCTGCAAGCAAAACAACAACAACATCACTTGGGGAAATCAAAGCAAGATATAGGCATGGTGTGGGGGGTTTATGGATAAGCATCTCGGTTTAGGAAAAAACAATATAACTACAATAGAACTCACATCATATCTAGAAAGAATAAACAGATCAAATATGAATAAAAACATACTCAGAGTACAATGGAAAATGATTTGTCAAGATTAATACAGCTAGCCTAAATTTAGTACAAATAACCTCAAACATCGTGGTACATAAATCTAGATACAAACCTTTCCTTCATTGCTACAACGTCAGTGGGGTAGAACCTCCACCAAAAAACGATGTGGATAAAATATCAAATACAATTAGTAGTGTCCAATTCCTTAACTCTAAGTGGGTAGAGCCTCCATCAAAAAACGTACATAACTTAACTCTCGCAACCAATATTTGTTAAGAAATTAAAATGTACTAAAATGCAAATCGGGACAGCACATATAGCTCTTGCATTTAGAGTTATATTATAAGCTGAGTTTGCAGTCGTCAAAAGATCGATAAATGCATACTTTCAAAATAGTGTATCATAATAATACGAAACAGTGAATCAAGTCAGTACAACATAATTATGCGGGTTAAACATGAAAACAGTATCATCCTAAGATATGTATGCACGGATCTTAGTGAACAATAAGTTTCGTAAAAGAAGCACCAATTGAACACTTGGATTAACTAATTCAACACAAAAACACTATGAATAGTTGGATAGAGATCCATAAATACAAATAATACAGTTACTATACATACTAATTCAAATAAATATCCTCATTGTCTCATGAGCAATGTCCCAACAACAGTGCTATGTGAAACTCCATACGTGTATCAAACTTATGGGTAAATATTAACCTACAGTTTGACCCTATAATCAGTGAAAGGAAAAAGAAATACAAAATAATCATGTACGAACAAATAAGGAGAATTTTATTAGTCTGATCAAACTCGCTCCACTTTCGTCCTGACTGATTTTCAACAAATTCCAAAATATGAAAACCCTAAGTTCTATAAATAACAGAAAACTAAATCAAGAAAATAAAAATAAAGTCGGTGTTTTTTGTAAATCGAAGAAAAACGAACATGTTCCAACTTTTGAATCAAGCTCTTTGTACAAAGAAATAGCTTCTCTTCACTGATCGTTCTCACGCACAGGAAATAATATGAGCGGGTGTAAATTTATGTGTTTCATGAGAACATCACATCAACCATTGATTTATCTGTAACCAAGCATTTGCCCCGATACCCAAATATTTTTTTAACTATTTCACTGGGTGTTGTATAATCTCAACATATTCCGGTAGATGTTTAAGAAAACATCCGAAATTATAGACTTACATTAAACTAACACTCAAATTCCTACATATCATTAATTGGGAAATTAAAGCAAAAATTAAGAACAATGACTATGGAATAATGAGTTTGCTTACGAATTTTTTTCGACAATGCACCAGCTGCCTACATAAGAACAAAGTAAACAAATTTAATGAGCTAGAAAATGTACAAAATAGCCATAATTTCAACCAAGTACTGTTAACCCATAAATATTAATTCAATCAAATCATGTAAACCTGAAATACGCATGGATTCAAAATACAACATACTGATGTCAGGCTGTCTTTACAGATGACAAATTAAGCAGTACTTAGTATTTCTTAGGTTGGAATGATCACTTAGTGGGTGATAGTTCTTTACATTGGTTTAAACCTTTTACCAAACAGATTAATAGCACCAATTCATATGATACCTGGAACAATTTTTTCCATCCAAATTCATCTTCAATCAGCACATACAAAAACTTTCATAAATCCATGGCGATAAAAACAACGCAATCAAAAAATAACATAAGATTTATCACTATGACCCTTGTAGTTTTTAAAGCTTTATGATAAAAAGTTTCTTGCATTCCCACTGTATGAACAACAATACAAATTGACGATGAGAGTTGATTGATTCGTATGACTACTGGGAAAATTTTCGTGGGCATTGAAGATGATTAGAATTAGTTTCAAACTCGGGCAAAGAATTAGTAGTAAATCAAGATGAAGAGGTTGAGTAGCCTGGATGCTGTCAAAAAAAAAAATTAATACTTTTAATTTAAACATCATAAACCCTTAATTAGATAATACTGTGAATTCTAATAATCATACATTAAAAAAAATAAAGGGCTTTCCCACAAATTCACACCTCAGATTAGTTTGATTGATCAGAGATCTAGGATTTGTTGGTAGAAGACCGAGAGAACAAAGAAAGTAGAAAATCACTAACTATCATTGTTTCTGATACCCTTAATCTTTTTCGACTCCATTTCAATGCAAATAGATTTGACATTATGAATAGGTGATTTTAGTTTGAGCAGATTTTTTTTTTTCAGATTCAGGGTTTTGCCTTTGGAGCTCAGCCAACTATCGTTTAAAATTTCTCTATGTCTCTTCGTTTGCTCATTAGTGGGGAGGGGAAACATCACTTTGAACCACGTGTAGACAGAAGTATGGAGCATGCTTCAACATCATCTCTCAGCCGTAGATTTATCTTTTGCGAGAACGAATCTGGACCACCACTCAGATAGGCAAAGTTAGCTAAACTCTGCTTTATACTATTGATGTATGGTAAAATTTTCTTTGGGATCAGATTAGTGTTTATGAAGAAAGTGACAAGTTCAGTTATGATGGTCGGAGTAAAACTGTTGGGTAGTTCTGACATATTGTGTGCATTGATAATGTTTCCGCTTATTATTATTATTATTATTATTATTATTTTTTATAATATAATTAAATATTATTACATGAAACTAGTTGGAAGCCTAACAAGCTAGGCTCCAACGACATACTACTACATTAATTGAACAGGTTGCTGTGCTAGCCTATCAGCGAGCCTCATGGGTAACCTTGCCAAGGGGAGCCGAAGCGGGAGGGGGGGCGAGATTGTGTCACAAGGGGGGAAAACTAACACTACCTTCCATGTTAATTCATGCAATATTACGCCATTGGGGACTTGAACCTGGGACCTCCTGGAACGCATGAAACTTCGGGGAACGGGGATGACCAGCTGAGCTAGGGCCCGTTATTATTATTATTATTATTATTATTATTATTATTATTATTATTATTATTATTATTATTATTATTATTATTATGTGAATGAATGCTGCATTGAAGTGCAGGTGATCGGTTCTATACTTTCTAATATGTCTTGTAAAGGTGTTGAAGTATTGTTAGGATTTAAATCCTTTTTGAATGATAGGTTGTATGTGAATCTAATTACTAGGAGAGAAGGGCCTCGTCTATTCAAATAGTCTGAGTGTCGCGGTGGGTAATATATAAGTTGGATAAGCCGAGAGATCAGGGCTACAATAGCATATAAATTGTGAGCACTGGTGGGGGATGGATTAATGTAAATGTTTTATTCTCGAATGTGTATGTAATGTTTTGTGAACTACCAAAGGTAAGCGGCATCATTACTTGGGTGGAATGTTAAACCTCTCCCATGTTTTCATTGTAGTTAAAAACATATATACTACCTTTATACTCTTATATCTTATATATTATCGGTATATATGATGGAATAAGAGTAAACTTTCAATTCCAAGGCTCTGACCTTGTGTTGATTTTCTCTTTCAGGTAATAGAGTAAACAAGTGTTTTAGTCGCAAAGTTTCTTGTGGTGTAGCTGCAGTTTGTTGGGAGAAGTAGGATCTCTTCTTTGATGTGGCTTTCTTTTAGATTTTGTTTTCTATTTTCCTTATTCTCAATAAGGTATATCACAGAGAGACACCGGTGCTGGACATCAATCTGAGGGTTTGTTTTGAGTTTTAGGTTTTTGAACATAGTCATGTCGAAACTTTCCAGTATTTATTTCTTAATCCAGTTGAACTTTTAGTCTAGTTAAGTACTTATTCTTATGAAAAAGAGGTTTTCTTGTAGTATTGTTTTTAATTTAATATTTCTTTCAATTCAATTTGACGTCTTTGATTAACGTGGGCTATATGACCTATGTTCGCATAGAAAGATCATGAATTTATTATTGATAGGGCCGACCGGACTATTAATATTTATTAAGGGTTATCACATTAATGTTATGTGTCCATTGGTTGTTGGCATTGGACAAGAGGTTTTTGGTGCTAATACAGTTGGTGATCCAGTTAATGATCAGGCCGGTCCATCCCATCCCGCTGATCCGTACAGTCCATAAGATGATGATGTTTCTGATAAGACTGCACTAGTTCCTCCCCAAGCACAAGCACGACAACGACGTGTTCAAGTCCAACGTACTCCATCCTATGTCACCAGAAGTCAAACTCGGAGTGTTATCTAGGGGACTCGGAGTCGGACTCACCAGTGAAGATAGATGGTGAGCAGAAACGGTGGTGGAGATCTTAGTTTTAATGATAATACTCATCATATCCGTTGGTAAGTTGGGTTTATGGGGGTTTTATGGTGATTTTGGTATTTTTGATTAAGGTGGACAACTTTTTTTTCCTTCTGTGATCTGTTTTTCTTTTTGGCGATGTTAAAGCATTGGAAATTGTGGTTGTGGGAAGTATTTAATTATTGTTGATAAACATTTTTACTCTGTGTTTGAAGTATTTGGTATTGATATCTTTTGAATAATTGATTTCGATAATGTTTCTGGTAGTGTTAGAATTAATTTGATCAAGGTAGCAGATAGCTTGTTTGAGTCGATTCTGCACATCTAGCAGTTTGGTAGGGGTGAATTTTAAATGGAATAAAACAAGGGTATAAGTAGAGAGCCAATTCAGATGTATTTGAGATAAAAGTAGGCTAGTTCCACCAGAATTAAAATTTAGCTAAAAGAGCTTAGTATGCTTGCTCATGAACTCATTTCGATAATTCAGAATAACATGAACGACAAGATAATGAGAGTAAGTATTTGGTTTGATTTGGATAGTTAACTTAGGGTATAATTTTCTAGGATTAATTATGTAGATGAACCTCTTGATGGTATCCTTCCTGAGAGTGTTGTAGATGTCATTGGATTTAGAAATTATAGTCTCAGGTAAGAGATTGAGAGTCTGAAGAGAATTCTGTCTGAATTGTAACTTAGGTGATTGATTGATGATGAGCTTGATACCAGAAAAAATTTTGTTGCTTAACTTATTTCTGTAAGTTAGAGATTACATTAATTGTCTATGAAAGAGTTGATTATGGCGAGCGGTGTTTGGATTTCAGTAATTTCCATGGGTTTGGTATTTCTGTGATTCATGTTGTTGCTACTGGTGATTGATTTTCTATTCGAATTCATAATGAGAACTTAGAGATTTGTCGTGACGATCAAAATCATGAAGAAACCGGCAAAAGATCGGTGAAAAAACTAGCCGTTAGTCGCCAGAATGGTTTCTAACGGTCAAGATAATAGGCCTGAGAAAGAAAATCAGGTGAAGAGAGACAGGGGAGACTTGGAATAAGTCTTTCTTTTTTATTTGAGGATAATGATGGGTCATTTATTTTTCTATTTGGTTTTCCCTATTTTCTACCCATATTTTTCTTATTTCTAATTCACAATAACTTCCTTTCCCAATTATCCAAAGTATCATCCAAATAAATACTAAAAGATCATAAATCCTACCTATTTCTAATTTGACTTTAGTTTTTACACGATTTGTCTTTTATCCACCCAGGGTAAAAACCCTAAGATCAAAATCCTACTCTTTTTATCCTACCACATAGACACCCTATTTTCCCTAACCGCGCCACCTTCTTCTTTCCCAACCGACCATCGACTCGGATCCTCTTTTTTTCTATCTAATTATTCAAACCTAATAATTTATTTTAGTGAACATGATTGTATAATGAGATTGTTCAGAACCGATTTTAATTTTTATATTGTGATCTCGGTTCGTGTGGTATATGCTTTGTTTGTTATACTGTAAGTTTGATTGATTTTGATAACTCTAGACCAATTGGGTTGTTGACACTATGAATTATTTTTATTAATACTTTAAAAATGTCATAATCTATCAAATGCATGGAGTTGTCATTCACATTAGGTCAATTAAAATTCAAAACAAAAACAGTTATGTGAGTTAACATTCGATTTGAGAACTACGACTGCCATTAACGCCTGTTAAAGCACCCAAAATCGTAATATACTATAAAAAAAAATTGTATTTGCTTATAAATTGTATTCGTTTACTTCTTTAAGTTTTTTTTTTTATCATCGTGAATGAGTAAATCGAATTTTATCTATCGTTTATGAAAATATGTACAAACAAATAATGGTTAGTGAATTTATGAAAATATGTACAAACAAATAATGCATGGTTAGTGAAAATAAAAGATTAATGAAGAAGAAAAAGACTAATAAAAGAGGTAATAGTCACACTTAGAGTTAATTTGACTTTTTGTAGGTGGTACATAGGAAATATCAAAAGTGAAAAGTAAATTGATTTTAGAAATTGTGAAGGGGATGGCAAATAGGAAGAGTGGGGATATGAAATAGGAAAAACCTTCTATTTTGTTACAGTGAAAGTCTTGCTTTTTCTTTCTCTTGTTCTTTTATGAACATATCAAACTCTCATTTCTTTATCCCTTGCAGAGTGCAGTCGATGAAGATTGAAATGTTGTTGATTATAGTGCAGATGCAACAATTGAATCTGTAGGATGAACCATATAATCTAAGTAAGAGCTATCTAGAAAAAAACTGAATCCATTAGTAGATTAATTGTTCTAAACGTAGAGTTTTTCTTATTAGGAACAACATTGTTGACCGTTAACAAAATTATGACTAACAAAGTCGATGACGCAAATTACATGAGAAAAATGGAAAGTGTACTAATAATAATATGTATATCGACATTGAAATTTGGAGAAATATCCTGTCAATACTTGCATGGCCAACAAATATACGAATCTTCTTCATCGAAGTGGAGTATGGTAAGTTTCTAATCAAGTCTATCTTTTCATTGTCCACCTCTAATCCCGAGAGGACACAATTTGGCATAGCACTATACCATGGTTTACCATAAAGTGATATTTCCCCAAATTAAGAATAAAATAAGTGTATGGATATTTTTAGCACAAATTAAAATTTTCCTATTAAAAAAATCATCCATAAATACCTTAATAATGCATTCCACGTAGTCAGAGTCATGCATCTCTAAAAAGTGGTAGTTGCTTTTCAGAGAGTAAACAATATACGTCCATATGGAAATGTGTAAAAAAGACAAGTGATAATAGTTTTCTTTTAATCCTCTGGTGCAATCACAATCTGATTATAGCCCAAACACCCGTTCAGAAAGCAAAAAATGTAAATGTGCTGCTAGTCACTCTAACATCTGATCAATGAAAGGTAAAGGAAAGTGATCCTCATGAGTAGCAAAATTAAGATTTTTGTAGTCTATTCACAGTCTCCATATTGTATGAACAAGGTCGCATCCTAATTTCCGATAACAGTAACACCTGACCTCTTAGGAGCATCTATATTGAGCTAATCTGCTTACTGTCGAAAATTGGGTAAACCATTATTACACTTAGAAATTTGAGGATTTCTTCGCGACCTTCATCGGGGTGGTGGTGGTGTTAAGCCTATGTCGAGCGCCACGTACTGATTGGGCATTATATTCCATAAGGATTCGATGCACGCACTTTGATGTACTAATACCTTTGATATCAGAAATTGTCCAATGGTTGTTTTATACTCTCTCAAAACCATGATTAGTCGTTCTTCTTGTACCGTTGTTAGATTCTTCGCAATAACCCAGATAAGCATAGGTAAATGAATTTTATCATTAATAGGTAAAAATATATAAGAAATTTGACCCGATTGGGCATTCTGTAGTGCAGTGAAAGCACCACAAGTCTCCAAGGCCTCATTAAAAACATAAACGTCCAAGTCTGGAACATCATAAACGTTTTTGTTTTTGTACTATTATGCAATACAACTTCAAGTTTATCCTCTTTACTCAATTCAAGCGTCTACTGAGCTAACAAATCAATAACATAAATACAAAAAACAACATGATCATCACTTTGATAACCACATAGCTTAAAAAATATTGAGGCGCATATTATTTTTTCCAAACTTTATGGTGAGGGTCCCATTATCAACATATCTTCGCAGTCTTCATAAATGGTCTCCCAAGAGTTGATGAACACGATTTACCATTTTGCATATCCGCAACATAAAAATCATTGAACCAACATGTCATACACAAGTTCCTTAGGATATATGTTAGACTTTTTTTTTCCAATTGAATGAAAATCTTTGTCTCTTGTTACGGTCCAATATTCAAAGAATCATAAGTATCATCTCACATAAAACTTACTTATACTCCTAAATCATGTAAATATCATGCCATATCTCTTGCTACCAATAGTAAATAGTACTATAAAACCCCTAGGATCCCTACACTTTACAAGCACCTTCTTCAGCAATATATGGGAAACACTTTTTTCCCACCCAAATGATCTCATTAGCAATCAACCTATCATTCTTTATACAAAAATCTTTCACAAACTTGGCATACTTGGGTACCCTTCTTACAGCCTCAATAAACAGAATGTTGATTTGTACCTTGTTAAAAATATTCATTAAGTCCTTATTTTGAGATTGCTTCATAGATTTAAAATAAATAGGAAAATAAGGTGGAGTGATATGTATGGGAACCGAAATATAGGTTGGTCAGCTGGAGCTGGCTTTTCTATATGCTCGATTTTCACCTCTTCTTTCCTTTCGAAGTTTGAATCAATATCACCGGTAGCCTATTTATGTTGATTTGTCTCTAGATGCTTCTCATTTCGTAACATAACGGCACTAACATTTTATTTCAGAATAATAAATGCATATGATGGAAATTTGGCTACATCGAGTGCATCTAACCTGCTTAATGTAGTGGTTAGGTGACCCGTTTGTGTCTGCAAATATTTGATAGCAGAATCGGTATTCTGCTGACATTATTGAAACATGGAGGTGATACTCTGCATTATGGAATTTAGTTTCTCATATATTTAAGATCCTTGGTCTTGCTGCTTCGGTTGGAAGGATGGTTGTTGAAAACCACTGACCTCCATAAGAATTAGGAGTAATAACCTGCGTATTTGCGTCATCGAAGTTTTTGTGATCTTTCCAACCTAAATTATAAATAAATGAATATGGATAACACATTGGATTTGGTTAGGAAATAATGTATTTACCTCTTCACATTCTTCTTAGTATGTGGAAATGATCACTGCAGCCATCCGTTGCGTCATCTTCTCCATATTACCCATTCTTTGTTCTATGAGTGAAGAAGAGCTAACTTCATAAAGCTTCCTACCTATCGGTCTACCCCTTATATGAATTTTTGAATTTTTGCATCCATAGCTTCTATGATGATTTTGTTGTTTAATGCACCGCAACTTACTGCGTCAATAATATTTTTCTCCGAATAAAGTAAATTATAGTAAAAGTACGGTACTATAAGTTGCTTGGTGATTTGACGATATGGTAAGTTTCCTAACAACTTCTTGTATCGCTCTCAGTATTTTCAAAGAGTTTCACCTGTAATTTGTGCAGACGTACTAGTTGCTTTATGGTCAAGGAAGTATTTTTCTAGAAAAACTTTCTGCATCTCCTTCCATGTTGTAATACTGCATGGTAGAATATAATAAAACCATTCTTCTGTAGAATTAGTCAGAGAGAATGAAAAAACTATCAGTAAAGCTTTTTCTTGATTAGTTTTAGCTGACTTCAAACTTGTCAACCTTTATGGAAAAACTTGCAAGTGACTATTAGGATCATCTCATGCAATCCCTTTAAACTTCGGTAACTAATACATCACTAAAAGTTGAGTTCAACTGAGTTATCTAAGTTGATGCAAAGTTGTTTCTGATCAAATAATGGAGACCTCAGATCCTTGAGTGTCTTCCTTTTGGGAGGAGGATGCAGAGGTTGAGGACCACGCTCTGGGTACCTATTTGGTAACCCATATCTTTCGATAACAGATCTTATAGAAATGTTCTACTTCGAGTAGTAGTATCACACTGTAACCAACATGGTAACCATGATACATATGTTAAGCACCCAAAATCAGAAATTTAGAAGAATTTTTTTTCTAAAACTAATGATGAAACTTAAAAACAAAAATAAAACGAAAACTAATAACAACTAAAAGCTACCAATTATTCCCCGCCAGTGCCACGAAAATGCGACGGGTGTCGTAGGCACACCAAATTAGATCACTTATTCTTGCTCCACTAATAAGTAATATGATATTAGTTAGTAAGGATCGTTCCCACGAGGATCAAGAAGTTTTCGGTTGTCGAATTCACATATGAGGTTTTGTTTATAGGTTATAAAGTAAAGTAAGTAACAAGCAAGTAAAAGCAATTAGATCATAAGCAATGAAAAGAGATATAATATAGGAATCGTTTTTCGTCACTATACATTAATATCATTGAATCAGCTAATATACGGTGAAAACCTCTGTACAAGAATATCGAGGGACCACAAAGAATATTCTTATATAGAGGTCTACCTTGAATAACTTTTTTTTTGTTATACATGTACATATGGAAAATACGTGCATATGCATATGAAACACAAAATGTACCTATGTAATACAAATATTATCTGAAAGGGGATTTTGTTTTACATGTATGAAATTTGTTATAACATAATTCGCATAAAACTAACTATGACACCGGAAACTGACAAATATAGTCATATTAGTGAAAAATATGTGCAGAAAAAATAAATATAAAATCCACTTCGAAGCAAAATGATCTTGTAAACTGGTTACAAGAATCTTTTCATCTTAAACTTTGATATATGGCAAGACCTATATTATATACTCCTTCTGTCTAATAATAGGTGACCTAGTTTAAGTTTACACATTTTTAAGGTAAGGAGGAGAGAGGAGTACTTTTAAGTGTCTTTTTTACAATTATACTCTTATGGATATTAATTAGTAAAACTGAAAATAATTTATCTCCCCAACTATACCACGGATATTCGTAAACTTTATACTATTGAAAAGAATTTTAAAAAACATACATGACGAATATAAACATGACTGTCAAATAATACAAATTCCTTATATTAACAATAATCAATATAAATGGTAGTTTTAGAAATATCCACTTGTTCAATGATATAGGCTACTTATTAGTTGGATAAAATTTTGAAATGAATAGTCGTCTATTATAAGACGTAGGAAGCATATTATAACGTCAATTGTTCTTATATGGGGAGGTAAGTTCCTTAATACGGGACCGAAAAATTATCACTTATGCCAATATGAAGTTTATTCTTAAATATAACTAGCCCAAGCTGGGACCAAAATTTTATTCTTATACGGAGGTTATTCCTATATGGAGTATTCTTATAGAGAATTTTTACTGTATTTATCAATTCGTCATTGATCACATATTATCACCAACTGTAGGATAACATGTACTTTTTGTTATCCCAAAATTTCTAATCTTGTTATATAATAAGTACTTTGTACTATCAGATTCTATTCATCTAAGCCACCATGTAGCACTCTCTCAAGGTCTAACTCAATCAAATTCCTTAGGATTTTGAACTTAGGTTGATCCTAATATCAAACACAATAATCCTGGTATGCTTACTGGTTTCATTTTTCACTCATGATTTCTCCTCCGAATCCCTCTGCAAGGTCTCACGATTTCCAATTATCTAAGGGAATGCTAGACAGTTACAAATCTCTCAATTCTTCATTGGATATAAATTATCAACAAACTGATTTAGTAGGCCACCTAAATATTCAATCAATCATGAACATTCAATATGGTAAATACAAACAATCAAATCATATTTATATAAAACTTAAAATTCATTCTTAATTAAATAGGAGTTTAGATACTCATGATTTAGTAAAACCCATGATATAATCATAGAGAAATAAATATGATGATAGAAATGCTCCAAAACCCTAGTTTTCGCTTCTTGTGATCACCTCCTCTTCAAGGCCTTGATAAAATCTGTTTTAAGAAGTCATAAATATTTCCTTAAGTAGCCCTCACAATTTTAGGACTTGGGCCTGATTCAAAACCAAGTTTTCTCGCTCTTAAAGACTATTCAAAAAAAAAAATCGGCAATAGCGTGGAGGGTATGGTTATAGGTCTCGATCCTAGGATGAGTTCATACAATAAGGTGTAAATTATTTTTGTCATAACTTCTTCATCTCGGAATGACTTGTCTCTTAATTATCTAAAACACAGAGCTATATACTTTTGAATTTGATTGAATTTTACTAGGTCTTTGACCCATCTTCACTTTGTGTTCATTTTAACATTCTTTAGCTCATTTTGGATGATTCGACCTAACTAGTAACAAAAAAAAAACAATAGTAATACAAAAGAAGTATTGAAAACATTAGCACGAAATTGATGTTTATAATATAATTAATTACCCAGTTATCAATTCGCCTCTTCCCATACTCTCTGCTCGATGTATCCAAAATCCTTCAATTTCGGTGGGGGTAAGCTGCGGATTGTCTATGAGTACCCGATTATCTAGAACCGACCCAGACTCGGGTGAATAAGGTTAATTAGGTTTCAGGTCTTAAAATTGGATCCATCTATAATATCGTTACCCGACGATAGGACCGTTAGGGACCATAAGATTTTTGGTCCTAACGGGTATTACCTGCCGATACCCGTGGGTATTGGGTACCCAGACATTTGTCACCTTATTTGTTAATTTTACTTAAAAAGCAAAGATTTTGGCTCGTTTAGCTTAGATTTGTTTCTTCATTTATTTTTTTATATTTAGTCTTATAACATTTGCACAATATAACAATAAATTTATACGAAAGATTATTTGATCCAATCCAGTATGACAAATATAAAAGAAAAAATTAGCAAACAAATATAGTTGATTTTATAAGAACGCGCAATTGGGGGACATGAAAAATAATCGGGGGTATGAATTAATATTCCCGTCAAATAGTTCCTGATAAGGGGTGTTTTTTAGGTGCGGAAATACTTAAATACCCTTTCAGTTAATTAAAAACCTATCGAAAAGACTATGATACCTTTCCATCTAAATAAAAACTTAAATCTAAAAATCAAAATAAAAAAAACATATCCCCCATTATCCCTGTCCGACATTCTAGGTTAGGTTTAATAATATAATTTTTTTCCATCGTTCTTCATCTTTAACACGATTTCATCGTCGATTACCCAGATCTATAAACATGCCTCCCCGAAAGAAACTCAATCTACAATCACAACTGAAAGCGCAACAAGTTCAAAAAGAGAGGTTAACTCGGATTTCCCTTGAAGAAGAAGAGGAATCGAAAGCCCCTCGTAGTTGAAGGGGATTTCCATCCGTCCCTCTTTTAATGACGCATGTGTAGTTGTAATCGGAGGCTAACTTCTCAAATTCTTGCATAACCGTCCTACCTTCCCATTTCACCATTCTAATAGTTGCTTGTGCACTATGAATTGTAATTAAATAAGAAGCATTTCTCTTATTCTTTGCCTTGAAGCCGTTGAGATTTTTTCTCGGTTTCATGCATGCTTTGGTTAATCTCTTAACATCCTCCATTTCATGAGGTTTTAGCTTTGTAACAAGGGAGTGACCAACAAAAATTTCCGCATCCTCGTGGTTATGGTGGCCAAACCACACCGTACATTTCCATTCACCTCCCCTTTAACGGAATACAAGCTTAAAGGGGCATTCATCCTTCCTCGTACGAGTCTTGAATACCCTATTAGTCTTTTTTGGATATACATAATCCTTTACCTTGTGGCTATGCTTCTTCTTGTATGACCCACTTCTCTCGCAAACCATCTCAAACCGAGAATCCGGACCTTGAGCATTCCTCACTATCACACATATGTTCCTGCGACCTGCTTCCACAACTCAGTTAATTGCATCTTGTTTAGATTTTATTCCCTATATAAGGACAAACACGGGAGACTAAATTAAATCCTTAATTTAATTTCAAAATAACTCAAAATACTAGGTGATCTAACCTTTTGGTAATATACCGAACAATTTGTATAATACTACGACGTATCCGGACCCATGGGTTTTGCAAGTGTCAGCTCACCATATGTCACAATCTAAAAAATGAAAGAGAAAAAGATTAATTGGAAAAAAAATAACAAATATATCTATGTCGGATTTATTAGTTATCTCATAGAGTTATCTAACTGATAGGTGTCTAAAACACCTTTATATTTATCTATTGTTTATGCTTTCTCTGCTAGTTTTCTTGTAAATTATGTAACTTATGTTTTGCTTTTGAGTATTTATGGACTTTGGAGTCATTTGGACCAAAAGAAGAAGAAACATGGCAAAAGTTCATTCCAAATGCAACTGCTGTTGAAGGCGAATTATTTCTCATTATTTGCTTTTATTTCTTCATCTTTGTCTGAAAAGTATGTCGGCTTTAGTGATGCAAGTTCTGTCTGAAAAGCATGACAACTTTAGTGATGAAGAGACATTGAAGAGAATAAGTGGACTTGAGAAGTAAAAGATGGCTGTTGTTGGTGAAAGAATTCGAAGAAGAAGAAATCATTCATTTGGAGCGTAAAGGGTACAAAGATTAGTTCATAAGCGAGTGATACTTGGAGTCGGCTAATAATATGCGTAACAAGAAGTGAATAGGCAGTCGGGTCCGTGAAGCTGACAGGCCAGACATCACTATGTGGCCCTTATCCTAAGGTGTATGGTATCAATATCAATTATCATCATTAGCTAAACCTAAAAATCAGAGGAGCAATTATTGCCTCTATCATTAGTTTTTCTTTCTTTCACTCTACCTGAAACCACTAGAGGAGAATGGCGGCACCGTTAGTAAACAGAGAAAGGGATATTCAGAGATTGAATTTGAGAATCTCTGTTGGTGAAGGATACAGTGATGGTTTGAGACTGAATTTGTGGAATGAATCTGAGAAAAATTTGAGGTTGAGGGATGGAAGATTTCGGTAAATGAAGATGGGTTTGTTTATGGTTATGAGATTTGTTGTTGAGGGTTTGGTTTGTACAAGAAAGGAAGAGCATCTGAAGCTATTTCTGAATCGGCAAGAAATTGGATTAGAAGATGGGTAAAACTCAATTAGAGTTTAGGGTTGTTATTGTGATGAAGAACACAGATGAGAGAAGACTCAGATGGGGTTTGTTTTGATTTTGTTGTCAATTTGAGATGGAAGAAATCGAGTTAGAGAGAACGAATGATGATGGCAGTGACTGAGATGGGTGTTGAATGAATGCTTTAGATGTATGCCTAGGGTAGGGATGGGAAACTGAATTATTTGGTGTTTTTGATTATTATCGGTGAATGGGTTTACTGTGATGTGATTTTGCAGGTATTTGGGTGAGTTTGGAAGCTATAGAAGTTCAATGCTACAACAATATATGAATGGAATACAACATGTTCGAGTGAATGACTGAACCACTTCTGCCTAAATTGTTTGCAGCTGTTAGCCATGGTTTTATGGTTGTGAAGAGAGAATACGGAGATGGTAAAGTTTGTGTTAGTCTGGGGTTATGCCGCTGTTCGAAAATAGGGAAAAAATGAGGATTTTTATCAAGGGTTCAGAGGTTCATGTGAAGCCAACAAATGGACAGAAATGGAGGTGGATTTGGGTTAATCTTAGGGCTGTTCTATGTGTATCCAGAGTAGAATGTCATTTTCATAACTGACTTATGTCACTGGTGTTAAGGGTTTGAAGTAGTGGAATGAATGAACTGAAATAGAGTTGTTTAGAACTTGGGAGAGAAATGGAATCTGGTGATGATGGCAGTACTGGTGGTGCAATAAATAGAGTGAGCAATAACAATGGTGAATGATTGAGAAGGAAACTAGTGGACTGGTTGGTTCGCAGTCGAGCAATGAGCATATGAATGAGCTGAAATTGCAGGTGCAAGTTGAGCTGAGAAAGAAGTGATCTGGCAGAATCTACAGCCATGAATGAGTGCTAGTGTCTTTGATTAATTGCGGGTGTTGGGCATGAACTGGTGATGTTCTGCTGCTACCATGAGAGGTAATAAAGCTTGGTATGTGGTGCAGCTGGAGTTGAAGCTGCAGTTTGGTTAGTGATGGGATTTACAGAGAAATGATTGAACTGGAATTGGTATGAATGAATGTTTAGATACTTGTGTTAATCTGAGGTTGCAGTTGCAGCTGGGACAGCAAGTGGATCTTGAGGCGAATGGAATGATATTGATGTGTTGCAGTTGGATTCCTATGGTTCAATGCAGGGTTTGTTGTGTTGCAGGCAGGGATGGAACTAAATTGTGCATGACTGAAGAGGATAATGAGATGAACTGCAATGAGTGGAATTTGGTGGTTTCATCAACAGATTTGAGATGCCGAGAAAGAAAAGGATAAGTGGGTCTTGAACTGGATTTGTATGCACAACAGTATGGGTTCGAAATGAAGAGCAGTGATGGAGATGTGATTTGTAACAGGTGAATGTTGAGGTTGTTTTGTGGCAGAGATGATTGGGCTGAGAAGTGTGCAGGGAAGGCACAACCGTTATGACTGGGATGTAAATGAATAATGCATCAAGATGGCGCAGCAGTAGTCATGGCCAGTGCAAATGGCTTATGCCATGGCAACTCAACCAAGTCATCCCAGTTAGCTCACTTGAATAGCTGACTCGGGTTTGACTCATGATCTGACTGAGTTAGTCAATTAACTCAGTTGACCTGACCGAACTGACTCGTTGACCGGGTGGAATTTTCCGGTCACCTGAGATACTTTTCTGGCAACTATTCCGGCCAATTTCCGGCGTGACACCAGTTTTACGGTGGCAATTTTTGGACATAATTCTACATGGGTTTTTCTCACACATGGGCTTGGAGGACTTCTATCTATTGGACTTTTGAATACTATACCTAATTTTGGAACAAGAGGAGCTACAAAAGGAAAAGTTTCTACAACTTTGTTTAGAATGTATTATTCTTGGAGCTTTGGAGGAGAGCGGTTATTCTACTAGGGATTGATTATGTTCATCTTCTTTTATTCAATTAATATTTTTGTGATGAACTCCATTAATATGAGTAGCTAAATACAATTATTGGTCATGGGATAAAGTTGATTTCATCAAACATGTTATTTGATTCTATGAATTAGTTTTGTCTCAATTCTATCGTTTATGATTCATTATTTTTATTATCATATGATTTTAATGCTAGTTTGGTTGAGTCCGGAATCAATTGGATTTGTTTTCATCTCTATAGCTATATTAGAGTTTTCGATACGTAAAAGTTGTTATCTCTGATTTCTAGTAGCATCTTGTGGTTATTACTTGTAGTGATACATCTTTTTAATCGCATATGAATCATAACCTTTGTTAAAACGAATTAGTGCTTTTACACGTTTGTTTGCATTGATTAGTCTTATTTCATAGAACTTATTGCTCTTAGGGAGTTAAACTTAATTGTTCTTTTACACTTTAGGTTGCTTTTTAAGTAGATTTCACAATAGCATTTTTAATGTTGTTGTGATAAAATTAGGAAATAAACGAGATACTCTTGCGATCAAGATATCCTAGGACTTTTGATAATTGCGAGATTAAATTACCAATTCTAGTCATTGATGAAAAATACATGTTTGTGAAGGACACTATCCCGTGACCAATATCTTCCTCTTATTGATTACTTTCATATTTTATTTGCTTTCCTTTATTTTATTGCTTTGATAAAAATAAAATCCCCCCTTGGTTACCTTAGAATCTGAAAATTGCATAACAACAATTGCCTCTATGTGGATATGAAATCTTTCTTACCACGTACTTCATTTATATTTAGTAGAGTGAGAAAGTGAAATTATTTTTGCTCGGCTGACAACCGATCACTAACCATATGTCACAGGTGTTGTCTCACCGTACGAATCAAGTTAGTTGGAGTTATGAGTTATCTCACAGAGTTAACAAAGAAGTTAGGTTTTACACATACCTGGGGGTTCATGATCTTTTGATGCATTAGTAAACCTTACATTGCAGTCCAAACCCATTAGAGAAATTGGACAGGTTAACTCACTTTTCCCTTATCTTTTCTTCTATCTATCAAAGGATTTACTAGATTGCTGAGGAAAAAAGATGATGCGAGGAAAATTCAAGGGATTCGAGTAGCAAATAATAGTATTCCGACCACTCATCTTCTCTTTGCGGGTAATTCTAACATCTTCTCTAAAACTACCCTTAATGAGGCTAAGGATATCCTGGAAATTATCAGCTCTCTCGGCCTTACTACTGGTGAGGTGGTTAACGAAATCCCAACATCTTCTTTAGCACCAAATTCTCAAATAAATTTGGGAAAATGGTCATCAAAATCCTTAACATATACTGATAATCGACATCTTAGATAGCTACTTAGGCACCCCCTTGTATGTAGGAGCATCAAAAGTCTAGAGCGTTGACTCTATGGTAGCTAGATTTTGAAGTAGGTTACAAAATTGGAAATACATAAACCTTAACTATGCTGCTAAGACAGTGGTAGTTACAACCATTCTGGAATCCACCCTTATCTATCAAATAGGGTACTACAAGATTCCTAAACGAATTACCAACCAACTCAATTTTCTACAGAGAAACTTCTGGCAAAGAAGAAGAAATGTAACAAAGGTCTTTATTTTAAGGCTTGGATCTTAATTTAATATACCAACCAAATCTATAAGGTTTGGCTTCAAAGATATAGAACAAAGTAAATTAGCTTAATTAGGAAGGCTAGCTTGGAATCTAGTGACAAATCCGGAAGATTTTCGGGTTTAAACTCTTAGAGCCAAATATTATAACTAATGTAGATACCCATTGGACGCTAAAATCATCGAAAAAGGTGATTGGATCTGGGTATGCATTCAAAAAGTTCTAGAAGTGATAAAAACTACAACTATTGAGAAATAGGTTTGAGACTATTATCCATATAAAGAAGGATCAATGTACCCCGGAAAACCTAGATGTCAGTTCCTTCCATCTTCCTGAAACATTTTTTCTGGTCAGTCACCTACTAGATCCCATCAATAACAATTGACATATGGATACCCTACTAAGTGCTAAGCATATTTGACATAGAAACATCTTGGAGTATCATCATCCATATTCTCAATAGATCCAGGAGACACGATACAGTCAAATAGATGTTAAGGCCAAATGAAGTCTCTACTACAACATGATTTATAAGGGCTGCTACCATGATTATTAGGGGTTGATACCATCTCAAGATCTTAAGCGATCCTGGCCGTTGGATCGACTAAATGGTATCAGCCCCCAGTAATCCTGGTAACAGCCCTTATAAATCATGCTACTACAACTTCACTTTACCATAATCTTAAATTTTTTACTCATACCCGAAATTTTCCATAGGATAATATATGAGGAATTCATAAATTTCCCAGAGTTTGTTTGTTCATCTATAAATGTATGCACACCATAATTTCAATTACCTATTTCATTGCAAGATATATTGATATTCTTGAGAGATGTGATAAGGTGTTTAAAGGAACCACACCAAATCCTTAACATACTCTCACTGGAGCTGAACATTTTCGGGAGGATAACTATATGGTAGGCCAATGATAAAAGTATTTATTCACAATGCACTGAGTCCAAACATGAACATCAACTAGAAATGTCCTCCCTTAGGATCTTCCAAAATTAATATTCCTACTAACTGGAACTCCTCAACAAAGTTAGCTCCATCTGCTTCAATCTTAAGAAACTTTTCTGGTGTTTGTAGGTAAGTAAGGACACCATGCGTGAACTAGAATACAAAATAATGATGGGGGAGAAGTGCTAGCAACAACTGAGGCGCGGAAGTGGGATACAAATAAAAGAACCCATAATAATCATAGAAGCTACCATCATCAACCAACTCACTAGCTTATTGAACAACAATTAGCTTATTGAACAACAATTTAGATTCAAAGTTGTTTTCTTTTAATTATGTAACTGAAAAAGCTAATCAAGCAACAATTGGGTTGGCTCTCAGATCCAATATAAGAGCAGCCTGTAACTGTCAAGGATATCCACCTAATTACATTTTTAATCTTCTGTACAATGACAGAGTTGGCCTTACAGAGTAACTTTTCCATCAAAGTGTAATTGACTCGGTTTAATCACTTTTTTCCTTATAAAAAAAAGTAAAGTAGATCAACAACGCGGGATTAGGTTAAAATTTGGTTTTTAGATTACAAACTTATTATTCATGAAAAAGAAAACATCGTTAATATCTGTAATCGAATTACAAACTTATTATTCATGATGAAAAAGAAGACAAACATCGTTAATTGATCCTTGTGAATCTGTAATCACCAAGAAAGAAACATATGGGTTCCTCTTTCCGTATCGGTTGTACTTATCAGTAGGTTAGTTGGTGATAAATGATACATTTTAAAATTTTACTAATTTTGCCCACAATGACCATAAGTCGAGTTTTCTTGACTAGCTTTCCCCATCTAATTTGGCTTCCCTTTCAATAATAATCTTTTTAAAAGGAAACAATCTTTTTTGGAAAAGAAGACAAGTATCGTAATTGTTTTTTTTTTGTAAATCTCTAATCGAATTACAAACTTATTATTCATGAAAAAAAGACAAACATCATTAATTGTTTCTTGGAGATCGAATCTATAATCACTAATTACTAAGAAATAAACGTCTGGGTACCTCTTTCCATATCGATTATACTTATCAGCAAGTCATCGATAGATAGACGATGATGCATTTTAAAATTTTATTAGTTTTGCCCACAATAACCAATGACCACAAGTGAAGTCTTATTGACTTAAAATCCGCTTTCCCTGTCTAATTTGCCTGGCATTTTTAGTGGCCACTCAAAAGGAATTAGGGGCCAACAATTTATACCCAGCCAAGGTTGTTGGATATTTTCAATAACTTAGAAAATAAAACTGTTTTCGTTTTTGGTTTGTCACTATGATGGGAAAGTGTTCTGTGTTGGATAAACACAATGGATGTTAGTTGGAGATGAAGGGACACCTCTAATATGTGTGATGGTTCATAAAGGACACAACCATTCCCAACAGACACCTTATGTGTCTTTTGGAAGTGAAGAGGCATCTCCAATAGGCATGAATAACCCTATAAGTAGTGAAGGAATTCTCCCATTCTTGAAAATGAATTCAACCTGTTTTCTCTCCATCTAAAGCATCATCAGAAATCTCTCTCATGTGTTCTTGATTGGGTCAAGGGGTCCAAACCTTGAATCCAATTTCCGGTTGTAGGGATTTCATTGTATCCTGAAGGCAGTATTTCACATACCTGTTGCAATCGCCAATTCGTTGGGAGGGTAGAAATATTTGTCTAAAAGAAATCATCCAGAGCCTTGAAAGTTTTAGAGTACAACCAAATTCTGTTTTTGTTTTTCATCTCCATTGCAACCCAGTAGTTTCCAATAAAGGTCACTAGTTAAGGGGTACCCTATAGGACATTGAAGTTACCTAAATTCCCTTCAAGTAAAAAGAAAATAAAAATCATTCTTCCTATTCTTCTTCTACTCTTCGCCTTCTCTCCCGATTGTGGAGGAAAAATTATTTTTCCCTCATTCTTCAATTCAACTCCTCGTCGTCGTGAATCGTAAAATCAAAACATCGTCGATTCTTTTTTTCAACGATGTCTTCAAAAGATAAACCCAAAAGAGCTCGAATGAAAAACGTAGTTCGTGGTGTGGATCCATATATTGGAATTGCAGCAAGAAATAAAGAAATTATTGCTAAAAATGACGAAGAACGCGAAGAACACGAAGTCGCGGATGTAGTTGGTGGTGGATAATCTGATAGTCAAACACTCCGGAAACTTCAAATGGCCCCAATTAGGTAAGACTGTATCAATTTTTGGGTTTATTTTGCTTTAATTCGACGAACTGAGGAAAACAATTCTAGTTTTTTTGGTGGTTTGACCAGATTCGGGAGATATGCATGCAATTTAACTAACGAATGTAGTAGTTTTCTTCAATCCTCAAGAACATCGACGATATTCGGAAGATGTATTTATTGTTTAACTTCTGAATATTGTTTCTCATATCTTCCTGTGTACAAATTGTATATAATCGGTAGTTTTAAGTTTTTTTTTTTTACTTCCGATTATGTTGATGTAGAGCCACAGTAATCGGTAGTACACTTACTACCAAATATATTAGATAATTGAAATATTCTCAAATTTGTGATTTAGGCAAAATCCCACTTCGGGGCCAGGCAATATTCGGAAGCGAATAGTGTTCTATACTTCCGATTGTAAAATGTTGAAACTTAAATAGTTTTGGGTCCAATATATATTCGGTAGAAAATATTTTTAATGACTTCCGATTATATACGCTGAAAAATTCAGAGTTTACTGAACTCCAATTGATAGTATTCGGTAGTAAACAAATTTGCTTATATCCCGAATGTTATGAATTCGGTAACAAAATGTTTCGGTTTACTTCCGATTGTCTACATACGGGTTTTGATTGTGTATTTTTTTCTTTCAATTGTATAGTTTGTAAACGTTCTTTATTTTGTTGTTTAGTCAAAGTCGAGCTAATCAAGCCCCTAAAACATCCGACTTAGGGCCTCGTCGAGAAGGGAGTAAGAAAGTGTCAGCTAGTGCTAGGAAAGAAAGGAGTGTCAAGGGAAATTCAAGTGCTCAAAAAGGTGTAGAACCAATTGCTCTACAAGGGAGTCAACAAGGTGTGCAACCAAGTGCTCAAAAATCCACTCAACAAGGTGATGAACCAACTGCTCCACAATGCCGTGAACAAGGTGGTGTAGAACAAAGTGCTCCACAAGTTACATCGCAATAAGAAATTGAACCAATTGATCCAGTGCCAATAGTACAAGAAGAAGGACAACCAAGTGTTACCCAAGAAGAAGGACAGCCAAGTGGTACCACAAAAGGAAAAAAAGCCAACAAAGGAGGAGAAGGTGGAAAGAAGGATATTTCTAAGAAAGCTAAGCATCTTGTCCCTGACCACTTGAAGGTGAGAAATATTCCAACAAGCAAAATTCTTGGGCTACCGAAAGATGGAGGAATATTGTTATTTGGATACAAAGACTCTTGGGCCAAAGACATATGCGAAACCGAGGTAATAATAATTATATCATTTTTATTAACTATTTTCTATGTGTTGTATCGTAATAGTTGTATTAAGGGTTTCTGTATTTACTTTAAACATTTTTCGGGTGTTTAATAGTATCATGAAGATGCGGTTCATTTACTCAAACCCACCGTCGCACCAACAAAAATGCTTGAATGGCCTTTATCCGGTGAATGTGAAAGGTTCAATACTATTATAGCGAACTCGGGGTTAGCCACTACACCAAAATCCCAAATTTGCAACGTTTATTTTCGTTGCTAATAATTTAAGCAACGCTTATGTACGTTGCCCACACGGCGTCACAAATTTTATGCAACGCTTATAAATCGTTGCGTAAATTAATTAAAGCAATGTTTCAGTCGTTGCTTCATCCGTTGCTTTAATTAGACTTAATGCAACGTATAAATTAATTTAAACAACGCAAATATACGTTGCTAAATTTATTATCAGAATTAAAAAAATATATAAATTGAAAATAATATAAACCCTGACCTATAAGACAATCAATCATCCTTGCATCGTTTTACAATATTATGAAACTGATTTGGAACATACATGGTGAAATTCAATTCCAAAACATCAAAAAATTATTATAAAGCTACAAAATTGTATTTGTACATCGAAAAAAAACTACAAAATTACAATAAAGAAACAACTAACATTTACCACGATAAAGAAACTAACATTTACCTTGATTTCTATTCAGATACATTCTTCACATGGAGAATATTATCAAGGTTACTCTCGAGTCATCGCCTATTATTTTGTTGCAGTTAGCCTTAACTGTCAACTGCGTTACTCGTTCTTAGACTAAACTCCAAGACCTATTCCAACAGCATGTTCTTGCTGACAAATAGCTGCATATTTTAAACAATCAATTTCAGGCTTCATGTGGTTCTGGACAGTCAAAAAGTAACCTCAAACTAGAGTACCTTATACCTGGCGTAGTCTTATAAAAAATTACACTACGAAAGGTCTATGTACAGCTAATTATTTGATTATATCAACATAAGGAATGTGCAATATAAGAAAATAAACACTCTTTCTAAATATTCCTTAAGATCATCTAGAAGAAAGTAGAAACATCATCCAAATTTCAAGTCCATTTTTTTCTTCAGGATAACAATGCAAAGTATCATTTAGGATTAAACATCGAAATTCACAATTACTTCTATTTCTCAAACATGAAAAGTATCAGTAGGGAGGGGGTTGAAAAGAAAGTGCAGCAAACACACCTTATTCCCCATTAAGAATAAGGGGATCCATATATTCCAGCCAAATTCGGTGTGTTTCTTGATGCAACTCTCTTCTGTCCAGATCCTGCAGTGGTAGATGAGTTATTTAATGAAAAAGTATGAATATAAATCATATAGAAGCATCTAAAATATAGTGGTGAACTTTTAAACATGAGTAAAAATACCTAGAACACTTATCTTCTTCATAGCCTAGAAAAAAACAAGAGATGTGATTAACAATGATAGAAAATAAAAGAAACTAAGAAAAAATAGAAGGACATAACAGATAAGAGAAATTGAGAGAGAGATTCTCCACTATAGTCTCGAAAAATGTGAACTTCATCATAGTGGCTCCAAATATATTAGTCCTTGTGAGGAACTAATTGTTAAGCAAGGAACCGCGTCGCAGAAAACACTTATAAGGAAACACCGTGATAAGTGCACTTCATTTTTCATTCTAAGATATCAATCGGTGGACACTAAAGTCCAAGAACATTAGAAAATAGTATGTACATATAAATGTATATGGGAAAGAAAACCGGATGACACCATATAGTTCCACATAAAAGGTAAATACATACTCGTTGAACCTTAAGACCTGATGAACTTCGAAAGTCCATCTGACAGTCCCCTTGAAAACCATGGGCACTGTAACCAAAAAGGATAGGCGCCCGACCCCTGGAAAAAACCTGAACATCTGAGTATAACTTATTGACACACCTGAGTCACCTTCGGAAAGTAATCTAATATGTAGCCAGTTAGATACAATGTTAATCTCGGGCTCATCTGCTAATCATAAGTCGCAGACACACCCGCAGAAGATGCACCATCGATTTTAGCCTACATCGCGCCATAATTGTACTGCAAATAAAATTAAAGAATTATTCTTCGGTACAAGAAAAGATTTGATATCATAACATTAACAACATCTCAACTTTCCATGTCAATTGAGGCTCAGAAGATGTGATCAGCTAACTGGAATGTTGTTAAATATTTATCTCAGGGTCCAGAGTACTCTGGCCATACAGCAAGTTATCCTCTATATCAGTCCCACTTTATGACATCAAAACAACATGGTATCCCAAGTGTATTATTGTCCCTTAACATGCAACAATATCGATTTTTTAAGCCACAAGTCCGGTGACGGGCTTTATTTCGAAAAGACTAAAATCGAGATCCATTAGTGCAACTAGACTCATTAGCTAGACATGTTATCAGCTACTTATCTGCCTCTCTGTACAGTGTCGCGAAAATATCATTTAATCAATGAAATTTTCATGGTGTACTACTTGGTTAAGCACAAATTAAATGTCTCTGCCTCCCTCGGCAATATCGTGCACTTGCCAGCATCAAATCAGAATCTCAACTAATTTAAATAAGCAGGTAAAGCAAAATGAAGTACTCCTATCAAATTTGTCCACTAAGGAAATAAATTATACAAATCTAATTCATTTATCGAAATGGAGAGATAGTTAAAAGAGATACAGTCGCAGTTAAGCTTACAAGTTCATGAAATTTTCCAAATACTTCTGTATCTCAGTAACAAGATCAACTTCAAGTATTTTATCAAGAACAATAGGCACAACAGCCTACACAACCTCCATACATAAGTTAAAAATGCACCAATCATCAAACAACATTCCTAAAATAAATAAAAAAAATTAAAATTGAGCTCACCTTCACCAGAGTATTAACCTTGTCAAGCAGCATATCAACCCAATCCATACTTCACTGTTTGGGTTTTCACTTGTGCTCATGTGCAATATCACAAGAACAATTAACCAGAACTAAGAATAATAAAATTGGAATGAACTTCTTCATACTATTGAATTACACATTATAAACAACTTAATGATTGAAATACGAAAACCATGACAAGCGCAAAAAGAAATCAAACATAAATAAACAAACCCAACAACAACAAACCCTTTATTTTTTTCAAACATAACATAACTTGAGTATGTGTACCAATAGGAACCAATTAGGCAGAAAACTTCCCAAAACTAGCCAAGACATGCTTATAAAATTGACCAGATTTTCTAGTGAGTACATCACTATCACCTCCTGTAACACCGAAGCTACTGAGGCCAACCTCCACCTGCAGCAAAATCTCAAGTCCATGAATCCATAGAACTGAAATTAGAAATGAATCCATAGAACTGAAATTAGAATTTACCTATGCTTCGAAACTACAAATAACAAAAAGATTGTTACCAGTTGCATAATAGAATTTAAAATCCCAAAGTTGTAGAATAGAATCAGATCCAAAAAAAAGAGATTCGAGAAACATGATAAAAAAATAACAACAAAATCTTAAGCTTCTGGCTTACACCATTCCAGAAACAACCCAAATCGAAGATCAACTAAACCCAAATAAAAACGAGATAAACAAGTACCTCAGTAAAAAAAACAAATAAAAACCCAAATCAGATTATTTTCTAATCTCTTTTGTTGTCCATTTGTTTCGCCAATCGACCTCCATCAAATAATTAGTTCATTGATAACAAAAAACAAGAAATCACTGTATAGTAATGGGAGGTTGAAGTAAATCTAGGGTTTCTCTATGCTCGGTTTCTCACCCTCGTGAAGTAAACCTAGGGTTTGATTTCTGAAATATGGGTTTCGATTAGATAATCACTTAGAAAAGATAGCTCTCGATTTTTGACAGACTGAATTTGATTTCTAGAGATCTCGGTTTATCAAAGAAGAGAAGAAAAAAAGTAAAGGGGTGAGATTTGGGAGAGACAAAGAGAGAGAGAGAGAGTGTCTGATGAAAAATAAAATAAAATAGAAGATAAAAAGAAAATAATTAAGTTAATACTACTAAAGGTCAAGTGTAATAGACATTTAAGCCCACAATGATTTAGCTAAAATACTAGCGTGTCCTAACTTTTTAATTTCCCCGAGATATATAGGATTTAATGCAACGAATCTTGTACTTAAGCAACGGAAAAAGTCTGCAACGAGTATATCGGTTGCACAGCCAAAAACCAGAACGTTGCAAAAAAGCCAATATGGTGTAGTGTTGTTGCTACCGAGAATTCAATGTTGGAACATGATCGTGTGGCTATATCGGCGTTTGTGGAGATAATGTATCCTGAGACCGACACCTTTCATATGCCATTTGGGGAGATGACGATTACCCCGGATGATGTTTTGCAGACTCTTAACCTCTCTGACCAAGGCACAGCTGTGAAGTTGAACTACACAAAGCAGTTATCTTGGGAAAAACTTTATGCTCTAACTAAAAAGTGCTTAGGTTGGGATGAAGAGACATCAATACAATAGTTCATGAGGCATGCTCAATGCAGAAATAGACAGATCAACACTACTATTTTGATGAATAAGTTCTGAGGGACCTTAGAAAAAGAAAAAAAAGGAACGTTAACTGATGAGCAAGTAGATCACGCGGCCACCGCATATCTCCTTTGTGTATTGGGATGTGTCATTTTCCCCAAAACTTCTAGCAATCAGATCGACGCCAACCTTCTAAAACTTTTGGATCCTCTCCATGAAGTCGGTGACTACTCTTGGGGCACGACATGCCTAGCCTTCTTGATGGAAGAGTTGAGAAAGGCGTCGAGGCGAGGAACTAACCAAGTTGGCGGGAATGTGGCTCTATTGCAGTTTTGTTTTTAACTCTATAAGTCCATCTGTAGTTATTCAGTAGATAATATATATTATGCATATTCTAAACTCAAAATGATGCATAATCGGTAGGAATTACACATTTTGAACTATCGAATGTAATTTATCCGGAAACATATTATTTAGTTTTACTTCCGATTATTTAGAATCAGAACTTAATGTTAAGAAATTACTACCGATTATATAGGGGGAAAAAAACTACTCCCTCCGTCCCACTATTAAGTGACATATTTACATTTAGACTTTGTCCCATAATAAGTGACCTATATCACTAAACAAGGAGATATTTCTAAAATTATCCCTTTAGTTCATTATAGGAAATATAAAAAATATGCATAATTTGATAGGCCTTTTCATTGGTATGAAGTTTGCGAATATGCGCAGTGTAATTTAAGAGATAAATCATTTCAAAATTTCACTAGTTATCATCCATAAGGGTATAATTGTAAAAAAATGCTTAAAACTGCTCTTTTCCCTTATTTGCCTTAAAAATTGTGCAAACTTAAACTAGGTCACTTAATAGTGGGAAGGGGGGAGTATAGTTTATTGAAATCCAAATGATGCATATTCGGTAGGATCTACATATTTATAACTTCCGAATGTAGTTTATTCGGAAACATGTTACGTAGTTTTACTTCTGATTATTTAGAATCAGAAGTTAATGTTGGGAAATTACTTCCGATTATATAGGCCAAAAAAATTGAGTTTACTGAACTCCAAATGATGCATATTTGGAAGGAATTACTTATTGTTAACATCCGAATATTATGTATTACTAATGCACTCATCCTCTTCCCTCGACCACCTCGTACCCTTCTTTGGTTTTTTAGCTTGGAAATGATGATAGTAATTAGATTTGAGGTTGCATTGAATGTGCCACGTACATTGAAAGTTTCGGGCTTCCGGAAACACCATCCCTATTGCATGCATTAGGGGTTGATCGTTATCCGTTACAATAACCCTTAAAAAATTATCACCATTATAAATGGACCTCAACGTCTCCAACATCCAAATGAAACTCACGTTGTTCTCACGATTCATTAAACCCCATGCAATCGTAAACGTGTTTTTGTCCGAAGTGTGGCAAGCAATGTTTAACAACGGCATGTTATATTTGTTTGTCTTAAAAGTGGCATCTATCAACAAAATTTGATGAAAGCATTGAACCAATTGGATCATTTCGGGATGTGCCAAGAAAATACGAACCACTTTACCATCCTTTTCTTCCCTTCTCAACGTGTAGTCGTGTAACTCCGCTAACCACTCCGATTGTTGCATGACCGTTCTACCATCCCATTCCTTCCTTTTGATCATATCTAGGGTCGGCTTAATTGTAGACAAAGAAGACAAGTTTCTGGGGTCATCCGCCTTTATTTTACTTAAGATCGCACTCGCTTTTTGGATCCTCATAGACTTCACCGTCTCCATTTATTTTGGTTTTAGCTTGGAAACCATTACATGTCTAATTAGAGTATCCAAATCATCATGGTTGTGAAAATCATTATCAACTTTAAATATTTTCCACTCTTTACCTTCCTTACCTTCGGGCTTATAGAAGACAATCTTAAACGTGCATCTTATTTTCTTTGTATTGTTTCGGTATTTCCTCTGCGTTTTCCTTACGCACTTACTATTTTTTCCCTCGTGACTCTTTCGCTCCCCACCTCGCTCACAAATCATTTCAAATCGAGTTTCACCCACATGATTGTTTTGAACTACAATGCACATGTTCTCTTTTGTCTTGTTCATAAGCCATTCCTTTGCCTCCTTCTTACTTCCACATGACTAAACACGAATATAACAAAACAAATATCAGAAGTATAAGCATTTAACATACATATTTGAAAAAAAAATATGTTTAATAGTAATGAGTATACCAAATCGTTTGCGTAGTGTAGGGAAGTATCGGGCCTCAAATAGAAATCATCAACAACCGCTACAATAGCCTGCAAAATGAAGCAACATGTTTTACTATAACAATCGGAAGACATGCAGTAAGTTTTCCAACCGATTGTAATATAATCGGTAGAATATTTTGGGCCCCCAACTACCGATTTTAATATAAAGATTTAGAAAATCTTCTGAGTACTAAAAAATAACTAATCGGAAGATATGTATCTGGTAATACTTCCGAATATAAATAATCGGAAAATCAAATAATAAATATGTAGGATCAGATTATCTCCACAGCAGTGTTCTTGCGAAATTTATAAACAAAGTTTCTGCGAGCTCTTCAACAACACACTGCGAGCGTCGCAGAATAACTCAAAGAATGACGTAACGAATGACGGTAGCGGAAACACGGGAAGAACATGACGATGCTGCGAAGATTGAAATATCTGTGAAAGAATACATTACAATTATTGCCAGCGTATCGCGAGTCCGATCCGAAATTAAAGGATAACTTAGCTGTCATCCATTATGTAATTTCCTATATAAAGAGAACTTATAGACTCGGAAAGGGGAGATCATTTTTTAGAGTCTGGAGAAAGTTTTGAGGAGAGAGAAAGTTCTTATGAGCGGTTGTATTCTTGATTTCTTCCATTTCTTGTAATATTTCTGAGAATTAATCTATAAAGTGTTGTTCTTGATCTTCAAATATGTGTTGATAATTGTGAATTCTTGTGAGGGGTGTAGTGTAGGAAATCCTGCAACCACATAATGGCGCTAGAAACAGGATGTTTCTAAGCGAAGATTGAAGTTGTGATTCATAAGAATTTGAAGAAATTGGAGAAGATTTTTACGTGATTTACAGTAATACATCAAAATTGAAGGAATGCCTAGAAGAATAAATACATCAGAACAACCTACAACCGTAAGAATGAGTAGAAAAATTGCAGGTGAAGGGACAAATGAAAAAGGAGAATCTTCAAGATTAAGAACAAGGAGAAATAAAACAAGGAATAATGGAGAAAATCAAGTTCAACAGCCAAATCAGCAAACACCGATACAAGATAGAACTATGGATTATGACAGAGTAAGCGTGCATACTTGGCCATCCGATTCAATGAAAGAAGCAGAAAACCGACAATTAAGAAATGGAAGGCGAGAGGGAAGAAATCAAGAGGCGATTGAAGGATTAATTCATGGAGATGACGAAAATGAAGCAGTAGAGTCTCTAAGACAAAGAATACAAGAGGAAAGGAGATTAGAGGCGGAAGAACGCGCAAATTTAACAAGACAAAATCACGAGTTAAGAATGGAGAATTTGAGATTACAAAGTAGGAGATCGAGAAGTACTGCAAGATCAAGTTCAAGTTCAAGATCATTTAGAGAAGAAGCAAGGAGAAATTCCCCTGTGAGAAATACTGGTGAAAATATTCGAGAGGAAATGCAAAATCCAAATGAAGAGCAGCGTTGTGGAGAAGAAGAGATGATTAATGATCGCTACATTCTGCGTGGTGAAACTGTGGATGATAGACGTGATAATAGAAATCAAGGAGGTGGAAATAACCAAGACGGTGGAGAAAATCGAGAAGAAGGTAGGAGAACATTACATGAGCGAGAAATTCAAAAAAACCGAAGAATAATTGAGGATGAAATTGAGAGACATTATGTTGAACAAGCACCTCTAGCTTGCGAGAGATAAAGATTGAGAGCATAAGTGGAAGAACAAGAGTTTCAAGAAGCAATACGTCAGAACAATCATGACAATCGAGAAAGGATATGCGCAAGAAATCGCAACAATGATAATATCAATGAGGAATATGATAGAATACAAAGAAGAATAGAAAGACAACGAAGAGAAACGATGAGAAATGAAGAAAATCACAGAACAGAAAATGAAAGGCATAATAATTTGTGAATTCAAGAAGGAGGTAAAGAAGAAAATCGCGGAAGAAGGCAGAACGAAGAAGCACAAAATCTCGAAAGGCAAGAAAGACATGAACGCAGAAGAAGAGAAGATGCACTGAAAAGGCCAATAGAGCAAAGTTCGGCTGGGAATGAACAGATCTTAAGAGAGTTAGAAAAAATGAGGGGCATATTAAATAACAGAAGAGAGGGAGGCAGAAGATAACTTGATGAGGCCATTGAAGAAGCTGCGAAAACTCCATTTACCCAAGAAGTACAATTGGGAGGAATACCCCCAAAATGTAATTTGCCAACGTTAACTAGTATCTTTGATGGAACTACTTGTGCTATTCAACATGTCAAAGCTTATGTTAGGTGTATGCTACAGTGGGAAAACCATGATGATGTATTGTGCAAATATTTTGCATCCAACCTAACTGGCGAAGCTCTGAAATGGTTTGAAGGGTTACCCAAGAACACTATAACTTGTTTCAATCATCTACAAACCACATTCTTGGGGGCGTATATAAGTAACAATTCTTCGCGGCCTGGCATTAAAGATGTATTTGGGTTAAAACAGAGAGTTGGCGAGAGTTTGAAACAGCGAGAGTTTGAAACATCTAACCATAAGATGGAATACAATGTGTAGTGAAATGGCAGGAAGAGTGGATGGGAGATACCTCATTTTATCTTTTATTAATGCTATATTCGCAACCAATCTGTTGTACATATAAATTTTCAGAATCAAAAATACAATCACCATGACGGAGCTGCGAGAGTTACAAGAAGAATACATTGCATTGAAGGAGAAACAAAATGAGATGGGGTCATATCCCATTGCGAACACCAGTTTAGGTACAGCAAACGCAAGTTTACTTCCTAGGTTAATAAATACAGTAGCGAGCACTTTGCAAGTGAAGTAAGAAAAATGTATGGATGGTGGTCAACATAAATTAGTAGCTATGGGAAGTAGAGATCAAGAAGAATTCGAAAGGGAAAGAAATTTTTTCAGTAGAAGTGGAAATAATAAAATTCAGAGGCCTGATCAATCGCAAGAGACTTATGGTGGACAGAGGAAAAATTATTATAGAGGACAAGGAAGTCAGAAGATAATATGGGAAGAAATTAAGATGCCACCTCTAAATGCTAGCATAGAGAAAATTTGGGAGGCTATAATTTCGATGGAGGACATACCCGTACCCTGGAATATGGGAAAAGAACCACATCCAAATAATCGAAGTTTAGAATTTTGTTCTTATCATCATTTTCATGGTCACACAACAAACAACTGTAGGAATGTAAAAAGAATCATTTTGAGGATGAGAGACCAGGGAAAATTAAACCATTTTCTAAGAGATCACCCACAGTCTCAGCAACTACCCCCAGCTCCAGAAATTCGCAGAGTGAATAAAACAATAGGAGGATAAACATTTATGATAGAAGTAGGAGCAAAAGCGAAGAATCTATCATGTAACTCCATCATACATTCATACAAGACTATATAAGACTTCCACGACAATATTTTAAGCAAAGTCTTTGCGAGAGATGCAAATGGAAGATAGATAATGAACATTGCAAAAGCTTCGCCATTAGAAGAGTGGCAAAAGCAAATTATTTATTTCACAGCACAAGAGGTACTAGGGCCTGGCGAGATTCATGACAACCCACTAGTGGTAATATTAGAAATAAACCCAAAACAGATAGAATAAGAAGATGAAGAAAATATGGATGATGAAGCTGAAGATTCTTGGGCCATTAACAGAGTTCTAATTGACACTGGAAGCTTAGTGGATATATTATTTTATCATACTTACAAAACCATGGGAGGAAGAGATGAGGATCAAATACCATCGACTTATAAGATATATGGTTTCAATGGTACTGCCAACAAGCCCAAAGGGGAAATTTCAATGCGAATTCCATTGAAGGGAATATCTTCTAAGATTCAATTCTGTGTTGTCGATGTTGAATCTCCTTACAATGCTTTGATTGGCCGACCTTGGCTACATGGGATTCTAGGTGTAGCATCGACTTACCACCAGTGCATTAAATTTCCACATCCCATAGGTGTTGGAGTCATCAAGGGAGATTGGGTTGAAGGAAAAAAGTGCTATGAAATTGATATGGAATCTTACGAGGAAAGGGCTGCGAAGAACAGAAACTGGAAACATAACATCAAACAAACGCAAAGAAGTGAAAGGTTGATGGGGGATACAGTAGAACGGCGAGAATAAGGAATGATGCGAAGTCAACATGTGCTGAAACCAATAGATGGCGAGCATCTCGCAGATGGAGAAAACGTAGCAAAGCGCAACAAAAAAGAAGAAGCAGAAAATAGTAAGTAGAAAAGGTAAAAATTTTAAATCGTGAAGTATGAAAAATGTATGAATGATTTGTTGAAGAGAATTTTACAAAAATATGTTTCGATGAAAAAGATGAAATTGAAAAATTATACAAGAGCTGAAATGCAAAAAGAGAAAATAAAAGACCGAAGAAACGCGAAAATTTCGCACAAACGCGAATAAAATTTCGCAGAGACATTAGAATGGGATGAACCTTTATGGTGTACACCCTAGTTCGCGAAAAAAAAATTTGCAAGAGGCAAATGTAAGACCTAAAGTACGTCATATAAGGGGGTATCTGTATGCATGGCTCAGGGATAAGGTTATACCGCCGTTGGAACCTGAGTCATGAAGATGTTGGGGTTAAAGAAAACCTATTCAGGAGAGATACTTTGGATTTCCAACTATATATATATTAATAGTTGGACGACCGAAGATCTCTTCTAAGGAGTGCAAAGTATGACCAAGGTGAAGAGGTACACGGCTGAGCCAAGGGTGCCCGGGGCGTATGAAACTACCCTGGCCATTCTTGGCAAGTCTTGGCTATGATGCACTCGGCCCAAAGAAAACCCCACCTAGGGTGCAGTCTCGTAACTATAAGCCATATAGGCAAATGGGATAAGAGGCTGCGAAAACAACTAGTTGTTGTCAGGACCGGATGGAAGGATCTAGTCTTGTATGACCGATGTACGCCTCCTTGAAAGGGCAACCAGGGGGAAGATAAGGGCGCCACCCTCTATTAGGGAGATGATAAGTGTCTTAAGACGCAAATGTCATGAGGCTTTATATTCACAAGAATATTTAGGCTTGTCATATTTGTGCAACAATCATACAAAGGCAAAAAGCCAAGAGAAAAAGATAAGATGAGATCAATGGGTTTTTAGATGAAAGTGTAAAGACGTCCTGCGATTTCATCGCAAGACGGCAATGTCACGGGGCTTTGTTCTCGCAAGAAAACGTAGGCCTTTCATAGAACGCGAAATTGGGGGATATCCAAACTAATTGGGGGATATGAATTACTTCCCCCAACCAGGGGTGGCTGATAAGGGGTAACTTTTGAATATGAAAATACCAAAATACCCTTTCCTAATTAAAAACCTTTATGAAAAGACTGTTATGCCCTTTCCCCTAAAACAATTAAATCTAAAAACCAAATAAGTTTATCCCCCAATTTCATTTGATTGCCGGCACAGTTAGGGTTTTGATTTTTTTTTTTCTTCATCTTCTTCATTGTTCTTTGAGAAGGTTAGTGATTGATGAAGAAGATGAAGAAGAAGAAGAAGAGGACGACGCGGCGAACTCGGACGATCAACCACTCGCAGTCATGGCTTCTTTGAGAAGGTTAGTGATTTTGAACTGATTTATGATTGTTTTAATCGATTTATAGCAATGGGTTTAGGTTAGAATCGCCAAACATAGCTGAAACAGTCGAGTTACACAGAGTACCGGTATTATATCTAGGATGAATACCACACCGGTTTTAAGTACCGGCATTCGATCTGGGATGAATACCACGCCGGTTTTAAGTACCGGCATGTTCGATATAAATATATCCATGCCGGTAGTCAAGTGAAAAAAAAAATCAAGTTTCTGGATACTTTTCATCATATGCCGGCACATAATTATAGGATGAATACCACGCCGGAAGTGAGTTCCGGCATGGTTATTTAGGATGAAGACCACGCCGGAAGTGATGAAGAACATGTCGGAAATGATGAAGACCACGCCGGAAGTGATGAAGAACATGTCGTAAATGATGAAGACCATGCCGGAAGTGATGAAATTCAATGCCGGTACTGAGTTCCGGCAAGCTCGATATAAATCTTTCCATGCCGGTAGTCAAGTGAAAAAAAAATCAAGTTTCTGGATACTTTTCATCATGTTCCGGCATAGAAATTTAAGCAAAAACCATGCCGGAACTACTTCCGGCATGCTCGAAAACTAGATTACCATGCCGGTACCTGTTCAAAACAAGAAAAAAAAATCAACATTCTTAAGATCAAAACCAGAAAAAAATCGTAACGAACCCCCCCGGATAGTGGCAATAATTTATGCACATTTCCAACAATACCGGCATGGGTTTTTTGTTGAATACCATGCCGGCACTGAGCTTTTTCAGCTACAACAATGGTGGATTCAAAGACAAAAAATCAAATTTTCAACCTCTTAGCTGCAATTCTCTCATCACAATCATCTTCCATTTTCAAAAAAAAATTCCACTCAATTTTTTTCCCCAACTTCAACTCCTCACTCACACAAATTAAAATAAAAAATCAAACTAATATATCCCCCAAATACTTAACATTTTTACTAATTATAATTATTCACTAATTAGGATTAGTCAGGGCTAGATTAGGAATTAAAAAAATAATTACATAAGGGGTCACCCAGAATTGCTATTGGGACACCAATTTTGTCCTCTAGCTATATCCCCCAATTGCGCGTTCCTTTCATATTGTCGCAACAAAATTGAAAAAATAAAGATAAGACAAGATCAATGGGTCTTTACATGCAAATGTAAGGACGTCCTGCGATTTTGTCGCCAAAACAAAATGTGGCTAAATAAGACCTTTAATTAGGAAGGCAAAATAAGACCACAAGAGATCAAGATTGAATGACTGCGATATTTACGCAGAGATCATGAGAGTAAGGAGATATGACTTGCGATATTTACGCAGATATTGAGGCAAAAACTTACAAACAGATCATATTCGTAACTAATCAGCTCAACCTTTCATATTGCAGATGAATAACAGAGGCAAGTATGGGAATGAATAGAATGATAAAATTATTATTCATCTTTATATTACAGATTTATGCAGATAATTAAAAAATTAGTAAGCAAATTGATTAACCATATTGCAAAAAGGAATTGTTTTCTAATGTATGCAGATCTATACACCAAAGAACATTAGAAGCTGGAGAAATTCGCAGCAATATTTTACAAGGAGAAAGGGATAAGTGTACAAATATTACAAAAAGATTAAAAAGGAAGACAACACTATTTAGATCCATCATTGTCTTCACCATATTTTTCTTCTTCTTCTTCAATTTCATCTTCATCTTCTTCAGACTCTCCAGCTTCGCTATCGGAGATGACAAGGTCAGGAATATTCTTTGGAATTTCGTTCGTGAGATAAGGGTAAGTAGAATGAGGAATTTTATGATCATCGTAGACCAACTTAATAGAATCATTGCGAACACCAACAAGAACATTGCTGAAATTCGCCAGAGAAATTTGAAGTTGCATTTTGAATTTGGAACATTTCTCATTGCGAGAAGACAGAAGTCTTGCGAGATTTCCCTTTTCTTCTTCCAACTATTTAACTCTTTGGAAAAAGTTTCCTTCATATATTGCGAACAGATGACAACATATTAATAAAATAGTAAAGATACAGCTACAAAATGGATTAGTGGAAAAACAAGAATAACAACTTTCTCTTTGCAAGATCATATCCTTAATCAGGGAAGAATGATCAGCTTGAAGACTAACATCTACGCCTAAATTATTTTTGGCATTGTCAAGAATTTTCACATCCCAAGAAAACTCATCATCATTACTAATGAGAAGGCGGGAGCGAACTTGGTTTTCCCTTTCAACAAGAGCTCTATTCTCGCAAATAAGTCTATATTTTTTTAATTTGAACATCGAGAAAAGTCTTATGGAAATCTGCTAAAGCTTGAGCACCATTTTTATCAATGAGGTCTTTTTTGTCAATAAGATCACTATACTTGGTTCTTAATATATTAGTTTCCTCTTTTGATTCAATATAAAGGCGCTTAAACTTATTGGTTAAACCCAAGTTGAATCTATGTTCAATCCTTAAGAGATGAATTTTGTATCTAAGTTCATCTATGGAAAGAGATTTAATTTCATCATTTAAAAAGTTACTCAAAGAATCATTAAGGCGATTGAGGAGAGTATCATCATCTATTGAATTTGGAAAAGAACGAAGGAATGCAGCTTCATCAGAGAGGCCGTAAATATCTGCGAAGAGGACTAACTAAATAAGAAAACACAAAGGAATACAGGGATAAAAGAAAAAGAGAAAAATTTCTTACCATAAAGTTGATCATTCGCAGCTTGGAGACTAGCAACCTTATCTTGCGAAGAAGAGAGTTCAGTTTCTAATCGTTTGATCTTCTCATGAAGGCCAACAGATCTAGATTCTAACTGCTCGCGAAGATTAACAGAATCAAATTTTAATTATTCATTTTCTTTGCGAAGAGTACGAGATTCAGACTTTAATTCTTCATTCTCTTTGCGAAGATTAGCGTTTTTCTTTGCGAGAACCACACGCCTCTTTTCCAAGTCTGAGACAACAGTAAAAAAAGCTTTCCCAGCCTGAGAAATAATACAACGAGCTTTAAGAATTAATTATAAATTCAAAATGAAAATAAAGAGAAGGAAAATGTAAGTATAGAAATTTACCAAGCTGTTAAGTGAATGCAAGAAATTTGGAGATATAGATCTTGATACCCCGCGAAGAGATTCATTATTCTCTAGGAGAGGGGCATCGCAGATGGAAAATATAGACTTGCAAGCATCAGTCATAGGGGTATCACCAATTACTTGCATGGTATTAGAAAAAATGCCGGATAGATGAGCCATAGAAGACTCAGGATGAGAGGATTCCTTCGCGAAAAAGATATCAGCATCATCATCATCATCATCATCATCGTCATTATCAGTATTGCCACTTGAACTTTCAATAGATAACCTTCAAACACAGATAAAGATAAGAAATAGAGGCAACAATATATTGTTAAGAATCACAAAGGAATATTTCTTACTTCATCTGTGAGTAACTTAAGAGCTGATAAAGTACTGGGTTTCCTAAGCTTCTGATAGCTAGTTTTTAGCATGTTAATCTGGAAAAAATTGGAGTAGTCAGCGAGAGTATAAAAGCATGAGGAATATGATAATGATAATTTATGCAAAAAATTGAGAAAACATACCTCTTTATTCCTTTTAGGCCAGCTGAACACCCATGGCTGGTACTCTGCGAGATTCGCAGGTAAAACATGAGGACCGCAGATGTAGGGACCCTCTAGAAATAATGGGAAAATACACCACTTATCATCACTAGAATGGCGCGGACCTTGATTATTACCCGGATGCTAGTCAATATCCAACATGAGAATTTTATCTTCAGCAATGTCATCCTTATTTTGTAAGCGGACACCCCAACAAGTGCTATCTTTCCTCATGGGGATTATATCATAATTCGCGAAGAAGTTCTCTACGGTATACTTCGCAGGAATAATTGGAACATCAACGAATTTAGGATTCTTCGCTTTATCACGATAAAGAGATTTCTTACCAGCACCGCGAGTATCATACTCCAGCATCAGACGAATGCAATCCCCACTCAACTGATATATGGTACGTGAGAATCTTGCATGAGAAAGTATTTCATAGAATAAAGGGAGCTCAGGATCATAAAGAGGAATGGGAAGACCAGCTTCAAGATGACCTAGCGAGACTATAATCTTCTCGCGAGAACACAGATGATCAGAAAATAATTTAATGGAAAGTTCGGCTTTAGGGTTTTGATCAGGGATGGTAGATAAAGCAAAACCTTCATCCTTAAGTTTCTTTTGCAGTTGCTCAAAGGCGATGAGATTTTTACGACCAGCTGGAGCCATTCTTAGTAAGTATGGGAATGAAGAAAAGAGAAGAAGATCAAAAGAAAAGTTGCAACAGCAGCAGATGCGGAATTTACGGAAGAACAGTGAATTTGCAGAGAGATTACAGAGAGAAGGAATAAGAAAGTAAAGAGTGAAGAAGATATATATAGAAGGTAAAAATTCTCGAGAAGATAAGTGTAATTAATGCAAAGAAAAGACGTGAACGGTTGGAGCGCAGCGGTTGAAAAGAACGTGTCAGAAGTTGAATGGATAAAAAGATACATGTAATAAATCTGGCGAGGGATGCAGACACGTGTCAGAACAAAAGAACGTGAACAGATAGACAGCTGCGGCATTTCAAAAGATTTTAATTTCTCATGATCTTTTCCCCTTTGCAGAAAAGACATGAGAAGAGGCAAGATGTAGGATCAGATTATCGCCACAGTAGTGTTCTTGCGAAATTTATAAACAACGTTTCTGCGAGCTCTTCAACAACACACTGCGAGCGTCGCAGAATAACTCAAAGAATGACGGTAGCGGAAACACGAGAAGAACATGACGATGCTGCGAAGATTGGAGTATCTGCGAAAGAAGACATTACAATTATTGCGAGCGTATTGCGAGTCAGATCAGAAATTAAAGGATAACTTAGCTGTCATCCACTATGTAATTTCCTATATAAAGAGAAATTCTAGACTCAGAAAGGGGAGATCATTTTTTATAGTCTGGAGAAAGTTTTGAGGAGAGAGAAAGTTCTTGTGAGCGGTTGTATTCTTGATTTCTTCCATTTCTTGTAATATTTCTGAGAATTAATCAATAAAGTGTTGTTCTTGATCTTCAAATATGTGTTGATAATTGTGAATTCTTGTGAGGGGTGTAGTGTAGGAATTCCTGCAACTACAAAATATTCCTCTGATTTTAACAGAAGAAGAATTACAATTTTTACAAGTTTGCGAAAAATTTATTTTGGTGCCAATGATATATTCGGTGGTTACATAAATTTAGAATACTACCGAATGAAAAAGATAAGAATATTGAGTTTTATAATTTTGAGGATTTCGTTTTTGGGGCCATTCGGTAGTAAATATACTATACATAATTACCGAATGTAGATATTTTGGAAAATCAATTTGGGGGTTTTCAAATATTAGGTAGTAATAGACTTTCTTGAAACTAGCGAATGTAGATATTGGGTACTCAGTAGGTTATATTCGGTAGATATGTGGATACATTATCTACCAATTCTGGGTAGTTCATGGCGTTCAATGCATGCATTAATCGAGTTTTCTTGTTTACAAATGCATAGAAACGCATTCGAAGTGGGTATTGAGTTTCTTAACACAATACATGTATGTTTGATGCATCATTAGCTTCGATCTCGAGTGATTCTCCATTTTCTTCCATGAAAGCGTCGTATAGGGTTTCCTCTCCACAAAAGTTTGGATCATTCAACATATACCCCAAATCGTCTTCTCTAAACGGTCGTGAACCTTCAACATTATGTTCTTCACGATGATTCTCACCTTCTTCTTCATATCCATCCATTTTTGTTGATTATTTAAAAAAAATGGTTTTCCCTTTTTTCCTTCTTCTTCTTCTTCTTCTTCTTCTTCTTCTCTATAACTCAAAAATGACAACAAATGAAAAAAATGAAACAAATTTCTTCAAAATACTACAGCGACTACAATCAGTCGTTTTTTTTTAGCTACCGAATGCATTCGGTAGATAAATATCTTATATTATCTACTGATTATGTAAGAGCAATTTTTCCATTACAAATTACGCGAGATAAGAAGTGGCTTCGTTTCACGTTTGGATGATCCTATTTTATTTTATTGTTGGCCCTTAATTCCTTTTGAGTTTCCCCTTAAAATACTAGGCTAATTTGGCTTCCCTTTTAATTTGAACAATTTTATTTTTCTCTGATAGTGGGTAGACTAGACTCTAGAGAGACTGAGAGAGGAATCGTTTGACTACAAGATACGGATGCTCACGTTTAGTTTTGTTTAGGCCTGCACACGGTTCGGTTCGGTGCGGTTATTGCTAAAACCGATCACCTAACCGTTAAATGTGCGGTTAGCACATTTAAAACCGTAGCCGAAATACTTAGTATTCGGTTCGGTTTTTAACCGCACCGACACTATTCGGTTAATTTGCGTTCGGTTCGCTTATAACCGTATACGAATTGTGTTACAAATGAGAACATCACTCATAACCATCCCAGACTCGAGAGCAGAACCTCATTGTTCTTGTTTCTACCTGAAATCTCTTCAATACCTTTGCTTACGGCACCCTATAGCTGTAACAGCAACAACAAGCTCCCATATCCAAACTCAAAACAGATTTGAACCCAACAATCCTAGCACACTCATCAACCCACAATCAATATCAACAACTCGAGAGCAATAGTTCACAGTGAGAACCTTAATTTAAAAAAATAATAATTAAAATTCACAATCACCCAACTGATCAATTCAACTGAAAAGAAACATGCATAAGATAATTTAACACGAAACCCAACCTCACTAATCAATTAATTTATTCCAGTTATCAGATCTGTTTAAGAACCCTAATAGCAATCACCAATTTCATCACCCAAACTGAAACAACAACACAAACATTAATTAAAACCAATCACCATATTCGTCAATTTAATTCATCATTCAATCAATTTGTTATACATCAATTGTGAAGACTGCAACAAAAAATTTGTTAGCAATCAATCTCTCTTCAAAACCCTAAGTTATGTTCTTTAAAAGTCGGTGGTGCAGGTGTTGGTGGTGTAGCAGGCGGTTACGCTGATGATGGTGGTGTAGAAGGCGGTGGCGCTGATGATGATGGTGGTGTAGAAGGCGGTGGCGCTGATGATGTTGCAGGTGGTGGTGCAGGCGCTGGTGTTGCTGCAGATGGTTGGGAAACAAGAAGAAGAAGAAGAAATCAAATAAGAAGAAGGAGAGGAGTTGGTGATTGTGGTGGTGATGGAAGCCGTAATTTAAAGTAAGAAGAAAAAAAGGAAAAACAAAAGAGGAAGTTCTCTGAAGAAGATAAGAGGGATGGAAAAGTGAGCGAGTATAGATTTTAGGGTTTAGGTAAGTTGATTATATACAATGAATGTAGGGCTAGGATTAAAATGGTTTATAAAATCAATGGTTATAGATTTTCGGTTTTTCGGTGCGGTTAGTGTGCGGTTATGGGTAAAACCGTTGACCGCACCGAAGATCTAACGGTTATCATAATTAAAACCGACACCGACCGTTGGATCATCGTTTCGGTGCGGTTAGTGCGGTTTCGGTGCGGTTGCGGTTTTCGGTTCGGTTAGTGTGCAGCCCTAGTTTTGTTCTTTTCTTTTCTTTTTCTTATTCGTCATAAATATGATTTAAGTTTGTTCGCAGTTGCACTCAATTTTAGGGGATGAGGGTTGAGCCCTAAATATCTATCTTCATCTTCGTCATCGACATCAAATTGTACTGGAACTTTGGATAATCCACTATTCCCGTAGTAATCCACCAAGAGGCCTTTACCCCTTTCTTTCGCTCTTTGCTGGAACTTCTGCGCAATTACTCGGTAAGCTTTCAGGTAATTTCTTAGGACTAATATATGTATGGAATTATCTCTTTATTTACTTTTCCATGAACAAACAAACACATAGTCAAGAAGTGCCTCAGTCCAAGGTTTCAAATTTCATTTACCCCGAAAATGAAATGGAAAATCTGCTGTATTAAGCTTACAATTTTTATTTCTGATTTTATTGACTTCAGTTTTACCGGTATGAATGAAATTTACATCTTAGAGATCAATGAACAGGAAAACATTTTGAAATGTTAATATCTTTCTTTTTTCTTTTAATTCTTATAGTAGTTCCACTGTTCCAGATACCCGTAGTGGAAACCAAGTAAACCCCCTTTGTTTCCTACCTTTCCTAACATAGCACTTGCATCAATGGAGTTGAAAGATTGCTTCCAATTTGCTTCTCGGAAGTGTTGCATGTGGCGGTGCTAAGAGGGATAGATTAGGAGTTCACTTTTTTTTTTTTTTTTTTTATATTTATAATCTATGCAAATTAAACTAGATTAGTGATTATCCTGAGATGTCTGTCATAGCTCACTTCAGCTAAGCGCCTAAAAATGTAGAAGGTCCAATTAACTGCTCTAGATAACTTGGTATCACCTCTGCATTCATGTGTCTGTATTTTGTTGTTCTAATGTTTGCATACTAAGTGACACTTCCTCAATGAACTGTATGCATATCTGCAGGAGACATGGCCGCCTTAGCAACTGCTGAAGTTTGTGACTCAAATGCGTCACTTTTACAGAGCGGTGAACTGCGTGTTCTCCACCCAATTTTCCAGATATATGGGCAAGGGCGTGCATTTTCAGGACCGATAGTCACGGTTAAAGTGTTCGAGGACAATGTACTGGTACGGGAACTGCTTGAGACCCGGGGAGAAGGAAGGGTCCTAGTTATTGATGGTGGGGGAAGCATGCGTTGTGCCATTCTTGGAGGGAACTTGGCGCAATTAGCTGTGAACATGGGATGGGCAGGTATTGTAGTCAACGGCTGTGTTAGAGATGTCGATGAGATTAATGGATGTGATATCGGTGTTAGGGCGTTGGCATCTCATCCTTTGAAATCAAACAAAAAGGGTGTTGGTGAAAAGCATATACCTGTTTACATTGGAGGAGCTTTTATCCGTGAAGGGGAGTGGCTGTATGCAGATAGCGACGGAGTTCTTGTTTCAAAATCAGAGTTGTCAACCTGAAGGGTTTACAAGAATTACAAGAAAATGAGGGCTTTCCTAGTTCTATTATATGATGTCTCCCAATAAAAATAAAGCTACGATGCACTTTTTTTTTCAATATTTGGTAGCCTTGTTTCTTATTTGTTTGCTCATTCTCTGAACTTCTGAAGCATCCATGCATCCTGGATAATGATATCTTTTTACCTCAAATACTTTTCACCTTCTCTAAATGGGTAAGGAGTTTGAGAATCAGACTTTTTTTTTTTTTTTAATAGAAGAAACAGGGGTACCCCTGAAATTACAGAATACAAATGTTATCTCCTCCCAAAGTTACAATCGATGGTAAAAAGGAGCTTAGGGCCTGGGTATCCCATGAACTGAAATAAGACAGTTGGAGACTTTTAGCTGCAAGCATGCCAGCTATAGAGTTTTCGTGAGAAGGAATTAAGCTAAGGTTGCAAATACTGTTAATACACAATATAAAGTTCTTTGATGTTCCTCCATGCAACCTGATTTTGTTCTTTTTGTATGTAGAAATCGCCTTAGAGACTACTTCCAAAACTTTCTCATCGTCACTTTCAATTTACACATTAGGATGATTCGATTGAAGTAACCACTAGATTGTTTTAGAAGCTACCTGATCCGCAATGTCTTCCTCTTTTGTTGTGGTTGCTGTGTATGTCCTCCCTCCAATGAAGGCCCCTGTATGGTCAGAGTTGATTAAAGCCACATCAGCATTACTCGAATAAGCAGGATGAAACATAACAATATTAATTCTAATTGTAAACATTTCTAGTTGAGAAGATATTCTAGAATGTTTAATGACTATGTGCTGATTGTTTTCCATGTTATGTTTGGTATGCCTATTGATGTTGATCATAATGGTAATCAAGTATGCAGTTATCCTAGTGTTTAATTTTTTTCCTTTTAAACACCCAGTCGCATCTCGCTTTCCAAATCCCCCACATAACAGTAGCTAGGATCTTTGGCCAATCATTAGCATTTGCATGAACATTAATGGAGCTATTATACCAGGTTGAGAACCATATGTGGAAGCCTAAATTATCAGAAAGCATGTGAGTCGTATCAATATTCAGGCAATTGTAAACAGAAATAGAAAATTCACATTTCATGAAGAGATGAGTTAGAGTTTCTTCCTGCTTCCCACAGTTGGGGCAATTCTTGTTGATGGTTTGAATTATCCGTCCGACCCTTTCATTCAGTGGTAGAATTGAGTGCGCACATTTCCAGATGAAAGTTTTAATCCTTGGCGCTACATTCATCCCCCAAATGTTTTTCCACATTTTTTCTGCTTGATAATTTACAGTCCGCCCGCTCATTATTAGCTTGCTGTAGAGAGATCTGGTAGTAAACTTCCCTTTTGGTTCTAGCTTCCGTATAATCTGATCCTCTTCCTCACTATTTATTTGTATTGCTTTGATATGCATTATGCTATGCTCCTCAAAGTATAACTGCAGTTTGCTTACATTCCATGTTTTCCGCTGCTGGCTTTCATCCATTAGCTCACTTAACCACATTAGTTGTGTATGCTCCTCCCAAGTGTTGGAAGGAATCACACCTTGTGGGCACCAATCATCCTCCCATATTCTTATACTATTTCCATTTCCTACTTTCCAAACTATATTCTCTCTTATGTGGTGCACCTCTTTGACTATATTTTTCCATATCCATGAGTCGGTCTCTAAACACTTATAATCTTGGTTGAGAAAACTGTTCTCTACGAAATATTTGTGTATAAAAATTTGTGTGCACAGGTTGTCGGGCTCATTCAGAATTCTCCAGCTTACCTTGGAAAACATGGCGGTATTAAAGATCTTCAAATCGAGAAACCCCAAACCTCCTAAGCTTTTTGGTATACACATATCTGTCCAAGCTTTTAGGTATACTCCCTTGATGCCTTCTTTATCTTTACCCCAGAAAAAGTCTCTCTGGAGTTTATTAATCTTCTTGCAAATAGCCACGAGAATTCTAAATCTATTCATTTGATAAATTGGGACAGTAGACATAGACGTTTGAATCATGACTGCCTTACCTGCATTCGAAAAAGAGCTACCATTCCATCTCTGCAACTTAGTTTCAACTCTCTCATGCAGACCTTGAAAAGATTGTATTTTAGAGACATGGGTGAAAAGCGGAGAACCAAGGTATTTGTCATTCATAGAAATTTCCTTGACCCCTAATATATTAGTGACACTATCAATGACCGACTGTTGAGTGTTTCTGCTAAAAAAGATGCCGGACTTTTTAAAATTAATCAACTGTCCGGATTGTCTACTAAAATCAGAAAACAAGTTTTGGATGTTGGTCCCTTCCTCATTAGAAGCTGAAGTAAAAACAAGAATATCGTCAGCGAAGAGTAAATGGGATATGGAGGGGGCATTGGGACCAACCTGAATTCCATGGATCAACCTATTGTTTTCAGCCATAGAAATAACTCTAGATAGCACTTCCATACAAATAATGAAAAGATAAGGTGACAGAGGGTCGCCCTGTCTAACACCTCTAGTAGGAGTGAATCTGCTACTAGGGACACCATTAATCAAAACAGAAGAAGTGACAGTAGAGATGCACTGTTCAACAAGACCACACTACTTCTCATTGAATCCTTGTTTTTTAATAATCGAGAGGAGGAAATTCCACTCTATCCTATCAAACGCTTTTGACATGTATATTTTGATTCCCATAAGGTGTTTTTTTCCTCTTTGATTTCTCCTGGTATGTATAATTTCATGGGCTATCATAATATTATCATTTATTTGCCTTCTTGGGACCAACATCGCTTGGTAGGGAGAAATGATTTTGGGTAACAGACTCTTAAGTCTATTAGCCAAAATTTTAGAAATAACCTTGTAAATTATATTACACAGGCTGATTGGCCCATAGTCCGCAGGTTTTTGTGGAAATTCAATTTTTGGAATAAGCACAATAAACGTGGCATTATTCTCTTTGAGAATATGGCCAGTTTGAAAAAAAACTATGAACATATTGTAGACATCTTCTCCCACTATCTCTCATTTGGTTTGGAAGAAGTTAGGAGTGTAGCCGTCCGGCCCAGGGGCCTTGTCTGGAGCCATTGAGAAAATTACAGATTTTACCTCAGATAAAGTTGGTAGTTGAGTGAGAGAAATGTTGTCTTCTTCATCAACAACCTGCTGCACCATATCGACATAAGAGTCGTCGATAGTAGTGTTGGTGGAGGTAGAGACAGATTGGAAGTGTTCAGTAACTAATTGCGCAACCTAGTCTTTTCCTACTATCCACACCCCATTGTTATCCTGAAGAGTTTGGAGTTTGTTTCTTTTGTATCTCTTCTCTGCCTTTTGATGGAAGTAACCTGTATTTTTGTCCCCCAACATGATGTCTTTATCTCCACTCTTATCCTTCCAAAATTTCTCTTTAGTTCTATACCAATAAGCTAGTTCCATCTCCTAATTCCTTATGACTTCGCTTTTGTTTTGCAGAGTATTGTTCAGAGTAAGATGTTCTAGATGCTTCTTTGCTTTGCTGATGTTCTCATTGATGTCACCAAAAGTGTATTTGTTTCATAACCTTATTTGGTGTTTAGTATTTTTTAGTTTTTTTGCTAGCTTGAAAGCTTTACTTCCTTGAGTGGGTTGATTCCAAGAGTGTTTGATCAGCTCCTTGCAAGATGGGTGTTGTAGCCATATACCTAAAACTTTGAACGGTTTATGGCTAGGTTTGGTTTGTGGATGGGTGTTTAGGAGAATTGGCAATGATTAGAGCCTACTGCTAAGAGGTGTGTGATAGTAGCTTTTGGGTTTTACTTAAACCATTTTTTGTTTGCTAAACCCCTGTCGAGCCTAGCTTCGGTTAACTGACCATCCTTCCTTTTGTTTGTTCAGGTGAAACTGTAGCCCAGGTGCCCCAAGTCTTGAATCTCTGCTCTTGCTAGCATTGTCTTGATTTTTTATGCCTCTCCTCTGTTGAAGGATCCAACTCCTCTCTTTTCTTGTTGGTGCAAAGTGAGGTTTAGATCACCTATAACCAACCACCCATTGTTGAATGTACTAGCTACTTCTGAAATGTACCTCCAAAATTTATCCTTTTGTGGCCAATTTGCAGGGCCATACACACACGAGACAATTGTTTCTCTGCAATTCATGGGGTTAGTGATATGACAGTTTATTAAATTCTCAAAAGACTCACCTATCTTTATTTGATATCCTTGTTTCCAAGCGACAACCAATCCACCTGCAAGGCCCATTGGATCAACGGTAAACCAATGCTTATACCCCAAATTCATAGTACAGTTAGCAACAAAATGGCTTGCATTCTTTGTCTCGGACAGATACAAAATGTCAAGAGCGTTCATGTTAACAATATCCTTCAAGTAGGATTGGGTAGTATCATTTTCCAGGCCTTGGAAATTCCAAGCCAAGATTTTAATATTTCCTCCAAAGTGTCTAAAATGGTTGTTATGTAAATGATACTTGTAACAAGCTTTTATGGTATTTCTATGGTAAGAGCATTGGATATGGAAAACAAAATTGTCTAGGGAATTTTGAGACAAACCTTGGCAATTCCAACTGGGGATTTTGAGGTATTCCCAGGAAAAAGACATTAATGGATACCCTTTCCCTTTGATTACATGTTTAATCCACCCGAGTCTTGGATTCAAACTCCTTTTAGATGGGGTGTGAACATATTCACTAAGGTTCTCATTGAAATGATTAAACAAGATAGGATCAAAGTTTGTTACCACCCAAACTTTAGCTTTCCTGCTACTTGTTTCTCCTCTATTAAGCTTTATCTCACCATTTTCTGCTGCTACATTCTCTTGCTTTAGTTCAATACTTTTAACCGTTGGGTTTGCTGCTGGTATGCAGTTTGTTGTGCATCCTGGTGTTCCTTTAATGTTTGGTATGTTGCTGTTGATAATGGCTTTTATGGTGGAGATTAATGCATTTTTCCAAAATACAACACCATTCCATCTCAATTTTCTTATACCTTTCCGTCTAATGCTATCGAATTTTATACAAACCCCATGCCTCTTTCTGTTCTCTACAGCGGTTGATAACCTATTACTCTTGTAGGACCCGTTTCTATCAATATTGAACATCATCACAAAAATTGAGCTTTTGGCAATTTAACAAACACCTGGTTTGCAAAAAAAAAAAAACAGCCTAAACTAATAGCCAGAAACAGAAGAAGGAACCAAGAGAAAAAGAAAGAGAGGAAAGAGAGAGGGACAACAACCAAGATGAGGAACTAATGTAAAATTAGACGACAGAGCAACACAGAAAACCAAAAAACCCGGAGCAAAAGAGACACCGTAACAGAATCACCAAACGAGAAACACCAAACAAGAGTCACCGAGAACAGAGTCACCAAACTAGAATCACAAAAACTAGAATCACAGTAAACAGAGTCCCAAAGAAGAACAAGAATCCAAAAAAGAACCACGGAAATCAGGAGGGTTTCAATTTCCGATCACTCTCCGACCATAAATCAACTGGGAAAACAGACAGACAGTCTCTAAAAGTAGCCTAACGGTCTTAAAAGGACAACATAACGAAAAGAAAATAGAACTTCAGTTGCACTCCGAGGAGAGAGGGACACAAAATGGGGTTACTACCTTCTTTTTGAATTGTGATCGTTTGAGAATCAGACACTATTAGGTGTGTGGAAAGTAAGGAAATGCATACATGATGGCACAGTAACATCACCCAACCACAAGAATCGCATTTCAAGAACTGGTAGTTAGTGATTTTGTTTTTGAAGTTATGTGAGATACAATAGGCACGAAGAACACGCATATCTGAACCTAGATGCAAATTTGTCTACATTCAATAAAACCTCTTATCTGTTTCTGAATGGTGGCAAATTTGTTCTTAAAATCGTATAAATCGCAAGTCCTAGGTTGTTATGTGGCAGAATCAACTTTGTGCAACTTTAGGATTCATTGAGTTAAACGTTGCTGCCTGCTGAATTCAAAGAGTGAATCCTACAATTCCTGGTGTAAGGTGATCTTTATATAAAGTCAAACTTAAAATGTATACATAACTGTTTTTTCAGCTCATCTATTTTCTATTAATTACTGCTTTATGTCATACGATTAACCTCCTAGCAACATCCATTCAGTTCCATTTCATTTGATGCGCTAATTACTTGAATGGCCTACAAAAATGTGCTTACCCTCCTCAAATCAAAGCATAATTGAATCTATAACATTTCAATACCCTGCTAAAGCTTATTTCCACTTAAATACGCATTAAAATTACAGAAATTATACAGCAATCCAAAAAAATAATAATCCAGAAATGCATACACAATTTGATAAAGAGCAGTCTCATTACCGTCCCAAAGGACAAGAACGTTCGACATGTGCACTTCACACGTGTAAATGTGTGGGCACGCGAACCAACACCGATGTAGTTTTGCAGGGTGTTAGTCCTCAAGGGAGTTGTAGGAGTTGGGTTTTTTCCCGTTAGTCGTGGGGGAGTTCGAAGGAGTCTCACAAAACCCCCGTTAGTCGTGGGAGAGTTCAGAAGAGTTTCCCAAACTCCCTAGAAAACCCTCGTTAGTCGTGGGAGAGTTTGAATAAAACTCTAAAACTCCCTGTTAGTGGTAAACCCTAAAATTCTAGGGAGTTGATTATTTTGGGGAGTTCTGGAGAGTTGATAGTGTATTTTTCCTCCATAGTGTCTAAAATGGTTGTTATGTAAATGATACTTGTAACAAGATTTTATGGTATTTCTATGGTAAGAGCATTGGATATGGAAAACAAAATTGTCTAGGTCATTTTGAGACAAACCTTGGCAATTCCAGCTGGGGATTTTGAGGTATTCCCAGGAAAAAGACATTAATGGATACACTCTCCCTTTGATTACATGTTTAATCCACCAGAGTCTTGGATTCAGACTCCTTTTAGAGGGGTGTGAACATATTCACTAAGGTTCTCATTGAAATGATTAAACAAGATAGGATAGAAATTTGTTACCACCCAAACTTTAGCTTTCCTGCTACTTGTTTCTCCTCTATTAAGCTTTATCTCACCATTTTCTGCTGCTACATTCTCTTGCTTTAGTTCAATACTTTTAACCGTTGGGTTTGCTGCTGGTATGTTGTTTGTTGTGCATCCTGGTGTTCCTTTAATGTTTGGTATGTTGTTGTTGATAATGGCTTTTATGGTGGAGATTAAAGCATTTTTCCAAAATACAGCACCATTCCATCTCCATTTTCTTCTACCTTTCCATCTAATGCTATCAATTTTTATACAAACCGCCTGCCTCTTTCTGTTCTCTACAGCGGTTGATAACCTATTACTCTTGTAGGACCCGTTTCTATCAATATTGGCCATCATCACCAAAATTGAGCTTTTGGAAATTTAACAAACACCTGGTTTGCAAAAAAAAAAAAAACAGCCTAAACTGATAGCCAGAAAAAGAAGAAGGAACCAAGAGAGAAAGAAAAAGAGGAAAGAGAGAGGGACAACAACCAAGATGAGGAACTAATGTAAAATCAGACGACAGAGCAAAACAGAAAACTAAAAAAACCGGAGCAAAAGAGACACCGTAACAGAATCACCAAACGAGAAACACCAAACAAGAGTCACCGAGAACAGAGTCACCAAACTAGAATCACAAAAACTAGAATCACAGTAAACAGAGTCCCAAAGAAGAACAAGAATCCAAAAAAGAACCACGGAAATCAGGAGGGTTTCAATTTCCAATCACTCTCCGACCATAAATCAACTGGGAAAACAGACTGACGGTCTCTAAAAGTAGCCTAACGGTCTTAAAAGGACAACATAACAGAAAGAAAATAGAACTTCAGTTGCACTCCGAGGAGAGAGGGACACAAAATGGGGTTACTAACTTCTTTTTGAATTGTGATCGTTTGAGAATCAGACACTATTAGGTGTGTGGAAAGTAAGGAAATGCATACATGATGGCACAGTAACATCACCCAACCACAAGAATCGCATTTCAAGAACTGGTAGTTAGTGATTTTGTTTTTGAAGTTATGTGAGATACAATAGGCACGAAGAACACGCATAGCTGAACCTAGATGCAAATTTGTCTACATTCAATAAAACCTCTTATCTGTTTCTGAATGGTTGCAAATTTGTTCTTAAAATCGTATAAATCGCAAGTCCTAGGTTGTTATGTGGCATAATCAACTTTGTGCAACTTTAGGATTCATTGAGTTAAACGTTGATGCCTGCTGAATTCAAATAGTGAATCCTACAATTCCTGGTGTAAGGTGATCTTCATATAAAGTCAAACTTAAAATGTATACATAATTGTTTTTTCAGCTCATCTATTTCTATTAATTGCTGCTTTATGTCATACGATTAACCTCCTAGCAACATCCATTCAGTTCCATTTCATTTGCTGCGCTAATTACTTGAATGGCCTTCAAAAATGTGCTTACCCTCCTCAAATCAAAGCATAATTGAATCTATAACATTTCAATACCCTGCTAAAGCTTATTTCCACTAAAATACGCATTAAAATTACATAAATTATACAACAATCCAGAAATAATAATAATCCAGAAATGCATACACAATTTGATAAAGAGCAGTCTCATTACCGTCCCAAAGGACAAGAACGTTCGACATGTGCACTTCACACGTGTAAATGTATGGGCACGCGAACCATCACCGATGTAGTTTTGCAGGGTGTTAGTCCTCAAGGGAGTTGGGGGAGTTGGGTTTTTTTCCGTTAGTCGTGGGGGAGTTCGAAGGAGTCTCACAAAACCCCCGTTAGTCGTGGGAGAGTTCAGAAGAGTTTCCCAAACTCCCTAGAAAACCCCCGTTAGTCGTGGGAGAGTTTGAATAAAACTCTAAAACTCCCTGTTAGTGGTAAAACCCTAAAATTCTAGGGAGTTGATTATTTTGGGGAGTTCTGGAGAGTTGATAGTGTATTTTTCCTCCATAGTGTCTAAAATGGTTGTTATGTAAATGATACTTGTAACAAGATTTTATGGTATTTTTATGGTAAGAGCATTGGATATGGAAAACAAAATTGTCTAGGGCATTTTGAGACAAACCTTGGCAATTCCAGCTGGGGATTTTGAGGTATTCCCAGGAAAAAGACATTAATGGATACACTCTCCCTTTGATTACATGTTTAATCCACCAGAGTCTTGGATTCAGACTCCTTTTAGAGGGGTGTGAACATATTCACTAAGGTTCTCATTGAAATGATTAAACAAGATAGGATAGAAATTTGTTACCACCCAAACTTTAGCTTTCCTGCTACTTGTTTCTCCTCTATTAAGCTTTATCTCACCATTTTCTGCTGCTACATTCTCTTGCTTTAGTTCAATACTTTTAACCGTTGGGTTTGCTGCTGGTATGTTGTTTGTTGTGCATCCTGGTGTTCCTTTAATGTTTGGTATGTTGCTGTTGATAATGGCTTTTATGGTGGAGATTAAAGCATTTTTCCAAAATACAGCACCATTCCATCTCCATTTTCTTCTACCTTTCCATCTAATGCTATCAATTTTTATACAAACTGCCTGCCTCTTTCTGTTCTCTACAGCGGTTGATAACCTATTACTCTTGTAGGACCCGTTTCTATCAATATTGACCATCATCACCAAAATTGAGCTTTTGGAAATTTAACAAACACCTGGTTTGCAAAAAAAAACAAACAAACAGCCTAAACTGATAGCCAGAAAAAGAAGAAGGAACCAAGAGAGAAAGAAAAAGAGGAAAGAGAGAGGGACAACAACCAAGATGAGGAACTAATGTAAAATCAGACGACAGAGCAAAACAGAAAACTAAAAAAATCGGAGCAAAAGAGACACCATAACAGAATCACCAAACGAGAAACACCAAACAAGAGTCACCGAGAACAGAGTCACCAAACTAGAATCACAAAAACTAGAATCACAGTAAACAGAGTCCCAAAGAAGAACAAGAATCCAAAAAAGAACCACGGAAATCAGGAGGGTTTCAATTTCCGATCACTCTCCGACCAGAAATCAACCGGGAAAACAGACTGACGGTCTCTAAAAGTAGCCTAACGGTCTTAAAAGGACAACATAACGGAAATAAAATAGAACTTCAGTTGCACTCCGAGGAGAGAGGGACACAAAATGGGGTTACTACCTCTTTTTGAATTGTGATCGTTTGAGAATCAGACACTATTGGGTGTGTGGAAAGTAAGGAGATGCATACAGGAGGGCACATTAACATCACCCAACCACAAGAATCGCATTTCAAGAACTGGTAGTTAGTGATTTTGTTTTTGAAGTTATGTGAGATACAATAGGCACGAAGAACACGCAGAGCTGAACCTAGATGCAAATTTGTCTACATTCAATAAAACCTCTTATCTGTTTCTGAATGGTGGCAAATTTGTTCTTAAAATCGTATAAATCGCAAGTCCTAGGTTGTTATGTGGCAGAATCAACTTTGTGCAACTTTAGGATTCATTGAGTTAAACGTTGCTGCCTGCTGAATTCAAAGAGTGAATCCTACAATTCCTGGTGTAAGGTGATCTTTATATAAAGTCAAACTTAAAATGTATACATAACTGTTTTTTCAGCTCATCTATTTTCTATTAATTGCTGATTTATGTCATACGATTAACATCCTAGAAACATCCATTCAGTTCCATTTCATCTGCTGCGCTAATTACTTGAATGGCCTACAAATGTGCTTACCCTCCTCTAATCAAAGCATAATTGAATCTATAACATTTCAATACCCCGCTAAAGCTTATTTCCACTAAAATACGCATTAAAATTATAGAAATTATACAGCAATCCAAAAAATAATAATCCAGAAATGCATACACAATTTGATAAAGAGCAGTCTCATTTAGGGCTGTCAACGGGTCCGGGTCCTCCCGGGTAGTATATGGCCCAGAACCGGACCCGGCATATCAGCATCGGTTCCGGGTCCGGTTCCATAATGTGTTGGCCCAGAACCGGACCCGTTTAAAATCCCGGATACCCGTCGGGTCCGGGTACCTTTTGGGTATTAAAAAAACTATTAAAATCTTAATTTTTTTCTCTTTTTAACTTGAATATAAATTATTTTTATAAAATTTTATTATTATTTCTTTATTAATGTACTAAATAAATATTAAATGTAAGAAAAAAATCAAAAATCAAAAAAATTCAAAGCCGAAACTAGCAAAAATACCTATAATTTTACTAAAAAAATTATCAAAAGGTTAAATAAACGAGTACCCAACGGGTATTACCCGTTTGGACCCGTTAACATTCGGGTAATTACCCGTCGGGCAAAGTAGTCAATTTCGGAAATTTCGGCCGAAATTTCGGCGGGATTTCGGATTTCGGGTTTTGGAAAATGAAAATCGAAATTTCGGCCAAACGAAAAGTCGCCGGTTTTTTCGGCCGGAATCAATAAATTCCGGTCAAAATCGGTGTATTTCGGCCGGAATTGTTCTTTTAAATTATTTTATTCCTTATTTCATATCCAACGTGTTATTTTCACCATAAATATAATATTAATGTAAAATTTTAATCCGAAATTACACCGAAATTACGAAATTCCCCCGATACAAAGTTGTACCAGTGTCTCGGCCGGGGCCGAGACACTCCGAAATCCGAAATTAACTACCTTGCCGTCGGGTCCTAAGTTGCTAATGGGTCCAACTTTAGGACCCAGAACCGGACCCGATTTAGCGGGTCCGGTTCCGGGTAGCGGGTAACGGGTACCCTTTGACAGCCCTAGTCTCATTACCGTCCCAAAGGACAAGAACGTTCGACATGTGCACTTCACACGTGTAAATGTGTGGGCACGCGAACCAACACCGATGTAGTTTTGGACTGGAGGAGATGAAGGCAGAAGAAAGAAACGAGATAAAATATTACTACTATCCAGTAGACCAGACTCACCAGAGATTGAGATAATAACAAACTGAGAGACAGCTGAGAGAGAGAGTCTCTCTCTTCCTCAAAAATCAAAATTGAGTCTTTTTTGACTTACTATTTATTTATTTATCAAGTCGGCATCAATTTCAGGGGAAACGAAACTGAAATAAACTGGTAATTACCAGAAGAAGAAAAGATGGCGATGAGAGAATTGGTTACAGGAGGAACATCCTGTCCTGTACCTGGATCATCATCATCTTCAAATCCAGTTGCTGCTCTTGCTGAAAATCTCTTCGGTGCTGCTTCTAAAACACGTGTATGTATTTGTTTTTCGATTCCTTGTACACATCTTTACTTTAAATCTTTTTTTTTTTTTTTTTTGCTTACTCATTAATCTGTAAAGAATTTTGCCCTAACCCAACCTTTATATTCTAACAAACTAGCTTAGGGTTTTGAATTCAGAACACTAATACACCAAACAAGCATCGTGATATTCAGCTTGGGCCATTATTTCTCATACACTAATTTCATATAATTGTCCTTGTTTCATTATTTGGGACACTAAAAAGGTTTGTTTTTTTGTGTGCAACTGATTTGTGTATCTATCTTGGTTATTCTGAACAGGATAGTGTTAGGGAGCTTCCTGGAATTACAGGTACAGGTCATCCAGATGCCTCTTTCTACCCTGGGACTGATGGTCAGACGGCACTTCCAGGGTCAGAGTATGTTCAGCAACCCGGAGCTCAGGTTTTATATAATATGCTTGTATATCTATTTCTTTAAGCCATAATGGAGATTAATTCTCTGAATATTATTCTAACATTCTGCCTTTCCAGGGCTCCGAGTTCCTTCATGCCTATCGTGCAGATCCGGCCGGTTTTGGAGGTGTTTGGGACGAAATTCAACGTCCTCAACTTCCTCCTTTTGCACATCCAAGGCAAATTCAAGGAGCACCTCATCTTGCTGACTTTGAGCAGATTTATGACCATGGTGCAAGTTCTCAGCTTCAGCCCACTTTGGATGGTAAGCTTTAAAAAATTGTCCCATTGTCATTTTTGGAATTATCTATGCCCAAGTATAGCACTAATCATGTGAAAAGTGTCTTTTCAAACTATCTTGTTTGGTATGGTAACAATCCATTTTGACAAGAATGGCGAAGGTTCATACAAAAATTTGATCTGGATGAACTGTAGAAGAAAAAGAAATATCTAGTTTCATTAGTTTAGTGAAATGAAATCACGAAATCATCCAAGGAGGTTTGACCAATTTCTCTAGTGGCGTAATTCGCCTTCATCTCTTTGTCGTACTGTAGTAGCAGTCGGCTGGCTGTTGTCCCTTCAGATTGGTCTCTTTAGCGTTCATTGAGGGAAGTGCCTCCTGCGCACCATATTGTTAATAGTGGATGGCTGGATGCACACCCAATCCATTGAAAAATGATCTTGCTAAACTTACATGCACCATGTACATGTCAAAATTGTATTAATCAGCGAAAGGGGAAACTTTTAATTTTTTCTGCCTGTTGCTTCATCGCGTAACCCCACGGCAAAAATATTGAATCTGGTCTGATCCATCTGAACTTACTTGTAGCTATTTCTGAATCTTGCAGGACCTCCACAAAGAGTATTATCGAGTTTCCTGCACTCTTTTGTTGGAAGTAGCCGAGCTGGTGTCCCTTTTCGTCCTGTCGCACTTCCTGTTTTAGGTCTATCTGAAGGTGACAAACAGTGTATACGTGATCGTAGCAGCATAATGGCACGACACTTCTTTGCAGATAAAAGTGAAGATTTTATCAATTCACAGGTTTGACATAAATTTAAAAGAATTATTAGTTGGCAAATACTGGAATTTATTTCTATTTTTTAGGTACAGAAGCAATGACATAAGTGTGTTGCTGGCTTATTTAGTGTAAGCAGATTTTAGTTGCTCTGACCTGGGTTATGTCTTTGCTCTCTATCGATCAATAATAGGACCAACTAAAATAATCTACATCTAAAAACTGTATATACATTTCATCGTTCTAACTTCTGAGCTTGATCTCAGATTCTGAACTCCAGAATTGAAGCTCTCTTCTTAGTATACTTTCCATTAACTTCGACTCTTTTGAGTTCGTTAATAGTTGTTCTTTTACTCAGGTGAATGCACTGTTACATTCTCTAGAGATTGATAATGATCTTCATGCAAAGGGACATTTGCCAGGAAGATTCCAAGAATTTGAAGAGCATTGGAATGAGTCTCAAGTTGCTGTAAGAGCTGGGCCCTCTCTTCCTTCTGATAGATGGGCTGCTGAATATAACCAGCAGATTGTATCACGTGATCCTGAATCTTGGGCCCGTTCATTTGAGCAGCAACATGGCTCTAATGGTTGGGCTTCTGAATTTGAACAGGTAAGGAAGTACCACGATTGGTAACCTGTAGCGAAATTTTACCATATCCCTTTATCAATTATACTCAGCATGTGACAAAATTATTATGGGGTAGGCACCCATCCAGTAATAAATAGTGTACAGACTTCAATGCCTTGATCATTTCAACTTGTTTTTGTTTTCCAGGAACAGTCTCAGATGATATCCCCAGGTCAAATGCAAGGTGCAAATAATTCTAATTTAGCAGCATTGGAGCAGACTCGTATGCTGGCACATACATTAGCCCAAAATGATGACCCAAAATTTCAGGTACACCCATGATTGCCTCCACAGGAACTTAGAAGTTAGTTGCTGAAAAACATTGTCTGGTATGTGGACTGCAGGATGTTGTCGGGAAACCGAGGTTACGTTCATCTCGAACCGGCATGTTTCCATAGAAGTAAATTCCATGAAACATCCTACTTTAGATAACTTAGCTCGATTCCGTCTCTTACATCTTTAGATTAGCATGATCGGATAATACTAGCACGAATATATAATCAATACGATAACAAACAATCACACACGACACAAAGATTACGTGGTTCACCTTTGTAGGCCACATCCACTGCCAAAATCACCCCAAGAATCTTCATTATCATAACAAGTTATTACATCGGCACACATCATATAATCAACTAGTTATATAACCCACTAGCGCTAAACGTTAGAAACAACAAGACATATTACGAAGAGTTTACCTCTTCCTTTGTTCTTCTTCTTCCATAAACCTCCACCGCCATGGTTGCTTCGACTTTAGACAAGAACATGAAGAACATCATGAATTCTTGCTTCTCCCACATGAACCCTTGATTTCTCCCATACCTGTTCTCACTACAAGTCTCTCTTCTCACATTGATTTTGCCCCATCATGAACCATTGTAGGACACAATGGTTGTGACCCGAATACTCTCATAAAGGGAGGATTCTCCAAGAGAATGAATTCTACTCACAATATAAACCCTCTTATATATAGTAGACAAATCCTTGCTCTCCAAGCCTTAGAGAACTTCTAAGAATAGCCTCACACCTTAATTAGGAAACCCTATACTTGGAAAACACTCCTCCAAACCGTCATACAAGTTTCCTAATCCTAGTAATCCTAGTAAACCTTGTAGACACTTTAATCCCGAAGTAGGCTTTTATCCACGGTTTTGACAACACTAGATCACTGTTTCTGCTTCAAAAACTGTCACCTAAAGTCCAATTTCAACCATATAGTTTTGTATGTGGAACAAAACCCCAACAGATGTATACTGTCAAACAAAAAGCAAATGTATGAAAAATTGTGTATAACCTCTTTTTTACTGAATCCTACTTTCCTAAGGAGCCTCTTCATATATTCAAATTCTAAAAACAAAGCTTTAATTGCGATTTTTTTTGCGTCCATCTGTGTCTAGAATGAGTTACTTGAATCTTTTAGGAGAAATTATTTAAATCTCAAGTTGTTATCTAATGCTTACTCAATTTTTCCTTGTTGTCCTCAGAACTCGAAGTTCCTCCAGTTTGTGTCAAAAATGAGCCGTGGTGAGCTTATTATTGATGATAATCAAGTGAAGCCTGCGGAAGCTTATGCTTCTGGTGATTGGGCAGATGAATATCAACAGAAACATTATGGTATTCATAACTCTTGGGCCGATCAGTATGCACGCGATGAGGTAAACCTGTTTCGTAAAACACCTCTAAAACTCATTATGAATTCCAACCCCCCTCCCAAAATATCTGAAATTCGAAAGTAGGTGCATGCTCTTGAATAATTACGAATATAATCAATAGACGGAAACCTCCATTAGTGTTGAATCGATGAATTTTAAGTGTCCTTGACCGTTTAAGTATGGCCAATCAATCCTAAACAGAGTGTAGAGTGGAGCAACATAATAAGTTTTTTCTGATTGTTTTGTTCCATCTTTATCCTGATCCACTGTTCCCGACTATGTGATTCTAAAATGCTTATTTTTATTGTTTTTGGAACTTCTAAATCTCTTATCGCTGTTTGTCCTCTTGCTTGTTGCGATCAAGTCCCGTGGGATGACTTAGCGGGTCAGTTAGGTATAAAGGGAGTATATTCTAGAACGTAAAGGTTAAACATAAATAGAGACTGCACGTCTTTATCTTTCAAAATAATTGTGAGGCAAATTCTTGGAACCACGATTGTTATATTTGTAGCAGTGAGCTGTTCCTTTGGGGCATGCTTCTTACCATGGCAGTAGTGGGTGGAATAGGATAGAAGAAAGGGTGCAACTGAACTCCGTAGGATGGGGATAGAAATTCGTTCTCCTATTTGAAAAACTCATCCCTACCTAAATTTCCTCAGTCAAACAACCAAACATGTAACTATCCTTGATTAGGTTCTTCAACTCTACTTCTTCCTCGTATCTTACTGTGGCAAACAAACCTTCAGGCTTCAGCTAGTTCTTTTGACTAACTCAAGTCAAGTTCGTGGATCCTTAGGATTAATGATGAAGATCTACCTGTATATGTTTATAGTTCAATAGACCAGTAAGGATTCGTAATCATATAGTTAAGCTTTGACCCATGTACAAATGCAGTGGGTACTAATGCTGGCTAGTGGTGTCCAAAAGGTGTCGGAATGGTGAGATGAAAACAGAATAACCACTATATAGTTAACATGTTTTGGAAACGGGTCCCCATGTGTCGACGGTGTAAAAATCTAGTAAGCAGGTTGTCCATTTACATACATCATGCTTTCTTTGGACACACATCCACTGAAACAAAATATTATTCCTTTTTGGTATATTTTTAGCATTCCTATGGGGCGGATACATGGGCATCTGAGTTCGCCACAGAACAGGAAAAAACTGGATTGGTTGATGATCAGTGGGTCAATGAGTTCTCCAAGTTACATGTTCAAGACTGGGCAGAAGAATTTGCGCAGCAGGTAGATGAAGAAGCTGTGGGGAAGAATTCAGCTGACAACTGGGCAACTGCGTATGATGAGTAAGTTTTCAACTTTCCATGAGAAACCTTCTCGAGAATTGACATCTTCACTGGTTACTCGTTTTTCCAGTTGCTACTTGTATTGTTCCTTTTTTTTCTTTATATTTTTTTCCTTGTGCAGTGATTATTTGTGATTATGAACCTGCGCCTATTTTACATTTATCATTAGAGACGAGGCTAGTTATTCTAATTTGGCCTTTACTTGATCAATTATAATAGATACCTAAATGAGCAAACAGCTGCCAAACAACGGTCAGATGCTTCAAGGGGAGTTTACGTCTTCTCTGACATGAACCCTTATGTTGGTCATCCCAACCCTTTGAAAGAAGGGCAAGAGCTGTTCCGTAAAGGTCTTTTGAGTGAAGCTGTGCTTGCTTTAGAGGCTGAAGTTCTGAAGAATCCCGAGAACGCCGAAGGTTGGAGGTTGCTTGGTATAACACATGCAGAAAACGATGACGATCAACAGGTAATTTCTACATATTAAATTCTAGCTTGAAGTATTCGATTTTTGGGAAGGTGCACAATAAATTGGTAACAGTGTCCCTTCTAAACTATACTTGCCTCGGGCTCTTCCCTCTTACATCTCCCACTTGGAGGTACATTTTTGCGTTCAGGGTAACTGAGTGATGTTTATAGGTACAATAAGGAAGAAGAAGGGTCTGTTTTGATCATTGTTTAGCCGTCAAGTGGTCCTAAATATTCTTCTTTATTTGTGTGGTGGGGTCTACATCAATGATCTAATCTTTATTGATGAGTAGAACGATCTCAGCAAGCATCAGCTCACTCTAGAATTTGCATCCCCATCATTTATCTATTAAAGTATTCAATCTATTTAACGGAAGTGAATAATCTAACTGTTGACTTCAGTAAAATATAGGGTTAGAGATTTTAGAGTAGAATCATTTTTATGGCGAGGATGCTCTACAAGGTAAGCAGAATATCCTCAGAAAAAAGGCCTTTGTTCATCTCACATCCAAATGTATGCTTGGTATCCAGAGACGAGGAGTGTGGATCCCTCATTAATAAAATATTTAAACAATTGATTATATAGCAGAAACCTTGTAGGATACCTAGTATTCATGCTGAGAAGTGAGTGAGTTCATTGGTGAAGCAATTTAACTTCGTTCAAGTTGACTCGGGTATGCCTCTTTTATCTGGTGGACATTTGCTATTTTGTAGGCTATTGCATCCATGATGCGTGCGCAGGAGGTTGATCCGGCAAACCTCGAAGTTCTTCTTGCTCTTGGCGTGAGTCATACCAATGGTTAGTGATGTCTTGATGTATGTCCCATGACACCCGGATGTTATGTGCTCTTCTTCTTCGGAAGCATCATGCAGCCTTTTCCTTCTGGGGCAAATTACAAGCCAATTTTATTTCTAAGATAAATTTGTATTTTTGAATATATTGAGGTTGGTGATTAGAAAATTCTACCTTTCTTAACAACATTTCAGAGTTGGAGCAGGCAGCAGCAATAAGATATTTATATAGATGGCTTCAACATCACCCTAAGTACGGCCATCTTGCCTCTCCAGAGAAGTCCGAATCTCTGTACTACGCGGATGTAAGCTTCCAGTTCAGGAAACACAAGTTTTATTCTTTGCCTTGGTGTTTCATATAGGAGTTTTTTTCTGGTTCTCAAGTCTCGCGCATTTCTGGGAGTTCGTTTTTAAGTCGGTAGAAACATATTCGTAGTAATTGTTATAGATAATTTCGGAACTGATGTTATAAGTTACGTATATGGTTTTCTTTTTATAGGTTGCTAGGTTATTCAATGAAGCTGCTCAGGTTTCACCTGAGGATTCTGATGTGCACATAGTTCTTGGTGTTCTCTACAACTTATCTAGAGAGTATGACAGGGCAATAGAATCCTTTCAGACAGCTTTAAAACTCAAACCACGTGATTATTCTCTTTGGAACAAACTTGGTGCAACTCAGGCCAACAGTGTTCAGAGTGCAGATGCAATATTAGCTTATCAGCAGGTAACACACTTACGTAAATGAGAAATGCTAGTTTACTATATTTCTAATATTTGTAGGGTTCAGTTCGACTGTGAGAATAGTTGTTTATAGTTAATGATGGTGACCAGACTTATACTTATTACGTAGTGGTGTTGATTTATGCTATCCAAAATCTCAATGTTAGCTTATCAGCATGTAATACAGTTTTCTAAATGGGAAATGCTAGTTTTCCATCGAGTCACTGGGTCTTGGAGAATGGTAATATATATGTTAAGTTCATGATGTTTTCCAGCCCTTTAGTTGTTAGGTAGTGTTTCTGACTTTGTCATATAAAATCTCAAATACTAGTTAATCTTTTCTTCGACATCTTTCTTTTTCCCTCCCTTGAACTTATCTTATCTCCATGGAACCATTGATCATTTTGAAGAAAAGCTTTCATGAATAAACCTGCACAGAATTACTTAAAGGTGTAATTGACCATCTTGATGTTGGTTAGTTATTAAACTAATATTTGCTTTGTATCCTTCTTTTATGGTCGCACTAGTCGTATTCCTATCCTAAATTTCGAGTATGGATTTATTTGTGATATGATCTAATATGCGTCTTTCTGTGTTCCAAGGCCCTAGATTTGAAACCCAACTATGTTCGTGCATGGGCAAATATGGGCATCAGTTTTGCCAACCAGGTTTGATCCCTCATTTCTGTAATTCAGTTATTCATTTGGCATCCAATAAAGAGTTTAAAGATTTGAAATTAGTGTTATCTGGGCACCATGGAAGCTAAGGTGATGGTCTAGTTGTTAGGTTTTGGTCTCTGTAATTGGTGGAAAGATTTGATGATTGGGTAACTAATCAACATGTAAAATGAACGTCGCAACCAGGGGCTGTACGAGGAATCGATCCGCTACTATGTGAGAGCACTTGCTATGAATCCTAAAGCAGATAATGCTTGGCAGTATTTGAGAATTTCCCTCAGGTAAGTTGGAAAAATAATCTTTTCTTGAATGTTGTGAAAGCAGGAATACCTTGTATTCACCAACTGATAATTTTACTCGTGCTGCACCATTTGATGTATGCAGCTGTGCATCCCGAAACGACATGCTTGATGCTTGTGACTCGCGGAACATAGATTTTCTCCAGAAGGAATTTCCTCTGTGAGACCCTGATGCTTGTGACTCGCGGAACATAGATTTTCTCCCGAAGGAATTTCCTCTGTGAGACCCTATTGCATTGGAAGAAGTTGCGGAAGATGTGCTATTAGCTAATAAGCCTGTTTTGCCTAGGTTAATACAGGTACACAAAATTAATGTTGTATTATGGGTTCGAAGAAACAAATAGTATGATTCAGCTGCTGTCTCTTCAACCCTTTAATAATTATCAATAATGCATCATGTCCTCGTACTAATTTTTAGAAGCCTCTTGCACTCTCAACGGAACGATCAAACGAGGATGTAGAAGTAGTCGATCTTTTTTTTTCTTTTTTCTTTTCGATAACAAAGCGATAGTATAAAGTTGTAGATATAGAAATTAACAAGGCTTGGACGTTGTCACCTGTTAACAAAAATGAAAATCATATGTGCTATTAATCAAGTTCTACGTGTCAAAATGCGCTATGCTTCAACACACATGACTAGGTCGATAATCTCGTGTACTGAGTAACATAAATGGTCAACCAACTGGGATTAGTCTAATTGGCTAGGGGTTGAACTCCCAAGTTCAATTCCCGCTGAGTATATTTGTAGCTAAATTCCCATCTAAAGAAGAAAAAGAAAGAAGTTTGGCATTGAATTTTATTATTGTTTACAGACCTAGCTTCCTTGTTTCCTTTTCCGAAACATCTGCTACCCTATTGCCATTCCTATGATTAAAAATTATTCCCGAAAAGTGGATATAGGTCACTAAAATCTTCAGAGCTTCAAAGACTATTGCTTCATTTTCTATTGAAATATATTTCTTTTTCTTCGTGCAAATTAATGATTCTTTGACAATCTCCTTCAATCCAAAATGCTTTTAAGTTCATGTCTCTTATCCAATGAGCTGCTTCCAGCAGCATCAGTGCTTCTGCTTCTTCAGGGCTGGTTGCATTGAAGGTCTCAACTCTAGCTGTGATAGTTGAACCAACATCACATCTTAGAATTACGCCATATCTTGCAATTGAATTTCAATCAATTTGTAAATCATCGAAGTTAAGTTTAAGTTGATGTAATGGAGGTGGAATTTTGATTGTTTCTTAAACAAAGTCAGAAGTAGTTCTCCAAAACATAGCTATCTGAGATTTCCAATACGGTGGGACCTAATTTTTTAATGTTTATGAAATACTAATTAAATTGAAAAATACTAGAACCACCCTATTATATGGGTTCAATATTTAGAAGCCCCACAAAATTGATCTTCCACTATCAACTCCATACTTTCACTTTTTGATATTTCTAGGCCCAGAACTTTTATTTTCAGGGCTTGATAATAAATGACATTTTCGTAATACCAAGATTGCCCTTTAGTATATATAGGTAATAAAACTAGGTCTAAATTTCATTTTCATTTTATTTTTCACTCTCTCTCTCTCATTTTCTTTCACTCTCTCTCTCTGATGAAGAAACAAGCCGAGAAGACACGATCTCTAAGCAATTTTTCAGTGAAAAATGATTTCAAAACCTAGATCTAAGCTTTACAAACAAAGATCCTGATTTTTTGAACATAAATCGTCATCAACATCACTTGTTCTTCGAAGATCCGATGAAAATCAATAGAAAATGAGTGATAATCATCATCAACGACAATCGAATCAAGATTCTCCTGGAAAATCAAACGGACAGGTAACATTTCAATTCAATCGGTTATTTAATTCTTAGATTTCGATATTTATTTTCTAAAAAATCATTTGGAAAAATTTAATAGTTTGATTTCAGTTCAAATCTGTTACTGAAATCATAATCAGAGTTAGATTTGTTGTAATCTCACCTCAATTTTACTTTTGAGAGAAAAAATTTTAAAGAATTTTCAAAGAAAATTTTCTAGGGTTCTTGAACGAAATTCGATCTATCTTTTAATCTCTTATCTTGATCGAAAATCGGTTTTGAGATTCGAAATCTGTGAATCATTATCCTTTTTACCCATTTATTTGATACAAATTTTATTTACTTTGATTTTCGAATTGATTTGAGATCATCTTTAGTGGATTTTGTTCTTGACAGATTGTTTTAAGTTCAATATATATTTGCTACATTCAGTACCTTATCTTGCGGATTAAAGCTTAATCAACGAAGTTACCTGGTAGTGTACGGTTGAATCTAAACAATTTCGATAAAAACTAAGTGAAATTAGATAAGTTTCTTTGAGCTTCTTTATGGTTCATGAGATTGATGGATAAAACTTGTAGAACAGGAAGAGAAAATATGTGTAAACTTTTTTTTAATGTGAATATGATTTGAAATTATGATTTATTTTAGTGTTTTATAGGTTTGTTTTTTGAAATATATGTATTACTGAAGTTATGAAATATTTTCTTGGGTACAACCTCTAATTTTGTATGCATTATGTAGTGCAGACGTACCTATTCTCAGATTATCTTTCTGTTGTCCAAACATTATCTGGTGAGTGATTTTCTCATCAAATTTCTGGGTGCCTTGCTTTCTATTAATCATTCGGATATTCTCTCCTTTTGACTAATTAATCACTGTTCCTTCTACCATCCCCAAGTTGTCCAAGATGATAAACAACATGAGAAGAGTGCAAAGGGTCAGCATGTAATTAAGCCTGTAGATGATCTCTTATCCTCCAGAGATCAGAACCAGGGCACAAATAGTAAGGAAAACGTGTTGCGGAAGAAGCAGAATCGATATCGATAATTCGAGCCTGAAAAGTGAATAACGTAACACACTCCACTCAACAGCCTATGGTAAAGGTGGAAACATTTTGGAGGAGTCGTGCACCGATTCGGATGGTAGATTTATTACAAAAAGGTCAAAACCATTAAAAGATAGTGGAAGTGATGGCTCAACTGATACGGCTAAGTTGCTTCTTGATGCTATTACAGATCCCACTCTACCCTTGGAGGTATAGAAGTTGATTAATTGATTTGTTCCTCCCAGTTTTATCGATCCTCTGTTTCTTTCAATTTGATGCTTTTATGGTCTGAGACCTCGTTACTCTGGTAACACTTTCTTATTAAATGCAGTGGATGCCTCCAAATCTAAGTGCCCCAATATTGGATTTGGTGGATACTATTTTCCAGCTTCAAGATGGTGGATGGATCAGGTATATACTAATTTAGTAATTTATGATTTTGTCGTAGTTAAACATCCTTTAGCTAGTGATTTTTGAGGTTTTGCAATCATGGTTTGAAGTGGAAACTATGCTTTGATCCTCCGAGACTTAGTTGAGTTGACTGTATTTGATTAAATGGGTTACCTGAAACAGTTCAAACGTTGCTCGTCCCCAAGACAATACAGGTTGAGTTTGTCTGCGTTGACTCATATATGGCCACATCCCACATGTGAGCCATAGGAACCAGTTTGAAGCCATGATGGAATGAGTGTAACTGAATATAAGATGATTGCATGTAGCATCTCAGTGTATCATGGGTTTCATGTCTCATGTATCAGGGGCTAGCTATCTCAGTAGTCCCCAAATCGTTATTACGTTTATAAATTGCCTTGATGATTTTGCTAGTCAAGATAGATTCTTCGTAACAGTATGGTTAATGTCATAAGCGACAGGCGTTCTGGGTGGTGAAACAAGTATTGCAGCTAGGGATGGGTGATGCCTTTGACGACTGGCTAATTGAGAAAATTCATCTTTTACGAAGAGGTTCAGTAATCGCTTCTGCAGTCAAGCGGCTTGATCAGGTGATGGAGTTTTTGTTGCTCTTTATTTGGTAAGATCTGCTATTCTTTAGGTTGCTTTTCCTGATCTGGTTTCTCAGTTAAACAGATTCTTTGGCCTGATGGGATTTTCTTAACCAAACATCCAAAGCGTCAACGACCACCTCAAGTTGTGAGTCAGCCGCAAAGTCCACAAGTTTTGTATAGGTCAAAGGGACAAGAATACACATGTGTAACTATAGGTTACACAAGTTAATTGTTGGCTTACGCTATTGGTTCTGGATGTGTAACTACATGTTACACAAGTCCTTTTGTGTTTCTAACTGCAGGTTACACAAGCATACACATGTGTAACTATAGGTTACACAAGTTCTTTGTGTTTCTAACTGCAGGTTACACAAGCCATATTGATGTGTAACTGCAGGTTACACAAGCATATGCATGTGTAACTACAGGTTACACAAGTCCTTTGTGTTTCTAACTGCCGGTTACACAATCCATATGCACGTATACCTATTAAGAATCTGTAAGAATTGTTTACAAAATCTAAATATATGTGTAACTTTTATTTACACATACTGACTGAATGTGTATTTTTTAACATAAACATTTAAATCACTCTCAGTCGATAGTAGGAATCTCTTTGTTCGACTATTTACTTGAAAATGTTGCATTCTTTCCATTAATGTTGCATTCTTTTCATTCTGGTTCGATTTTAGTTTGCTTATCTTGAGTCTTGGCCTACAAATATGTTGTTTGATTAAAGAATTTGTGGTGGTGTTGATGGTGGAGGTGCATGTTCAGGATTTGGAAGAGGATAAAGAGGAAGTGGTGGTAGTGCATCAGGTTTGGAGGATAATTCGGATTTGGAGTTAGTGGTAGTGTTTTGGTATGAAGCAGAAAGGTTTTCTATGGATGCTGGACAATGTAAGTATAGTCATTTTTTTGTTTAACTTCCATTAAACTATGAAATGATCATTGCATACAGTTTAAATTTTAAGCTTGTGAATATAAGGAAGGTTTTTGGTTTTGGTTTCAAATGATTTTTGGTAGATATTGTATGAACATGTATGAACAATAGTAAGACACTAGCTTACCAATAGAACCAAGAGCATTTATCAAAGCTCTGGGATATTCTTGCAGTTTATTGCTGGATAGATAAGGATGTTGGCTAATGTCCAGGTGAGAAGTGATGATTCTTAGCTTTTTTTAGTTGAAAATGTGTGCTTTATATGGATGTGTAACTAAGAGTTACACAAGTCAGGTGCATCTGTAACTCTCAGTTACACATACTATATGCATGTGTAACTCCTATTTACACTAGACAGATGCATGTGTAACTCCTAGTTACACATGCTAAAAGGAACAAACTTGCAACCAAAAAATTCCACATGCTAGGTATCCAAGTCATATGCATGTGTAACTGTCAATTACACATGATAGATGCATGTGTAACTCCAAGTTACACATGCTAAGATGGGTTATCATGTGTCTTTTCTGTGATTTTTGTTCTATAATATTGCCTTACAATTGTCCTATAATATTATTATTTTTTTGGTTTTTATTCATCCAAACTAATCCATGGATGTTTATTTCGTTGCAGATATATATGCAAGAATTTTGGAGTGAGGAAGACAAGAAAGAAAGGAAAAATTTCTAGTATAGATTTGAGTGGCTTATTTCTAGTGTTTTAACTCATTTATTGTGTTCAGTAACAACCGATTACTATAGCTGGTAAACAGAGATATTATTGTAAATGAATATTAATGCGATAGATGCATTTTTTGTATATTTTTTTTTGTTGTGTAACTGTTGACTACACATGCCATATGCATGTGTAACTTGTGGATACACTTGTCATATGTATGTGTAACTTCTTATTACACATATCATATGGATGTGTAACTTTTAGTTACACACTATTAAATACACAAAATGAATGTGTAATTTTTATACATGTGTAACTTCCGGTTACACTTGCAATATCAATGTGGTCGGAGGTGGTGGTGGTTGGTCGACGGTGGCGGCGGTCACCGGAGGTCGGCGGTGGTGGTCGGAGGTGGTTGGTGGCGGTGGTGGTCGGAGGTGGTTTCCGGCAGTGGTGGTTAGGTAGTCGGAGGTGGTTGGTGGCGGTGGTGGTCGGAGGTGGTTGGTGGCGGTGGAGGTCGGAGGTGGTTGGCGGTGGTGGTCGGAGGTGGTTGGCGGTGGTGGTGGTCTGAGGTGGCGGTGGATGTGGTGGTCGGAGGTGGTTGGCGGTGGTTGGAACATCATCACATAATATTTTAATAATTTTGGGCCTAGATTTGAATCTTATTTAATTATGGGCTTCACAATAAGCATAAGGGTATCAAGGTCTTTTAATAATCTGGGGCCTAGATTTAAACTTCTTTTAATTAAGGGCATCATATTATGGGTTATCCATGGGTTGGGCCTTAGCCTAATTTTCCCAATTAAATTTGCATACTATTGTTGGATTTATTCTGGAAGATTATCATGCATCTCTCCAGAGTAACCGAATTTTAGTAGCCGCAACCTCAATAATAATTGGGCCGACCGACCGGAGGGCCCGTAGGGAGGGAATCCCTTCTATGACCATTTTTTTGTTTAATGAAACCTAACAAAAAATTCCAATTTCATAAAAAAGATTTGATTTCCGTCCGGTTCTTTTTTTCCGTCACTTCACCAAAATACCCCTCCTTCTTATCTTTTTGTTTCTCTTCTTCCCCAGTTCAGAGAAAAATCACCGACAGCTCCCCCACCACCACCAGCGCCAGAACATAGCCATTACCACCCTCTCTTCGAGACCCATCACCTCCACCGCCACCACCACTAGCACCAACAACCCAATCTCTTTTTCACACCAAAAAAGCTCTTCCATGAATATATTTCGGAAAAACCCTGCTCTTCCACCACCGCCCACCACAAGCAACACCACCAGCAGATTCCAGAACACTCTGATCCACCACCACAAATGCTACCCTCTTCCATGATTCCAGAACCACCGCCTCTTCAGTTACCATCATCACCTCCAAATCATCAAAATTCTAAGCTAGATAGCTTGTCTGTCCTAATTAATTTCACCCCTCAACTGTAATCTTTAATCGTAAGCACGCCTCTCCTCCTCCTCTTCTCTAACACTGTTTCCATATCCGTCACCACCACTAAATTAACCAAATCAACCTAGAAGGGTTTTTAACTCCCAATTTTGCACGAAACTTTCAATCGAACATTAATCAATACACACTCTCATTCTTTCACCAACAAAAACTTTGATTCCTTCACCAGAATCACCGCCAATACCATGACCGGAACCACCACCACCAAATACGCCATACACAAAGCAATCATAATAAAAATCTCCACCGTATTTTTAATTCACAATCAATTTTGCGCACAAGGTTCAACGAAACAGGGTAGCACACTCTCTTCCTTACACCAATTCCCTCACCACCACCAAATCATACATCATACACAAATCACAATCATTTCTTGATAGAAACTAAAAATAAAAGTTAGCAATTGATAATCCTCTTAAAAAATAAAAATACTAATCCCGATCAACAAATAAGAAATGGGACTCATAATCACTAAGATGATCTAAAATCAGAACTTGAAAGATGCCCGTAAACTGGGGTAGTTGTGTAGTTGCAGATGAAGAATTATTGTAGAAATAGACGAAGAAAAAGAGAGAATGGGGACAGGAGTCAAGACAACTGAGGTGGAATAAATATATTTTTTTAACTTTTGGACACCTGGTTAGCATGCGTCCACTGTGGTGGAGGAGAGATTGACTGACGTGGTGTTTATGAATTTGTCCAAGGTGCAGAGAGTGTACACTTTTATGTATTTAGTGATGACGACACCAGGTGTCCATAGGGTATGCGACACTGTACTTACTAAAGGCTAAAGCCAGTGATATCTAAAGTTTTTGTTATCCTCTCTTCGTGGCAACTGGCAAGTGTCGTTGACCTCACTATCACCACCACCACGAGTATTACTTCCGCCACCCGTAATGCCACTGCCACCAATGCCGCTACCATCACATGAAAATCCAATTAGCCCACCCGTAACGCCACTGCCACCGACCGCTCCAGCCACCCCCAAATCTTAACAACTCGCCCAAAAGTCATTTTCATGTATATTTTTTAGAAAAAAGTAATAATATCCCCCTAAGAATTCAGTGTTTAGCCCACCTAGACTTCAAATCCTGCTTTCGTCGCTGGTTTTTACAACAATGCAGTGTAATTACGGCAAGTTATCCACTGCGGCTTATTATTATCGAGAGAAAAAAAAATTGGTTGCATGTGTCTTCCGCTCTCAAAATTTCTTTATAGCCTCACGGTTTTTTTTTTTCGACCCTTCTACCGTGGCAGCGGTGTTCTAGTATTATCCTTACTAGTAGGAGCACAGTCAGGTTTTTAGAATTTGAGGGAGTGAATTTTTTTCTTATTCATGGTACGGGGGTAATGGCCTTTAATGCCGATTTTGCACCAAAAAGAAATAAGAAAATGCCAAAATTGTAATATTGGGCTTGCGTGCCATCTGGGATGGGTGTGCAATTGCACAACCATGCTCTAAGCTGGCTCCGCCTGCTTACTAGTACCTGCAATCCTGTTGGAGTAAAACTCTGTAAAACAACATTCTGAAATCAAGTTAAGGTTTTGACCTCCCAAAGGAGGCAACATCTAGACTGATTTACCATATGAGCTTTCAAAAAATGATGTTGAACAAATTCACATGGGTTATTACAGAAAACACAATGTTTATCTATTATGAATTCGCATAACTTTTTGCTTACCGGTACTAGATTATTAGTGCATTTCTACAAGAAAATTTTAATTCTATGTGAAACATTGTTTTGTATCCAAAAAGTTTTCCTGAACCTAGCAGTTGTAAAAATAGGTGTAACATCTACATGATTATGCAATTTTTCAAACAAAGATTTAACAGAGAATTCTCCATCAATAGCTAGCAGCCATCTTAGTCAATCCTTTTTCAATACACCATCATGGTAGGTAAAAATTCTATTTCCAAGAATTTTATCAACAACATTGGAAGGACTGTGATTTCTAACTTTTTCAAAACTTTACTTCTTTGTATTTGAGTCAATTAACTTAGATACAAGTGTTATAGAGTTGTATCTTGTCCTACATAAATATATTAAGTTAATTATTCTCTATACCTGGTAACGAAATTTCAGACCAAACATCAATCATCTTACCATCACCACCACCCACTAGATGGATTTATGGATCATTGAAACACACAACGAAAATGCACTTCCATATTCAAGATTCATTGTAATGTTTTTTTGTATGAAAAGCGCTAGAGTTTCGAAAATATTTAGCTTTTACAAGAGAACAATATAAGCTGAAATGTAAACATCTCAGGTCAATGGCACATCTAAATTCTGTTGTTTTTTAACCTTTTCACCCCTATCCTTCCAGGAGAACTACCAGTTTTGTATCCTTACTAGGTTACAAGGAATTGTTAGTTCAATCAATTTGCACTTAAAATACCTAAGTTAACATGTAATACGAATGTTAAGAGTTTCCTAATATCTATAATACAAAACAGAATGGGTTTTTGAGCTTGGACGGTTGGATAACATTTTGAGAGACAAACGTTGCATCCGACCATCACAGTCTCATCCCAGCGAAAGACATCCGACGGACGTCGTTTCTGTAACCCCTCCCATTATGAATCAAAATCTATTAATCTTTAATTATTACATCACCTCTTAACTCAAGATATTCAAAGAAACATTAAATGAAATCATAATATATCATACATGCATTAATTGGATTTAGTGGTGGCATGACGAATCTAATGGGAAATGAGATTTATTTGTTTATTTTTATTCATAACTCATAAGTGAGATACGCATACACATTATTACTTAAATAATTTTGTGTTCGTTTTTGGATATTGTATATAAATAATTTTACAATGTACTTATAGACATTATTTTCGTTTAAAACAAAATAGAAAACTATCTTGCAAAGGAACATGATTTAATTTAAAGTCCAGAAAAAAATAAAAATTACACCAGTCAGATATCATACTAAAACAGTGTCGTTACGACATGAGTTATCTCCAGATATTTATTAGAAATCTCTATTAACCTCATGCCATGCCGTTACGGTACGGGTTATTTCTAGTATTACATACAATATGAGATGAAATGAAAAACTTAGATACCAGTTCTACCGATATGACACAAATCCATGACTTAAAGTATTCGCGGATTAAAATTGCTACACGACTCCAAATTTTTTGCTTTGTCCAGGCCAAGGACTGCGCCGAGGGACCCAAAATCTACATGGTGGTTTAAAAGTTTCCATGTCGCCAACAATTTCTTTGTGGCTTATAATATGTCTTATGATCATAAATTTTTATTATAAGGTATAAATTTTCCGGTGTAAGGTTGTTCGAGATAAAAAAAAAAATATGACACCGCAAACCAAAATATGTTAAAATGGCCCATAAGTGTTACTCCACCTAAATATGTCACATTTTTTAAAAAAAATATCTGACACCTAAACCCAAGATCTGCCACAATGGCCCATAAGTGTTACTTCACCTAAATATGTCACATTTTCTAAAATTTGCTTAGTGACTAAAGATCTTATCTACACTTAGTTTTGTGGTATATTAGGAAATAAATTTGTCAAATTTTCCCCAAATTTGCTTCATAACCAGAAATAAACTTTGTGATCCAAAATCACCATTTTAACTCTAGATTTACCACATTGACCCAGATTTTGCTAAGCGACTTAAAACTTGTCTCACATTCAATCATGTGATTGAGAATCTATAATGTGGCCCACAATTCGTACTTGTGGTTCATAATCTGTATTGATCCTAGAAATTATCGTAAAACTTGTCTCATGTTCTCCCGTGGCCAAAAAATTATAATGTGACTCACAGTTCGTATTGTGTCTCATAATCTTCATTGAAACTATAAATTGCTATTATAACTTAAAAACTATTTTTCTTAGAGCTTCACTCGGTCAAACTCACAAAGTTGGTATGTCAAGCTTGTTGTAAATTTTAGTTGATAAAAACTATATCTTCATTTTATAGTCCACTAAGGTTAGTTTCAGACTTGGATTAAAGTATGGTAGTTGAGTATCAGAAATCACTGAATACCCTTGAAGAATGAAGACTGAAGGACAAAGAAGACATCAATCATTCAATGGATTTTAGGTGATTGCTTTTGAAGAAATTTTAATAAATAAAGTATTATATATCATTGGAAACAATGTTGCATATGTAACCTTGTACTATCTTCTTCTTTTTTTAATCTCGGTTATATATATATATATATTTTTGATATAACCTTTTAATCTCAAAAGTAATACAACCCAGATTGAAATTTTGTGCTAGGTACAAGCAAACCCCATACCCTATTAGAATGAAGTGAAACCTAGTGCCAAAAATATCCTAGATTCTATCAAACTTAAGCGTAAACCTTAGAGTAAATTAGAACCACAATCCTAGAATCAGCTTCCGATTTAGGAAGCAGTGTTCTATTAACCTTCGAAGATTACTTTGGCAGGTCATGAGTTTTGTTAAACTTAGTAAACATCTTTAAAAGAAGGTCTAGACCATCAAAGTGTGATTGATCAAATGGTATTGTATGACCAAAAAATTGCCAATGTGACTACAACTCTACAATGATGGTAAATTTATTCATTATTTTGAATCTTGCATCATGGCCTAAGATTTTCAATTATAACCTAAAATATGCCATGAGACTTAAAATAAAATTTAGTAACCTAATTTTTCTTAATGACCCTATATCTAGTTCGTTACAAAAAAATCATTTTAGAGATCCAAGACCTAGCTTGTATGCCAAAATTTGCACATACTTTAACTCGAAGTTACCGTTATATAGCTCGACATTTCTCTAGTGAACTAAAATATGCACTAATTATGACTCAAAATTTACAAGTACAACCCGAGCATGAGACAGAGATGCATATCTGACTTATATAAACGGGGGTTGGAAAGTTGGCATAAATATTTGATGAGATTGGTACAAGCATTGTAATGCGGGTATCATCCTATAGTAGTATCTACAAGATATATAGGGAGTTTAACGGACAAGAAACTCATTATATATAAGAAGAAGGTCATACCCCTAGTCATCAACTTTATTGGCATCAAGAATCTTTCCCAGTCAATAAACTTACCCAATTTCGATTGTTTGTTATGTTATGTTTATTTAACTGATTTTTTTTCATGAGTTGACCCTTAACTAACTATTGATCGCATGATGGTTTACAACGAAAAATAAAGTTTTTTTTTTTTTTTTTTTTCATACAACTAAATTTGCTCTTATGGAGTGAAAAATATAACATTCACACGAGACTGAAATACTCTAAAACATTTATAAGATATAAGGAATATTCGTGTTTTATGATGAAAAATATATCATCTTCATGAACCATAACACTCTGAAATAAATGAGACAAATCTAATTTTATTATATAATAAGGCCACACCAATTATTATGTAAAGCTTTTAAGAAAATATACAACTTGTTGAATTGTTTCCTTGTATAGTATCACGCAATGATTGGATCATTACAAGTAATAGTCAAGTGAAGCAATGCTCAATAAATATTAAAAGTTACATGAGCTCCGTAAAAATCAAGAACTAATCACACTTTATTACGTTCCTAAGAAATCCATGCAAACAGTTATCACATGGAAACTCAAGGTCAAAATAGGAATATATACATCTATAAATTGCCTCTAGTGATTGTGAAATAAATCATATTTTAGAGAAAATAATGAGCCAATTAGCCTAGTGAATTGTTAATCATGAATACTTGGATAATTGAATCCATATCGTCATTGAGAATGTAATTTTGGGGATCGACTCATTCAGATTTTAACATAACTATAAAGACACTTTAGTTGTTACATGATGTTTTGTTTTAAAAGAACTCAAGTGGGCATCCCTTTATTTAACTGAACAATAAAATGGGAATTGCAAAGGTTGAACGAAATCAAAGTGACGACATCTCTCACAATCAACGCTTTTTAAAGTACTGGAAGCACCACATTCCCGCGCATTATGCTTTTAAAAGTAATAAAGTAATACATCACTCATTTATAAACATTTTCTTTAGTAAACAAGATTAAGAACATCCTAGTATGCAAAAGGTAATAGCGCGCGTGGATACAAATCTGCTTATAACTTTTGCTTCTTCAGAAGTCGAAGTCGGAAGCAGAATTCAGGAGAAAAACTATTTTGCTTCACAAAAGGTTAACATTTTGACTTCTAGAAGTCGTTTTGAAATTTGAAAGCCAAACTGACTTCTAACTTTCCAACTTTTAGAAGTCAAAAAGCCACTTATGATGTGCTATCCAAACATGCTATAAACAACTAATTCTTTCAATGGTAACAAGGTGATATTTGTGGACATATCCATGCAAAATGCGGACCATACTCTAGTGGATGATTCGAAGTGTTGAATTATTAACTTTTTACAAGAAATGATGCATTTTTGAAACAATCCAAGCACGCATTACACAATTTAAGGGCTCATCCTTGTTAATGCTAGAGAGATTACATCAAAAGAACTTGACGATTATTGCTTGTTTAATAGATCAATGTAGAGCATCCTATACCACATGATCTCGCAAAGGCTACCATCAAATCTTATAAATGGTGTCTAAGGCATATGTTATCGTATCAAAATTCATATAACTTCTTCTGGGATATGTAGTATTATACGTATTTTCACTTATTCAGTTTAGAACCCACAATCAGCCAACCATTTTTACATACCAGTTAGTAACTAGATATGAGTCCGACATTTGTATTCTTACTTATTTTTTTGGTTGTGCTATATATGTGTCATTACTATCTCACATCGTATTATAATGCTTCAATAAAACGATTAAGTAGTTATATATGTCGAATATCGATTCCCAATAATTATCCGTATTTTTAAAACTTTGGCAGGTGATATCTTAGCCACTAGATTTATGGATTGTCACTTTGATGAGATGGTCTTCAAGTCGTTATGGGGAGATAAAAAAAAATTCTAAGGGAAGGGAATGACAAGAATTATCATGGTTTATTTCTGATGTATCTCATATTGATTCTTGTGCTCCACAAACGTAAATCTCAAGTGAAAAAGAAGTATCGATTTTCAGAATGTGTGCTGATCTCGCTAAAGTAACCAGATCACACAATGATTTGGAGACAATGATCGAGGAGAGAACTATATTCAAACTGGTATATATATTTAAAGCACTACACATGAAGGCAGTACTATTGAATTGCACAGGGGGGGGGGTGTTGTAGGGATTTGGGACCATATGCATGGGACCAATTAACTAGTTAGGGTCCTCCATTTACATGTATTTAATTAAGTGAAGCAATGTGAAAATGCGGGGGTCTAACAACCTCACCCAATATTTCGATTAGAAATCTGTATGGACTAACTCGGATATACTTTTAATAGAATCAACTAGATAGTCAGACTCAATCTTAATAAAAAGTATATCAAGGAGTTAATATCTCTGTATCTCGATTTAACCTATACTCAAACAAATAGAAATCTGTGAGTCTTTATCAAATACAAGAGATATAAACTTGGATGGTACTAAAGACCAATATCCAAGGATCAATCAATTTCCAATCAACAACCAAAGGTTGGATTTCATAATTGATCGATACAACGCACAACCTGTGATATTTCAATTATATAACAAAATATAATGCGAAATAGAAATAAAACATACACCAGAAGTTTTGTTAATGAGGAAACCGCAAATACAGAAAAACCCCGGGACCTAGTCCAGATTGAACACCACACTGTATTGAGCCGCTACAGACACTAGGCTACTACAAACTAACTTCGATATGGACTGTAGTTGAACCCTAATCAATCTCACACTGATTTAAGGTACAGTTGCTCTCCTTACGTCTCAGATCCCAGCAGGATACTACGCACATGATTCCCTTAGCTGATCTCACCCACAACCAAGAGTTTCTACGACCCAAAGTCGAAGACTTGAATAAACAAATATGTATCACACAGAAAAAGTATACGATAATAGATAAATATGTCTCCCACAGATAAACCTAAGAGTTTTGTTCCGTCTTTTGATAGAAATCAAGGTGAATAGGAACCAATCGATAACCCGGACTAATATTCCCGAAGAACAACCTAGAATTATCAATCACCTCACAATAATATTAATCATATGGTAGCTAAATAAGATATTGCGGAATCATAAACGATGAGATGAAGATGTTTGTGATTTATTTTTATCTTGCCCTATCGGAGATATAATCTCAAGTCAATTTTTCAATTGAACTCGTACGATAGAAAATGGGAAGATCATATCGCTCAACTACAAGAGAAGCAGTTTTGTCTGGCTTCACAATCCCAATGAAGTCTTTAAGTCGTTAACCTACACTGTCTCGAGAAGAAACCTAAGGTTAAAGGAGAATCGACTCTAGGTAAACAAACTAGTATCACACAGGAGGTGTGGGGATTAGTTTTTCCAGTTGCTAGAGTTCTCCTTTATATAGTTTTCAAATAAGGGTTTGCAATCTAAGTTACCTTGGTAACAAAGCATTTAATAATCCCTTTTAGATTGAAACTTTGCTTGTCACACACAAATGAAATGTATTTCATTTAGGTTTGAGTAACCGTAACTAAACGTGTACACTTAGTTGTTTCAGAAATAGTTAACTAATGGTTAGCCGTTTGAGTACTTTCATATTAACCGTATTCATCTTTTTCATAACTAGTTCAAATGACTTCAAAAGAACTAGTTGAAGAGTTGTCAATTGCTTAGGTCTTTATACATAGACACAATTAAAACACAATCGGTTTGATTCACTTGAATTAATTCATGAACAATATAGCCACGGTTTGCAAGGATTTCATTCCTTATAATTTATTGTTTTAAGTTCATGAACTACCGATTTGAGAAATAACCGGTGCGCATACGGGTATGCATACCTTAGCTACCGGATTTGGGTTTCCAAACTCAGAAAAAAAAATTGGGTAGAAAAGTTCCACAAGTACGCGTACCTAAGGTGATTGGTTTATGAGTTCATAAACTCCAAACTCAATAGAATTTCCCGGGAGGAAAAGTTCTGCCAGTACGCGTACCCAACCTGTCTCCTTCACCAATACCGTATGCACACATATGCACACACTTGGTTTCCGACATATGGATTTATACACTAATGTGCGAACACACTGTATATGATTATATCCATAGATGGTAATCTCAACTCTACATTTCAATCATTGAAACGTTCTTATATAATGTTATAACAGTTGTTATTCACAACTATCATCATCAAAGCTATTTTCAAGATTGAAACGTCATCATGACTTTCTTCACGGGTAAAGATGAATAATGGTTAAAGCAAAATCTTACCAACATATATTTTGAGAAATAGATAGGCGAGTAAACTTGGCTCGAAATAACAAATGTGTAAGTATGAAAACTATCATACTTATACGAATTTTGTCTCAAGAGTAGGCGATAGAGTAGATAAAATTTTGAGTGATAGATAAGTTCAAGTCTCCACATACTTTTTAGTCGGATGAAGTTCCACTGGTTCCTTGAGTAGTTCTTTGTCTTCGTAAGATTATCATCATGGAGTCTGGAGCTCAATTACACTTAACTATCCTAGTACGAGACTTATCTATAAGTAGACTAGAAATCAAGACATATAGTTTTGAAAACTAAATTTGACAAACAAGATTGAGATAGCAACGCTTGGGAGTTCGACGGAGCAATGCTCTAACAATCTCCCCATTTTTCAATTTTAGTGAAAAAACTATAAATACATATGGATTACAAAATAGATAAGACTTTGTAGCTTCTCGTCCACATGCTTGATCTCCTTGGTGCTTCAACATTACTCGAAAACTTCGTCTTTTCCAAGTACTCCCATGATTCCATAGATGTTCAGTTTAGCATCATAGTTGTTGAAGATCCATAGCCATAACAATGAGAAAACAAAATCTCTCGATCATTGTTATACAGTGTCATAGTATTATTACACAGTATCAAAGTTCAATTGTACCACAACTTTGACAACAATACTATGGTGATATGTATCACTCCCCCTTAGTCAATACTTTCATCTCAACATGAAAACCACCCCTATTACATAATGATCCTAAAACCATATGTATTTGTAGTGTGAACTACATATTAATTCTCCCCCTTTTTTTCAATAAAATTGGCAAAGGTACGAAAACGGGATCCTTATGAAATTTTCATAAAGACGCTTCAAGACCAAACAAAAATACATATCAACTTTGTTTAGATGCAATCATAAAGCCGAAGCTAAATGCATTCATCAAGGAGTTTATAAAGATACAAGATAACTCCTAAAATATTCCACAACCGCAGTCCTCACAAAGATATGGAAATTAAGCGCAAGTTCAAAAGAACTCTCCCCCATTTGATGTCATTCCCGAAAGAAAAACAAGAGCGACCTTACTTTTACAAGAAAAGAAGGATTTCTTTGGACACCAAAAACCAAAAAAATGATTTTGTATCCAAAAATCTCACTTAAACTAATCACAAGAGAACCCGTGATTAATTTAATCGGAATACACAACCAAATTAACCACAAACGAATCTATGATTAGTCTAGTTGAAAATGATCACATAAGAAGACTTATGGAGCCTCACAGTATATACATAAGATATGGATCAGGGAAGATCAATAATGCGGAATATACAAGGATTCATTCTATTTTTCATCACTAATTGCACAATGCCATATAATAGACATAATCCTCATAAACAAAAGATTTTACATATCTTACATCAAAAATGACATAATAGGCTTAACTTTTGTTTGTCAAAAGTTCATCGATCTTATATCAATACATGCATATCGACATATAAAAGAGACAACTTTTGACATCGTATGGGACAATAATAGTTCACGGATGCAAACACAGATATCCCATAACATATTGCAGTATATAAAACCATAAAGATTAATACTTCAAAAATCATCTTCCAAATCAACTTTAGAATTTAAATAAATAAATCTAAAAACATTGCAAGATGAAAACGTTGGACATAGCTATGTGTACTCACAATAATGTCTATTCCAAACCCTAGTTATCCTTCTTAAACAAAAAAAAGAATAAAAATTCTTTTAAGAAGTTTCCTAGATAGTAACATTTCACTTACTTTCAGAATTCTTCTCGTATTCCCTATATTCACCAAGCTCATCTTCAATCATATCAATGCTTGATTCAAGGTTTTCAATCTTTTCCTAAATTTTTTTGGAAGATAAAACCAGTTTATTTTCAGAGCACTTACTTGTTCCAAAACAAGATTCATGGTCAACGAGATCTTCTCAAACTGGGATACAAACGGATTTCCATCAAAAGATACATCACGTTTGTCGGAACACAACTCATTATCAGATGAGTCGAAACGAATATTATTAGATGGATACAGAACAGTCCACACATCACTTGTAGGATCAGAATATTGCAACATGAGTACCCCCGTGAAATCTCCATCTAAAGAACATTGCGAAGTCGCCGCAGGTTGACTGCATAAATGACGTAGCAGATGACGAAAGCCTAAACACGAGAAAGATGTGAAGACTTTGCGATATTTAAGAATGTTGTGAACTTAATACTTGAATGCTTGCGATAATATCGCAAGCCAAATCCGAAAATAAAGGACAACTTAGCTGTCATCCACTATGTAATACCCTATATAAAGAGCTGAATAGGCTTAAGGAAGAGAGAGATATTTTTTAGAGTAGAGAGAAAGTTTTGAGAAGAGAGAAAGTTTAGAACAGTAGTTGTATTCTTGATTTCATTTCTTGTAAAAATCCATAAATCAATTAATAAAAGTGTCGTTGTTGATCTAAAAGATGTGTTGATTATCATGAATTCTTATGAGGGATGTATTGTAGGAATTCCTGCAACTCCATAATGGCACTAGAAACAGGGATTGAAGGTTGAAAGTTGTGGAAAAAACAAGATAAAAGATTGTTATTAAGATTGTTCAAATGAAGAAAATGATGAAATCAATAAACCAGTTAAGGAAAAAATAGTCAAAATCAATGAAGGTAATAGAAGGTTAGAGTGTGGTTTAATCACAAAAACAATGATTAATGAATTTCATGAAAGCATCAGAGGAAGAATACATAAACGAGTTTTTGAAGGAAAGAAAATCATGACAGTGGAGAAGGTATCATCCTTGAAATATTGGGAAAAACAGAAAATTACATTCACAGCAGCAGAGATACCAAGAGAAAATTTGAGCCACACATCTCCTTTGGTAATCACAGTAACCACGCAGAAAGAAAATGGGAAATCATCAAAAACTATGGAACAATGGATGGTAAACAGAACTTTTGTGGACACAAGGAGTTCGGCGGATATAATGTTTTACCATGTATACAAAGGAATGGGATACAAGATGAGGAAATGTCTCCTTCAACATATCATATTCATGGCTTTGGCAAATCTACAACAAAACCGAAAGGAGAAATAGTGGTGCGAATTTCGCTAGGAGAGGTTGAAACATAAGTGACGCTATGTGTGGTGGATATGGACTCTCCATATAAAATGTTGTTAGGAAGACCATGGATACACGCAATTAAAGCCGTAGCGTCGACATTGAATCAATGCGTCAAATTTACTATATCGAGTGGGATTGGCGAAATTAGAGGAGATGTTGATAAAGCGAAATTATGCTATCAAATTGAAGTGAAGCATTATGAAGGACGTGCAAAGAAGCGAAAAAATTGCAGAAAAATGGCGAAAGAGGCAAAGAAATAAGAAGAATTAGAATTTACATGATAAGAGTAGAACAAGGAAAAGGAATACCCAGCAAAATTTTGGAAGAAAGAAACGAACTTGCGAAGGTGATGAAAGAACCAACACCCATGGGAGAACCTAAGGCCATTTACACCGCAACAAAACCAACAAAGGAAGTGAATGTTGGAACTAAAGAAGAACCCAAAATGCTAAGGATTGGGACCAAGATGGAGGCAGATGAATAAGAAAGAACTATTAATCTTTTGCCGTCATAGGAACTAAAGAAGAACCCAAAAATGCTAAGGATTGGGAACTAAAGAAGAACCCAAAATACAAAAATATACATTTACCGTCATAGGAATTGTTCCATAGAGTGAGCATTTGTTTGGATAGATTGGAAAGGTAGAATTGAAAAAGAATCCAAATAAAATAAATTACCATATACCTTTATTGATGAAGTCCTTGTTGATGTGTTCTTGTAGTCTTCAAACTTCATCCTTCAAGAATAGCTCTTCTTAGACCTAATCCAGTCTGAAACTAACTTTAGTATACTAAATCAAGAATGCATTTTGGAAACTAAAATTGACAACTAACTTGACATACCAATGCTAGTGGGTTCAACCGAGCAATGCCCTAACAGTTTTTTTTTTTTTTTGATACATTTCGCTAGGTTAAGGAAACCCAAACCAAACCAAGACAAAAAAAAACAAACAAAAAGAGAGAAGGAAAACAAAGAAAAACAAAAAAAGAAACCAGAAAAAATTATCTTTTCCTCCTATGGCAGACCTTCTGTGCCTTACCAGCGGCAAGAATCTCACGATAATCAGGGGAGAACTCTTCATGTCTCACCTCAATCCAAGGACTATCAGTATGAATCCCTGCAAGCAATTATTCTGCCCTATTAGTTTCTTTGTAGCAATGAGTAACTTTCCAAGAAATAAATTTCTTCCTCAACACTCTTTCTCCAAATTTGTATAACATTCCATTGTGGTTCACGATTAGGATTGATGAGAAAGTTATAAGCTGCCATGGAATCTATAATAATGTGAAATTTGAACATATTTTTCCTTACAGTCAAATTGAGACCTAGTTCAACTCCTTGAAGCTCATGAGACAGGACTGAGATTAAATGAGATCCACCATAAGATGTATCCAAAACTTCAGCTTTATGGTCTCTAATAACAACTCCAAACCCACCATATTGCTTTTTTTTTTGAACCATCTACATTAATCATAACCTCATCAACAAAAGGACCTAACTAGGTGCAGGTGATAACTTCAGAAGTAACAAAAAGACGGTCAATACTCCATCTGCACATAAACCATCTGACATTCAAATTATAATCCTCCTTACGAATTTTCAAAGATATCTTACATCTCACATCTTGAACCACAAGTAAACTAACTTGATCTTGAGAGTTTGATTGTTTCCTAATTTTTTATTATTATTTCCTTCTCTCCAAATTTGGTAAATGAAACCATTTAGAAAGATCTCTTTTATTACTATCACACAACTATGGCCTTTGAAATTTTGAGCACACCAAAACATTTCCTCATCCCAAGTAAAGAGTTAATTAGTGTTTGGGTTGTGGATTTTGGTACCCTTTAGTGTTTGGATCCTAATTTTATCCTTTATAGTGTTTGGGTCCTAGCCTATTAGTCAAACAGTCAAACTGTTAATAGAAGTTAAGTTTCTTTAGTTAAATAACTTACACGTTTGCCATTGTGATTTCCATTTAAAAATGGAGTCGATGCGAAGTAGTGAATGTGGAAAATGGAGGAAGGATTAGGTTTGTGTAGGAAAAGGAAAGGTGGGTTTGATTTTGGCTTATAGGACAAGAGAGAGTAGTCGAGTCGTGTTGAGTTGAGTTTCAGACATAATTTGGTTGAGTAAACTCAGGTTTCTTCCATTAAAATTGAAAATGAACTGAAGAGATTAAATGAGTATTTCAGAGTATCACAAGAAGTAGGTGATAGGTTTATATTATATTGGCATTTGTACACACTTACAACAAGAAATCAATATAGAAGAGGGGACTTTCGCTTCCATTATAAACAAGTTAGCTGCCATTAAAGTAGATTTGCTATCGATGGTTTGGGGGAATGTACATTGGGGATTGATGTCTCTTTAAGATTTATGTATGATTAGAAATATCTGGTTTATTTTGGATATGAAATTGCATGTATTTTCTATTAGCCTTTGAATAAGATGATTCGGTAATGAACAACACCATTACTAGGTCCTTCCCATCAAGTGTTCGACAGAAGTCCCCATCCATTATGCATTGGTTTTGTAAAATTGTGAGTCATGATTTAGTGGGTTTCATATGAAAAGACGAGGGTACCCAAATACACCACAATCTTTAATTTATCTACCTATAAGTCCTCTTACTGAAAGTGATTGTCTATGGAGTATGGACAAAGTAGAGACAGTTCTATAAATCGGTATTCACACTTTGTTTGATTGTCTATGGATACGAGATCGAGATACTACGACTACCAAAGTGTGATCACTTGATAATAGGTTCGGACTTAACCAAACTCTATAGGATCACTATCAAGTAAAGCGGAGTTAAAGTCTATGTATTTTACTTCTAATTATAATTATAATAAATAATTATAATTGCGGAAATAGAAAAGTAAAAGATACAACAAGATTTTGTTAACGAGGAAACCGCAAATGCAGAAAAACCCCGGGGACCAAGTCCAGAATTAAACACTCTCAAAATTAAGCCGATATACAAAATCTAAACCAACTTCGTATAGTTAAGACCAAGCAACTACCCCTAGTTCACTTAGTTTCCTCAGTATCCTTGCGCTTCCGACTTCGATGAGTGCACACACTGGAACAATTCCTTTATATTGTATTCCGAACAGTAAAGAAACAACAAATCTGTTTGGTAACAACTCTATTGATTATTTAAGATAAAGTTATCTCAAGTCATATGCAAAGGCTCTTCCGTTTAAGCTAATAAACTCATTTGCCTGGTTAGATCAATCCAATCTCTATTACCGAAGTAATAAGATTCGGATTTGTAACAATCAAAATAGATCTCAAGAGAACTATTAGGCGTTACCTATCTCACGCAACTAATCAATCGAATAAATCCGATTCTAGTTGGATCCCAGCCGATCAAGGTTTGTGCAACATGGTCGGTTGTCAGCCGACACAAATATAATTTCACTTTCTTACTTCCTAAAATAAAAATAATATGCGATAAGAAAGAGTTCGTATCCACAGAGAGGCTTTTGTTGTTATAAAAAAATTCAGTTTCTTAGTAACCAAAGGGGGGGTTTTGATTTATCAAAGCAATAAAAATGAATTGAAAGCAAAGTAGTAATAAAAATAATCAATAAGGAGAAAGTATTGGTCACAGGATAGTTTCATTCACAAACTCGAATTATCAACAATGACTAGAATTGAAAATTTAATCTCTCATTTACTAAAAGTCCTAGGATACCTTGATCGCAAGAGTATCCCGCTAATTCCATGATTTCATCACAACCACATTAAAAGATGCATATGTGAATTCTTCCTAGAAAGCAACCTAAAGTGTAAAAGCACAATTAGATTTAACTCCCTAAAAGCAATGAGTTCTATGGAATAAGACTAATCAAGGCAACCAAAATGTGTAAAAGCACTAATTCGATTTAACCCAAGTTATGATTCATATGTGACTAGTAGGATATATCACTACAAGCACTACCCACATTTATGCTACTTAGAATCAGGGACAAATAACGTTTTCGTATTGAAAACCCTAATATAGCTCTAAATATGAAAGCAAATCGGATTGATTCCGGATTCAACCAAATAAACAATCAAATCATAAACAATATGAACCATGAATCATAAACAGTAATTTATTGAGACAAAACTACATCATTGAATCACATATTATTTGTGAAATCCACTTATTATCCCATAACCAATAATAGGTATTTAGTTACTCATAGTTTTTGGATTCAACATAATTATAATCAAAAATAAAATGAAGAACATGAAAATTAAATGTAAGCAAACCCTAGTAGAATCGCTCTCCTCCAAACTCCAGTAGAATAATATGTGACATGATCAGTCCCAAAAGAATAAAACTTTTTCTTTTTATAGCTTCCCAACTTCCCAAATTAGGTCTTCAAAGCCCAAGGTCCAATAACTAGAAGTCCACCGAGCTCATGTGTGAAATACCCATGTGAGAATATGACCCAAAAAAAAAATAGTCGCCGGAAAACTGTGTTCTTGGCAGGAATATGGCCGGAATCCGGCTCCGGAAAGTAGTTCAGGTGACCGGCAAAGTCCACCCGGTCACCAGTCAACGAGTCAGCTCAGATTCAAACAGGCAAAGTCAGTGCAACTGGTTCAAAGTTCAGGACATGTTGCAAGGCCAAACTCAATGCAAATGCAATCCAGCCATGATAGCTGTGCAATGCCACTTCCATAAAACTGCAACTTCCCAGGCCTTCACTGTACATTCCAATGCCACAACTTTGGCATACCTTCCTTACCAGCTCCATTTCAACCAGACAAAACCACCACTACTACTTGCAGCTGTACCTCAGTCTCCATTCTCTGTAACGCCAACTCTATCAAGCACTTGCATCTTCACCCAAACCATCAAATACATCCACCAGTTCCATTATTACCTGCAACATCTTCAATTTCATCTTCCCAGAGTCACCACCGCATCAGTCCATTGTGTAGCAACACTCAAATCTACAGCAACACTTCTTACTCCCCTACAGTTCATTATCAACAACTGCAATTTATGCCTATTCTCTGCAATTCCAGCTCCTTCTTGAACTCTTGATAGCCTACAGCAGCAGCACTAGCTCTGTCTCCTGCAACTCAAGAACATCTCCATCTCTTCCATGTGATTCCATCACCACTAATTCGGATCCAAGCTTTTGATGCAACCTCCATTCGAGCACCAGTTCGTAGTACAAACCATCCACAACCATTTACTCAATCGGCAGAGATTACTCAGCTCAGAAACCAGCTATAACCCCTGAATTTGACCACCAATTTGAGAACTGCAGCCATCTTTCACTTGATAACAACCCTATATGGATCCAGTTAAGCCAACACATGCATCTCTTCTAGCTTCTCAGCTGCCCAGCTCCTCCCTATAATCATTCTCAGTCATGACCAACTCATCAAACTCCACAGTTCAGCAACCAGCCTCGATCACCTCACTGACCCAAAGTATGCAATGCACAGGCATCGTAACCACTGCCAATATTGGCAGCATATCAATCCCACATCGTCATCGCTGTCATTAATCTCGGAACTTCATTGTTACATCTCGACCCCAGCACCTTATTCTCTTTTCCTCTATGAACTGAGCTTGAACACCAACCCATTTTCCAACTGATCACCACCTTTCTTTCCCTGGTTTTAAAGCACCAAGCCAACTCCAACAGCAGTTCATAACCACCAGTTACTGCAACATCAGTTCAACATCACTAAAATCAGTTGAACCAACTGCATATGAACATCACTGAGACCACTCTCAGCTGCAATTCCACTATTCATTCAAACTTCATCCTAGAATAACCTGTAATACTCATTCCATACAAACCATTCTGCAACTCAGCTCAATTGCAGCTTCAGTCCAGACTGTTTCATAACCTCAAACCCACTGTACTTGCAGCTCAGCTGCAACAGCTTCCGTTCCTTCTCATTTCAACTCCAGTCACTCCCTTATGAGTATCTAGTTCTCTCACAGCAATAACTCCAACAGCAGCTGAATCCATGCTTGCCAGCTGCAACTTGTATCCACTATCTACAGCCAAGCAATCTGAGTCAACTACCAAATTCAACCCATTTCCTCATTCTGCTCCATCTTGAAATTGAGAGCAACACCACAGAAGCTGCAACTCATCATCAATCCCAGAGACTCAACTGACCTTCATGGCTTCACTATGCTACACAGCAGCATCAAGCACCAGTTAAACCTACCATCTAAATCAAACCAATCCACCAGAGCATCACCTACAACTGCAGTGCCATGCTAACACCAATTATTCACAGCTCCATCCTTCTCGACTGCATGAACCAAACTGCAATGGCTTTATTGCACACGCCACACCTTTATGCCTACAAAACCAGTTCCAATCCCTGTTTCTAACTGGAACTCAGCTCAAGAGCTTAACCCCATTCATGATTCTTGGAACCCTGATTATTCTCAACAGATGCTTCAATCCATCTTCTGAGAAACAAACCCATTTTTAATTCATCATCTCCATTTCGATCTCAAATTCACTGGTTCCACAAATACAAACCCTAACTCCCATTAGATTCAAAAACTTCATCACACAAACTCCATCTCGACCCTGCAACAACAGTTAGTTGATTGAGACATCTAACTGCTTCACAATCAGTAAACCCATCTTCTCATTTAAAATATTTTCCCCTGAGATCAATGGCAACAAAAACCACAGATCCCCTTCTCTTTGTTCTTTAAATTTAGCATCAATTTCTCTAAATCCCCATGAAAATCCGCAGCCTTCTCTCTCTGAATTTCAGACACCAGAAGCCATATTCTCTGATTTTGAGGTGCCGCCATACTTCTTCCATTTTCAGGAAAAGAAGGTAATGATGAGAACAAAATTGTATTCTCTGAATTTTAGGTTGTGTAGGAAAAAAGGATTCATATTGACACCCCATTTTAGTGGTTAAGGGGTAACCAGCTCACACATGGCCCGTCGGTCCCAGATAGCCGACAACCCATTCGCTTCTTTGCTCAACTTGTCAGTTTTAGGCAATTGCCAATTCATTCTTCCTCTCCTTAGATGCCCATCCTAGCCCGCTCCAAATATAGCTCGCATGTGAATTGACCTTTTCGCCTTTTACGCTCCAAACGGGCTATTTTCCTTCTTTTGCCCCCAAGTGCTCCATTGCACCTAATAATCTCAAATTCACACATAAGATACATATTTCACAAAATAAATAGAAAAGAAAGCATAAATACTAGATATAAAATTAGGTGTTTACAACACCTATCACACAAATATATGATAAACCAATAAGAAATCTTCTTCGTCTTCAAATCTTCTTTAATATTCAATTCAAACCTGCACAACACCTCTTGAATCTCCTGTGATCAATCACACACAGAACATAGTCTATTAACAATGGATTATCACAAGATGTCTTTAGATATACAAATAGTTATAAAGATCCCGTCGATACTTCGATCTAGTTTGAGTGAATCTTATATCAGAAGAGAATATTCTCAAGAATAAACAAACTATGTGCAATCAAAGTTTCAACAACCGTTAGTCAATCAAATCAATCGAAAAATAATAACACTGCAATTTTCTAGTTTCCCACCAATGGTACTCGTAGAGATTCTTGATCCCACAAAAGTATTTAAACGAGCAGTCGTAAGAGATTTCGCCTAATTAGGGTACTTTCCTCTCCGTTTAGACGGCTCCACCAGAAACAACAAAAAGATGAAGTTTTCCTGGATCTTAGGATAATTTTCTAGAAATTCAAATTTAGGTATTTATAGACCAAGGATGTTTGGACACCAAAAAATTTCCAAAACCAAAAGTATTCTCAAGATATGCAATAAATGCCCATTCGATTTTCATAATTCCAGTAAATTCTTTGTCCAATATTTTCCAAAATCTCTTAATAGAAAATCTCCAATTAGTAAATGCACATTACTAATTTTTATTCTCTAGAGATATGTATTTAGTTGTTGGTAATTAAAGCATATAAAACTAACAACCTTAATTAAAAGATTCTTAATTTATTTCGGAACAGGATCTCCTTGAGTACTAAGGAATATCTTTGAACAATAAAAGATAAGAGTTATTGTTCGTATTTAAAGTATGTTGACATCTATTTTTTGTAAATCCTCTTTCATATTTACAATCTTGGAGTCGATTATACCACATTTCCAAACAACTTTAGAATTGGTTCATTTGTATTGCAAGACAACTATGTGATTGATCAAATATCAAATCACATCCATGGGTTCAATCGGTTCTTCCAATCACTGGGATCGGTTATACCCTAATATAAAAGCACTTGTGATCGGTCACACAAGTTACCAGGACCGGTTACATCAGTTACTAGGATCGGTTACATCAATTACCAGGAACGGTTACCATATACATATGGTATTGCTTATGATCGGTCACACCAGTCACTAGGATCGGTTACACCAATTACTAGGACCGGTTACACCAATTACAAGGATCGATTACACAACTTCTCTGTGATCGGTCACACCAATTACTAGGATCAGTCACACCAATGACAAATATTGATCATACCATCTCAGGTGATTACTTAGGATCGGTTACACTAATTAATCAAAAATAGTCATACCAAAATCATAAGTCAGGCACTGTGATTAGTTGTACCAAGATACATAAATATGTTACGATCGGTTCTACCATCTCACACATATTGGTAATCCAAAGATTTTCAATGAATAGTCGTACCAATAAGCCTAGCGATTTCCTTTCGATTCATAAAATAAGTTCATGGATGTACTTCTTTTAAACAAATGTAAAACATTGTTTCCTAGGATGAAATCTTCACCTTTACCCATTCACATAATCATAACAACATTCATAAAATTATGTCGATGTCATATCTATGAAGTTCAAAAGATAAGCGTTATACTTTGTAGTCTAATTCCCTAATACTATGATCATGTCTCACTACTAGAGTAATACATCCATACATAGCTGTAGTTGCAGGAAATCCTACACTACACCCCTCACAAGAATTCATAATAATCAACACATTTGAAGAATAAGAACAACTCTTTTATTAATTAATTCTCAGAAATATTATAAGAAATGAAAGAAATCAAGAATACAACCGCTCTCCTAAACTTTCTCTTTCCTCAAAACTTTCTCAATACTCTCCAATTGATCCTCCCCCCCTTCTGAGTCTATTAGTTCTCTTTATATAGGGTAGTTACATAGTGGATGACAGCTAAGCTATCCTTTAATTTCGGATCTGACTCGCGATACTCTCGCAGTAGTTGTAATGTTAATTTTCACAGATAATATAATCTTCGCAGGCTCGTCATGCTCTTCTCGTGTTTCAGTTACCATCATCCGTTATGTCATTCTTCGAGTCATTTTTCGACACTCCCAGTGTGTTTTTGAAGAACTCGCAGAAATGTTGTTTATAAATTTCGCAAGAGTATTATTGTGGCGATATTCTGATCCTACATCTTGCCTCTTCTCATGTTTTTTCTGCGAAGGGGAAAAGATCATGAGAATTGAAACTTTTTAAAATGCCGCAGCTGTTCATCTTTTCAAGTTCTTCACATGTTGACTCTGCAGCTGTTCATCTTTTCAGGTTCTTCACATGTTGACTCCGCAGTTGTTCATCTTTTCAGGTTCTTTTGTTCTGACACGTTTTCGCATTCTTCGCCAGATTTATTACACGTATCGTTTCTTCCATTCAATTTCTAACACGTCCTTTTCAACAGCTGCACTTCAACCGTTCACGTATTCTCTTCGTATTAAATGCACTTATCTTCTCAAGAATTCTTACCTTCTATATATATCTTCTTCATTCTTCTCTTTTCTTCTTTTTACTTTCTCTTTCATTCTCTCTGGAATTTCACTTTTCTTCCTCAACTTCTCTTTCATACGCCCCGGGCACCCTTGGCTCAACCGTGTACCTCGGCGCCTTGATCATAGTTTGCACTCCTTAGAAGAGACCCTCGGTCGTCCAACTTTTAATATATATATATATATATATATATAGTTGGAAATCCAAGGTAGCTCTCCTGGATGGGCTTTCATTGACCCCAAATCTCCATGAATCAGGTTCCAGCAGCGATATAACCTTATCCCTGAGCCATGCAAAGAGATACCCCCTTATATGACGTACTTTAGGTCTTACATTTGCCTATTGCGAAATTTTATCCGCAAACTAGGGTGTACGCCATAAAGGTTTGTCCCATTCTAATATGTCATTATTCTTTGATTTTTTCTTTTTGCATTTCAGCTCTTGTACGATTTTTCAATTTCATCTTTTTCATTGAGTCAAAATATACTTTTGTAAAATTTTCTCCAACAAATCATTCATACATCTCTTGTATTTCACGATTTAGAAATTTTACCTTTTCTACTTACTATTTTCTGCTTCTGCTTTTTTGTTGCGCTTTGCTACTTTTTCTCTATTTGCGAGACGCACGTCATCTATTGGTTTCAGTACATGTTGACTTCGCAACATTCCTTCTTCTCTCCGTTCTACTGTATCAACCATCAACCTTTCACTTCTTTGCTTTTGTTTGATACTATATTTCCAATTTCTGTTCTTCGCAGCCCTTTCCTCACAAGATTCCATATTAATTTCATATCACTTTTTTCCATCAATCCAATCTCCCTTTATGACTCCAACACCGCTGGGATGAGGAAACTTAATGCACTGGTGGAAAGTTGATGCTAAACCTAGAATCCCATACAGCCAAGGTCGGCCAATCAAGGCATTGTAAGGAGATTCAACATCGACAACACATAATAAAATTTTAGAATATATCCCCTTCAGTGGAATTCGCATAGTGATTTCCCCTCTAGGTTTATTGGCAGTACCATTAAAACCATAGATTTTATAGGTTGAAGGTATTAGATCCTCATCTCTGCCTCCCATTTTTTTATAAGTGTGATAGAACATGATGTCGACAGAACTCCCCGTATCAATTAAAACTTTATTGATTTCCCATGAGTCTTCGGCCTCATCATCCTTATCTTCCTCTCCATCTTCTCTTTGTTTTGGATTTATCTCTAGTTTTACCACTAATGGATTGTCATGCATCTCCCCAGGCTCAGGTACTTCTTGTGCAGTGAAAGAAATTATCTTCTTTTTCCATTCTTCTAATGGCGAAGCTTTCGCAATATTCATTATTTCTATCCCATCAACATCTCTCGCGAAAACTCTACTTAAAACATTATCGTGGAAATCTTCTATAGTCTTGTATGAATGTATGATGGAGTTATAGAATAGATTCTTCACTTTTGATCCAACTTCTATCACAAACGTTTATCCTCCCTTTATTGTATTCACTCTGCGAATTTCTGGGGCTGGGGGTAGCTGCTGAGGCTATGGATGACTTATTAGAAAATGGTTTAATTTTTCCTGATCTATCATCCTCGGGATGATTCTTTTTACATTCCTGCATTCATTTGTTGAGTGACCATAAAAATGATAATAAAAGCAAAATTCTGGATTTCGATTATTTGGATGTGGCTCTTTTCCCATGTTCCATGGTGCGGGTATGTCCTCTATCAATATTATAGCCTCCCAAATTTTCTCTATGCTAGCATTTAGAGGTGGCATCTTAATTTCTTCCCATATTATCTTCTGACTTCCTTGCCCTCTATAATAATTTTGTCTCTGACCACCATAAGTCTCTTGCGGCTGATCAAGCCTCTGAATCTTATTATTTTCACCTCGATTGAAAAAATTTCTTTCCCTTTCGAACTCTTCTTGATCTCTGCTTCCCATAGATACTAATTTCTGTTGACCATCATCCACAATCTTTTCTTGCTTCACCTGCGAAGTGCTCGCTACTGTATTTATTAACATGGGAAGTAGACTTGCGTTTGCTGCAATTGAACTGGTATTTGCAATAGGGTATGATTCCATCTCATTTTGTTTCTCCTCCAAAGAAATGTATTCTTCTTGTAATTCTCGTAGCTCTGTCATTGTGATGGTGTTCTTGATTCTGAAGATTTGGACGTATAACTAATTGGTTGTGAACATTGCATTAATGAATGATAAGATAAGATATCTCTCATCCACGCGGCCTGCCATTTCGTTGCACATTGTTTTCCACCTTATGGTTAGATGTTTTAAGCTTTCACCAACCCTTTGCTTTAATCCAAATACATCTTCAATGCCAGGTCGCGAAGAATTGTTACTTATATATGCTCCCAAAAATGTAGTCTGCAAATGATTGAAAGAAGTTATAGTGTTCTTAGGTAAACCTTCGAACCATTTTAGCGCCTCGCCTGTTAAGCTGGATGCGAAATATTTGCACAATACAACATCATGGTTTTCCCACTGTAGAATACACCTAACATAAGCTTTGACATATTGAATAACACAAGTAGTTCCATCAAAAATACTGGTTAACGTTGGCAAATTGCATTTTGGGGTATTCCTCCTAATTGTACTTCTTGGGTAAATGGAGTTTTCGCAGCTTATTCAATGGCCTCATCAAGTTGCCTTCTGCCTCCCTCTCTTCTGTTATTTAACATTCCCCTCATTTCTGCTAACTCTCTCAAGATCTGTTCATTCCCAGCTGAATTTTGCTCCATTGGTCTTTTCACTGCAGCTTCCCTTCTTATGCGTTCATGTCTTTCTTGCCTTGCGAGATTTTGTGCTTCTTCTTCAGCATCTTCATTCTGCCTTCTCCCGCGATTTTCTTCTTCACCTCCTTATTGAATTCGCAAATGATTATGCCTTCCATTTTCTCTTCTGCGATTTTCTTCATTTCTCACTGTTTCTCTTCGCTGTCTTTCTATTCTCCTTTGTATTCTATCATATTCCTCATTGATATTATCATTGTTGCGATTTTGTGCGCGTCTCCTTTCTCGATTGTCATGATTATTCTGACGTATTGCTTCTTAAAACTCTTGTTCTTCCACTTCTTCTCTCAATCTTTCTCTTTCGCAAGCTATACGTGCTTTCTCAGCATAATGTCTCTCAATTTCATCCTCAATTATTCTTCGATTTCTTTGAATTTCTCGCTCATGTAATATTCTCATACCTTCTTCTCGATTTTCTTCACCATCTTGGTTATTTCCACCCTCTTGATTTCTATTATCACGTTTATCATCCAAAGTTTCACTACGTGGAATGTAGCGATCATTAATCATCTCTTCTTCTCCATAATGCTGCTCTTCATTTGGATTTTGCATTTCCTCTCGAATATTTTCACCAGCATTTCTCATAGGGGAATTTCTCCTTGATTCTTATCTAAATGATCTTGAACTTGATCTTGCAGTACTTCTTGATCTCCTATTTTGTAATCTCAAATTATCCATTCTTAACTTGTGATTTTGTCTTGTTAAATTCACGCGTTCTTCCGCCTCTAATCTCCTTTCCTCTTGTATTCTTTGTCTTAATGCCTCTACTGCTTCATTTTCGTCATCTCCATAAATTAATCCTCCAACCGCTTCTTGATCTCTTCCCTCTCGCCTTCCATTTATTAATTGTCGATTTTATGCTTCTTCTATTGAATCTGATCTCCAAGTATGCACGCTCACTCTGTCATAATCCACAGTTCTATCTTGTATCGGTGTTTGCTAATTTGGTTGTTGAACTGGATTTTCTCCATTATTCCTTGTTCTGTTGCTCCTTGTTCTTAATCTTGAAGATTCTCCTATTTCATTTGTCTCTTCTCCAGCAAGTCTTCTACTCCTCCTTACGGTTGTTGGTTGTTCTTATGTATTTCTTCTTCTAGCCATTCCTTCAATTTTGATGTATTATTTTAAATCACATAAAAATCTTCTCCAATTTCTTCAAATTCTTATAAATCACAATTTCAATCTTTGCACAGAAACACCCCCTGTTTCTAGCGCCAATATGTAGTTGCAGGAAATCCTACACTACACCCCACACAAGAATTCATAATAATCAACACATATTTGAAGATTAAGAACAACACTTTTATTGATTAATTCTCAGAAATATTATAAGTAATGAAATAAATCAAGAATACAACCGCTCTCTTAAACTTTCTCTCTCCTCAAAGCTTTCTCAATACTCTCCAATTGATCCTCCCCCCTTCTGAGTCTATTAGTTCTCTTTGTAGGACCATAATATCACCATGATATTACTCTTGCGAGATTAACAACATTTCTGCGAACATTATAGCGAGTTCTTCAAACAACACTTCACGAGTGTCACAGAATAATTTAAAGAATGACGTAATAGCTGATGAATGAAGAAACACGGGAAGAGTGTGATTATCCTGCGATGGTCACGACGCTTGCGAGAATGGACATTATAACTACTGCGATAATATCGCGAGTCAGATCCGAAATTAAAGGACAGATTAGCTGTCATCCATTATGTAACTATCCTATATAAAGAGACCTAGTAGATTCAGAGGGGGGATGAGGTATTTTTGAGTGTTGAGGAAGTCTTGAGGAGAGAGAAAATTTAAGAGAGCGGTTGTATTCTTGATTTCTTCCATTTCTTGTAATCATTTCTGAGAATCAAATAATAAAGTGTTGTTTTTAATCTTCAAATATGTCTTAATTACAGTAAATTCTTATCAAGGGTGTAGTGTAGGATTTCCTGCAACTACACCATTTATATAGGGTAGTTACATAGTGGATGATAGCTAATATATCCTTTAATTTTGGATCTGACTCGCGATACTCTCGCAGTAGTTGTAATGTTAATTTTCGCAGATGATATAATCTTCGCAGGCTCGTCATGCTCTTCTCGTATTTCAGTTACCATCATCCGTTATGTCATTCTTCGATTCATTCTACGAAACTCGCAGTGTGTTGTTGAAGAACTCACAGAAATGTTGTTTATAAATTTTGCAAGAGTATTATTGTGGCGATATTCTGATCCTACAACAGCTTCACAGTTATGTTTTCAATATAACACGACTTGAAAGATACGTTAGGAACGAAACAGTTCAATTCAATATTACTAACCTCAAGAGGAAGGATGATGTCTTCGTTGTAGTTTGTTGCTTCTTCACGTTCTTCAGGTCTTCGAGTAATACTTGTATATCTCAACATTCCTAGACTTTCTATTTTAACTTAAACGAAGTTGTCTCTAGTACATAATCAAGCGACTCTTAGATGAGTTTTGACTCACTAAAATATGACAACCAAACTTGACATACCAACGCTTGGTGGGTTCAACCGAGCTATGCTCTAACAATCTCCACCTTTGTTAATTTTAGTGACAAAACTCTTAATAAATATGGATAAACAAATTACAAGAATTCATTATACATACGCTTGATTCCAAGTTTCAACAGCACAATAACCTGCATATATTCAATCAATAAATGCCGTTGTTGACATATGAATAACAAAGCTTATACTTCCCCTAAAGGTAAGATAAGTAGATATTTAATCTGAACATCTTTGTTATTCCACTTTTGTAGTACAGAATGACTACACATCAATATGATATGTTTCTCCCCCTTAGTCAATACTTTACTCTTTCGTTAGATATAACGTTTAAGCATAATTTTCATTTCCTTAATTATTGCAAATCACTTGTTTACTCCATATATTTCTCCCCCTTTTTATCACAAAATGACAAAGGTTCGAGAAAATACATGTCAAACCGAAAGGATCTTACAAATCTAAAAGACTTGTAAACAACCTATAAGAGTTAAGCACGAAGATTTCACATACCACTTTTAGACAACCAATATTAAAACCGAAACTACAAGTAATTTAGTTTTAATATGTTATCAAGGAAAACTATTGCCCGAAGCAATTTTCACTAATAGTTTAACAAATTGACTAAGAAACTTAGTTCCCTTGTTAAACCGATTGTACACATACAATCGCTTATTTCGATAAAACAAAAATAAAGATCAAAATTAACTTTACTTCTCTCATCAGGTTCTAATTATTCAGAAAATAACTTAGACCTTTCTATTTAGACTTGAATAACCTAATCCTTTAATTTGATAAGTCTAACTAAGATCAGAATTAACTTAGTTTCTCTTATCCGGAATTGAATTGGACTAAACAAATGATCCTGTATTTTGTTAAGCCATAAACAATACATACAAACCAAAATAAATTGACTTGCACAATTATTTTCTTAACCGGAAGCAATTGAAACAAACATAAAAATTATAACACCGCAATTGCACCTAAATTTCATTAAGCAAAAGCACTTGATACCCAACAATAAAGAAGATACCAAAAAATAAGCCAAACAAATTGACACAGTTTTTCTTAACCGGAAACAATTGAATCACACACACACATCCGTACACATCATAATGGAATATATCAATTGTACCGAAATTTTGTTAAGCAAAAGCAAAATATATGCAATATAAACAGGCTTTTCTTAAGCAGGAAAACGATTAACTAACAAATTCGTTACCTCAAATTCCTCATCCTCTTCTCCCCAGAAAGATATATCATTAAGCGCAAGTTCACATAAGAACTCTACCCCAGTATGTTGTCATCCTCTCGGAAGAACAAAAGAACAACAACAAGAGCAACCTTTACCAGAGAAAGGTTGAAACGGTTTTTAACTAATGTGTGCCAATAAAAAAAGTTGAAAACCCAAAACACATATGTTTATGCTAAACACAACTCATGTAAACACAAATTGATTCAACATATTGTGACTTTTCACATATGAGTTTCAATCGGAAAACCTTATAATCCTTTGTTAAAGCCTACCAACATGGGCTAGAACTTAATCTCGCTAAATCAAAAAGCCACACAAAATATAATGGTTCGCATCATAAGAGATCGAATATTGTAATACCCCGATATTCGGCAGTGGTTGGCCGATTGGAATATAAGTAATGGTTTGTCCTTTCCTAACATCGAGGCCTTTTCAACACAATTGGCTCCAGAGTTGGCAGAAAACTCTGCAGTTAAGCGTGCTCGGTCTGGACTAATCCAGGGATGGGTGACCATCCAGGAAGTTTCTGCTGGATTACCGCAGCGATGCCCGTTGAAAACCCCACACTGCCGGATGACCTCAGTGGCTAAGTGGGGACAGTATCGGTGGATGGGCGGGTCATTACAAATATTAAGGTTATGAAAACCGAAATCAGACATCCCATAAACCGAAAACACATAGCAAAAATATAGACATTCAAGCACAGGCTATGTAATCGGAAACTATCACAAGAAAAATTATAAGGTAATAATTTTAGTCATAAATAATTTATAGTTTTATTCAAAAATAGACCTTATACAATATTCCAAGTAAATCAAATACCGTTGTCTTTTTTTTATTGGATTAAGTATTAAAACATATAGTTTAATCCCTAGAGGTGCTCTGATTGTTCACTGAGGTTTCTTCAGTGTTCAAGTTCTCGAGTCTTATCTTTTCTTTCAGATGATTGAGTCTCCTCTTCAATAGATTCGCCTCCACAATCAACTTCAAAAGATTCGACTCGAGCCACTTCTCATTCTTTACAGATGCTTCCAATTGTTCACGAGCAATTTCAAAATCTTGCCTTAGGAAAAGCATTAGCTCCAAAGATATTTGATTCTCCTTATGTTCCTTTGAGAAGTAGCATTTAATCTCATCAGGAAGGCAAGTTTCAAGCATCCGTAATTGAGAATCAATATCAATAATATTTTCACCCATCTTGAACCGTAGACTAAACGTGGAGGAAGGAATCGGTTCTTAAGATGTTTTATATATCAAATAAAACTTAGTTTCCAAGTTTTAAAACACATATCAAGGTATTTTATTTGATAAAAATAGTCGTGAAAATATACACTTTCGGAAATAAGAATTTTCTGAAATATTATTGTCAAGAGTGTCCGAAAATATCTTGCACAATTTTTTCATGAACTTTCCTTAGATCGAAAGTATTCTTCTAAAATAGAAAAAGTATTCCAAAACTAGAAAAATACTTTAGTTGTTCATGATACAGATAGATCAAGTATAGTTTTATACTTTTCTCATGTTCCAATGCTCTTTTAAGAACTTCCCATTTATTTAAATCGAGCACAAGGTTGGGAAATTCCGATCAACAATCTTAGTTATTGAAATGAGCACTCGATGGCTAATCTTTGTTTGTGGAACATGATCTATTTTGATGATTTCATACATCTTCTTTCTTGGAACAGTTCCAAGGATATGTTTCACTCATCAATAAGTCACAACTTGAATTTCCTAATTAAACTAAAAGATATGTTCGAGTGTGAACAAAATTAAAGGTGTGACTAGAGTCCTTTTGAGTCATGAGTTGAGCATAACTATTATATTGACCCAGATATTCCTTGGAATATGACATCATCTTTTGATGATATTGTTTTCTTGATTCTGATTTGGACAAAGGATCATTAACAAAACAACATGATCTGAAATCATTTGTGTGCATTTAAGATGATCTTTGTTCCTTTCAGATAGATAATCCTTATCACAATAAATGACAGTTTTTGTTGACTGGATATTAGTCACATGACTATCCTTTGAAACAAGTATCTTCTGATTTTTGCAAGTGGTTAAGCTTTTAGAATCAAGATGTTGTTTATTAGTTAGGAGATTCTGAGAGATAGAATCACATACCCTTTTCGTAACTAATAAATCAGATCTAGTTTCAAGAGAAAATAAGACTGTATTTTCATCTTGACATAGACTAGATGTGATTATCATCATGTCAGAAGGTCCATGAAATTCAAGTTTTTCTTGAGACACAACTTCTCCATGAGACCTGGTTTTTATCAAAGATTCTTTGATAATCCTCTCGGCAGATGGATAATATATATTATATTATATTTTTTAGCAAGCTTTATGAAAAATTTAGTCTCATCACTATCATTCGAATCTGACTTGTGTGTCGCAAGTATTTGTTCTCTTATTAACACATCGTGGTTAATATTTCCTGAGTTGTGTTCAACTAGTGAACTAACAATATTGAGCTGTTTATCAGGATCTGAAAACAAATTGCCTTTCTGAAGTACATCATCTTCTCGCTCTACATTAACTGAATCAATCATTAGATTCAATTCTTATAGGTTGGATCGCACCAAACACAGATTGTTAGATATTTTCGTGTTTGCCTACTCTGATACCAATTAAAAAGGCAAGGGTACCCAAATACACCACAATCTTTAATTTATCCACCTATAAGTCCTCTTACCGAAAATGATTGCCTATGGACAAAGTCGAGACAATTCAAAAAATTGGTATTCACACTTTGTGTGATTTTCTATGGATACGAGATCGAGACAACACGACTACCAAAGTGTGATTACTTGATAATAGGTTTGGACTTAACCAAACTCTATAGGATCACTATCAAGTAAAGCGGAGTTAACATTTTTGTATTTTACTTCTAATTATAATAAACAATTATAATTGTGGAAATAGAAAAGTAAAAGACACATCAAGATTTTGTTAACGAGGAAACCTCAAATATAAAAAAACCCTGGGACCAAGTCCAGAATATAATATTCTCAGAATTAAGTCGCTATAAAAAATCTAAACCAACTTCGTATAGTTGAGACCAAACAACTACCCCTAGTTCAATTAGTTTCCTCAGTATCCCTGCGCTTCCGACTTTGATGAGTGCATGCACTGGAATAATTCCTTTGGATCGCATTCCAAATAGTAAAGAAACAAAAAATCTGTTTGGTAATAACTCTATTGATTCTTTAAGATAAATTTATCTCAAGTCATATGCAAAGGCTCTTCCGTTTAAGCTAATAAACTCCTTTGCCTGGTTAGATCAATCCAATCTCTATTACCGAAGTAATAAGATTCAGATTTGTAACAATCAAAATAGATCTCAAGAGAACTATTAGGTGTTACCTATCTCACGTAACTAACCAAATGAATAAATATGATTCTAGTTGGATCCCAGCCGATCAAGGTTTGTGCAACACAGAGATATAAGAAACCAATAAGAAATCTTCTTCGTCTTCAAGTCTTCTTTAATATTCAATTAAAACCTGCACAAAACACCACTTGAATCTCTTGTGATCAATCACGCACAGAACGGAGTCTGTTAAAAATGGATTATCACAAGATGTTTTTAGATCTACAGACAGTTCTAAAGATCTCGTCGATACTTCGATACAGTTTGAGTGAATCTTATATCAGAAGAGAATATTCTCAAGAATAAACAAACTAGTCTCAATCAAAGTTTCAACAACCGCTAGTCAATCAAATCAATCGAAAACTAATAACACAACAATTATCTAGTTTCCCACCAACGGTACTTGTAGAGCTTCTTGATCTCACAAAAGTCTTTAAACGAGCGGTCATAAGAGATTTCGCCTAATTAGGGTACTTTCCTCTCTGATTAGATGGCTTCACCAGAAACAGCAAAAAGATGAAGTTTGCCTGGCTCTTAGGATAGTTTGCTAGAAATGCGAACTTAGGTATTTATAGACCAAGGATGTTTGGACACTAAGAAATTTCCAAAACTGAAAGTATTCTCAAGATATGCAATAAATGCCCATTTGGTTTTCATAATTCCAGTAAATGCTTTGTCCAATAATTTCCAACATCTCTCAAATAGAAAATCTCCAATTAGTAAATGCACATTACTAATTTTTATTCTCTAGAGATATGTATTTAATTGTTAGTAATTAAAGCATATAAAAATTAACAACCTTAATTAATAGATTCTTAATTTATTTCGGAACAGGATCTCCTTGAGTACTAAGGAATATCTTTGAACAATAAAAAATAAGAGTTATTGTTCATGTTCAAAGTATGTTGACATCTCTTCTTGTTAAATCCTCTTTCATATTTACAATCTTGGAATCGATTATACCACATTTCCAAACAAGTTTAGATTTGGATCATCTGTATTCCAAGACAACTATGTGATTGATCAAATATCAAATCACATCCATGGGTTCAATTGGTTCTACCAATCACTGGGATCGGTTATACCCTAATATGGAAGCACTTGTGATCAGTCACACAAGTTACCAGGACCGGTTACATAAGTTACCAGGATTAAGAGTGCACAAGAACTGAGCCGAAAACCCGGACCGGCCCTGATCCGCACCTGTTTTTGTACCGAACCGAGGAAGGGGGTACATGTAACAGTCCAAAAAATAGGAACTGGGGATAAGGAGGTACAGGTACACGGCCCCATCCTAGTCTCGTACCGTCATGGACCGAATTTACCTAAGATTCTTTGTATGTGACTTTAAAAAATAGTCCCATGCTAAACATTTAAGGCACTCTGAACTCTGATGCACGCGCTCTAGAGTAGGATAGAGATTAGATGGATGAGTGGATCCCACATGAATGACATAGGAGTAGCTGGATGGTAATGACATAAGTGACGTTGTTGATGGTTGTTAATTAATATGTGCACATTAATGCTCACTGCGGGAAGATAAAGCTTTGATTACAGACATTATAGCCAAATTTTTTTTTTTATATGCATTTACTGTTTTTCTTCTAGCTCAACTATTTTTACAATCTGGGATCCCATGATTCCCATACCGGACTAACCAAAATACAGATTCGGGGAAATTCAAAATGAAATCCTAGAAAGTTCATACGAGAGCGTTGGCACATTCATCTCCGTTTCAAAAATGCACTTAGCCTAAGCTGGACAACTGCACTTAGCCGGGAAAAATGTAACCTTGACAAATGCACTTAGCCTAGACATCTTCATGGTGTCCAGACTGCAGAGATTGTCTATAAATGCTAGTTAAATTCGATAAGGCTGTATAGCCCAAAAGGCATTGTGATACACCACTGTATTTTAACTTTTACCGAGGGAAATGTTTTGTCTGGAACCGAGACTAGTATCGGAACCGTACCTGGTACCGTACTGGTCCCGAATAGTACCGAAACCGAAATACGGGGTACATGTACCGGTCCAAAAAATAGGAACCGAGGCTAGGGAGGTACATGTACTCGTTCTCGGCAAGAACCGAGTCGAACCGTACCGTGTGCACCCTTAACTAGGATCGGTTACATCAATTACTAGAACCGATTACCATATACACATGGTATTGCTTGTGATAGGTCACACCATTCACTAGGATCAGTTACACCAATTACCAGGATCTGTTACACCAATTATTAAAGCATTGCTCGGTCGAACTCGCATGCGTTGTTATCACAAGCGTGTTTGTCAATGTTAGTGATCAAAACTATAAGTCTTGATTTCTAGCCTATTTATAGATGTCTCAGACTAGGACATAGATTATGTAGTTGAGCTTTAGGCTTCACGATGTTCATCATTTGAAGACGAAGAACTCCTAATGGGAGATTTTGTAACTTCATCAACAAAAGGTATGTGGAGACTGAAACCCATCTATCACTTGGAAAGTCTATTTATACTATATCTCCTATATTGAGACATAATTCATATTACTGTATAGTTTTCTATTATACACATTTGATATTTCGAGATGAGTTTATCTCGCTTACATATTTCTCGAAATATGTGTTGGAAAGCTTTCGCTTCGACCAAGTTCATCTTATATTCTTGACGAATGTCAGAATATGACCATGTGAAAATTACCGAGTAACATCTTACATGGGTTGTGTGATACAATCATTTTGTGTAGACTGGAATGTTTCATTATGATTATTTCAATATCTTGAAAATTGTTTTAATGCTAATAGTGAGTGAAAACGGCTATTGTCAGCCTCTAAGAAAGTTTCAATGATTGAAATAAAGAGTTTAGAATCAAGTAGCCATGTTTGGATATAAACACAGTGTGTTCTCACATTTGTGTGCAAGTCCAAAACCGGGAACCAAAAGTATGCGTACTCGTACGCGTACTGGCGGTTGTTGGATGTCTAGGAAAGTATGCGTACCCGTACGCATACTGGAAGAAGTCTCACGTCCTGAATTTATGCTAGAGTTTGGGAGTTTGAATTGGTATGCGCACCCGTACACGTACTGGTGTAACCAAACTCGGTCCGGCTACTTAAGTATGCATACCCATTTGCATACTTGAGTTGGTTGCTTTCTAAAATCAGTTGTACATGAACTTAAACATTTATAAAAATAAGGAATGCAATCTTTGCAACCCGTGGCTATAATGTTCATGAACTGATTCGAGTGTATCAAACCGATTTTGCTTCAATTGTATTATTTTATACTTCTATGATAATATAACAATTGAACGACTCTTTAACTAGTTTCATTTGAGTCATTGAACTAGTTATGGTTAAGATGAATAGGGTTGATATGTGAGTAATCATATGGCTAACTTCGGTTAACTATTTTTGAGCCAACATGGTGTACATGTTTGGGTACGGTTACATAAACCTAAATGAGGGTACATTTCACTTGTGTGTAACAAGATAAGTTCGATCTAACGGTTGAAAGATATTAGCTTGGTTGAATCAGGTTTTCCATCTAACGGTGAATATTGAATGCTTTGTTACCAAGATAACTTGGATTGCAAACCCGGATTTGAAAACTATATAAAGGAGAACTCTAGCAACTGGGATACCTAATCTCCACACCTCTTGTGTGTTATTATTTGCATCAACTAGAGTCGATTCTCCTTTAACCTTAGTTTTCTATCGAGACCCTATAGGTTAACGACTTCAAAGACTTCATTGGGATTGTGAAGCCAGACCCAACTATTTTCTTTGTAGTTGCTTGTTCTTATCTTGCCCGATTATATCGTTTGAGTACTATCTTCTCTAATATTTTCTCGAGATTTAATCTCCGATAGGCAAGATAAAAAGTAATCACAAACACCTTCATCTCATCGTTTGTGATTCCAAAATATCTAGTTTCACCATCATACAATTTTGATTATTATGAGGTGATTGATAATACTAGGTTGTTCTACGGTTTATCAATTGGTTCATTTTCACCTTGATTTATCAAAATACGGAACAAAAACTCTTGCGTATTTCGTTGGGAGACATATTTATTCATTCTATAGACTTTTCTGTGTGAGACGGATTTGTTTATCATGTCTTCGACTTTGGGTAGTAGCAACTCTTAGTTATGGGTGAGGTTAGCTAAGGGAATCAAGTGCGTGGTATCCTGCTAGGATCAGAGACGTAAGGAACATAATTGTACCTTGAATTAGTGTGATATTGATTGGGGTTCAACTACAGTCCAGTCCGAAGTTCATTGGTAGTAGGCTAGTGTCTGTAGCGGCTTAATATAATGTGGTGTTCAAACTGGACTAGGTCCCGGGGTTTTTATGCATTTTCGGTTTCCTCGTTAACAAAATTTCTGGTGTCTGTGTTATTTCTTTTTCGCATTATATTTTGTTATCAATAACCTAAACACCCAACCACATCTCTCACACCACATCAAGAGTTGCTCTTACCTTCCCTCTTATTGGCCGGTGAACAAAACCCTCGCTCCTGATTGGCTGAAATACAAGTTAGCCCCCTTACATTTTGTGGCCGTTAATTTCTAATTAAATTGGTTCGATCTAATGTTCCAAAATGAGCGATAGCGTTCACCCTCTTTTTTATTGGTAGGTCGACGAAACCCTTGATTCTGATTGGTTGATATCTTAGCAAAATTCTTACACCGCATTTACATTATTTTAATAAAATCCGGACCGTAAGATTTGTTAAAACTAAAATACTGAAATAGAATTTCAAAACCGAAAAATACGGAAAAAATAAAATAAAAATAAACGGAAATATTTCTAAAATGTCAAGGATTTGTTTTTAAAGTAATAAATCTTATTAATTCCTATGAAAGAAGATTTTTATACAGAAATATTGGAAAAATTATTATTAATTTATATATTTGGATTTTATACGGACTTCTTGATCTAATAAAATAACAAACATAATTGGAGATATTTGATCTTATTACTTTTCATATTTGGAGTTTTATACCGTAATGTTAATCTAAAAAAAATTGAAATATTTTTACCAGGCATATATTTGTTTTTTTATGTTATTTTGATTTTTATACGGAAATATCTTTAAAATCAATCTTATCAATTTCCATATATTGATTTTTATGCATTTCCGTTTCAATATATTCTAGGTAGCAGATCTACGAACTTATAAAAGAATTATTCATCTATCTATATTTAGATTAAAACGGTTGATTCATAGCCATTATTCTCACCTATTGTAGTTGCAGGAATTCCTACACTACACCCCTCATAAGAATCTATCATCATCAACACATATTTGAAGATTAAGAACAACACTTTATTGATTAATTCTTAGAAATGTTACAAGAAATGGAAGAAATTAATAATACAACCGCTCACAAGAACTTTCTCTCTCCTCCAAACTTTCTCCAGACTCCAAAATTTATCTTTCCTTTCTGGGTCTATTAGTTCTCTTTATATAGGGTAATTACATAGTGGATGACAGCTAAGCTGTCCATTAATTTCGGATCTGACTCGCGATATTCTCGCAGCAGTTGTAATGTTAATTCCAGTTGATGCTATAATCTTCGCAGGATCATCATGCTTTTACCGTGTTTCAGCTATCGTCATCCGCTACGTCATTCTTTGAGTCAATCTGCGACGCTCGCGAAGTGTTGATTTTAAATCTCGCGAGAGTATTGCTGTGCCGATATTCTGATCATACATCTTGCCTCTTCTCATGTCTTCTCTGCGAAGTGGAGATGATCATGAAAATTTTATTTCTTCAGAATGCCGCAGTTACCCATTTTTCCATATTCTTCTCTCGACAAAGCCCCGTAAATTAAGTATAACTGCCTACACATGTCGAATATTCCTTTTTTTATCCGATCACCATCCCTTTGTCTATAAAAGGTAGAATCTGGTACATAAATAATCTTCTTCTTTTACTTCTCTGTCTTCCTCGTCTTTTCATTTGTTTATACTTTTTTTCCGTCTGCAACTTAATTCTTTCAAAAATTCATCTGCTACTGCTTTCATGGAATCATCAAGGTATATGTTCTTATGATGTTACTAAACTCAATCCTGCTTATCTAAATCAAAATCATCTGATCTGTCTTTATTTGATTTTATGTAATTCTCATACTGTGTTTTTGTTTCAGCGGAATCCCTTCTAACACCAAATTTGCAGTCCAAAACCCTAATTCTTCCAGAAATTCGCAGCAAAAATCCGCTGGAAAGAAAAGGAAGCCTGCGAATCATAAGGTAGTAAGAAACATTTGTTTTCTTAATAACAATATTGTTTCCCTTGTTTCTTATCTAGAATGTTATTCGCAGGGTGATGAGAACATTAATGCTCCTCGCAAGAAATCTCGCCGAGCTAAAGTTTTTGATTTTGTTGTTCCTATTCCCCAATTAATTCCTGCCGGTTCTATTCCTACACCTTCGCAAACTGAACCTGTAACTTATGTTTACGAGAACATCGCCCTAAATATTCCTTCCTCAACTGATCCCGTCATGAATGAAATTCCTGAAACTGATGCGAATGACGTTTCTTCCCCTCCTATTGTAGTTACTTCTCAAGTTAACTCTACTTCAATTCCATTTATTACTTTCCCTGAAACTTCACCTTTGGATGATGCATTTGCTACGAATAATTCAAAATCCCAACTTTCTATTGTCACTTTTTCGCCATCTACACCCCTCCATTATTCTAAAGAAACTTCAGTAGGAGTAGATGTTGCTTTTAAGGTTTTTTCTAATATTTTAGATGATGCTAAGAAGTCTTCTATTGATCTTGTTAGGCATAGTATCTGCGAGATTTTAAGTAAATATTTTGGTTCTGATCGAATGTCTTCGCAAGTGTCTCTAGAAAATGAAGTTGAAGCTTTAAAGAGAAGTCTCCAAGACAAAACTTTAGAATGTGATACTCTTCATCATAAACTTAACAACTCTTCACTGAACTGCGAGAATCTTCGCAAGAAAAATGATGAACTAAAAGGTATATCTTTTTCCATCTCTGTCTTTGATTTTCCTTCATTAATTGTTCTTCTTCTTTTCATACTTCATTTTCTTAAAATTCTTTGTTCGTACATTAAGCCTTAAACCATAATCGATTAATGGGAATATTCAAAGCTGAATCCTTTGCTGATAGAGATTCTTGGATGGACCAATATAACCGATTAGATAACCTTTATACATATTCCATTGATCAAGTAGAAAACCTTACCAAAGAGAACATACAATTATCACAGAAACAAGATCTATTAAGCAAAGAAATATCTCGCATCTCTTATTTGTTAACCAAGGCTAATTTAGCAATGGAAACTTTATCAGACGAAAATAAGATTTTATCTCAAGAGAAGCGAGATCTTTCAAATAAGGTGGTGATCTCCTCGTAGAAACTAAGTACTCTTAAAAGAATGTATGATACCCAAGAACGATCTTTTCATTTGCTAAAAGATGAACTTAAATAAGTAATTGAATCTTCTATCACTGAGAAAAATGCGCTCATCCAAGGTAGAATAGCTTTAAGTATAAAGGTAAGCCAACTTAAAGAAGAATACTCCAAATTAAAAGAATCCAACTCTTCATTAGCAAAGGAAAATACTTATCTCCTTTCTAAAGAAGAACGTATAAAATCTCGCCTAAAAGGCATAGTCTGAGATAAATTCGATGATGTCATGGATCATTGGGAGAATTCTTGCCTCTCACTAATTCAAAAATTAACTTCACAAAAGGAAGGTAGTCATTTTGGCTACCTTGATTATTTTTATTTGTTGAATTTCTTGCGAAATCTTTAACAGAAAAATATTTATTTTCATTGTTGTTGTTCGCAACATCTGAGGAAAAGCTTCATTCTACAATTTCTGCTATGAGTGCTGATCTGGCTAAGGTTCACAAATAGAATGGTGTTATCACTACTCATCTTGATTATTCTCGCGATCTAGCAGAAATGAAATATGACTACCTTGAATATTTTAAAGATATGGAGATTAGAAATCGTGATAAAGCTTTTCTTCGTCAAGTTCATCTTTCTGCACAAGTTTTAGTAAATGATATATTGCTGTCCAACTCTCTTCCTCCTGTGTCAATCAAACCAATAGAAGTAGGTGATGATGAAGTTCTTTGTCCTGCTGACAGTGATTTTTATTGTGAAAGTGGCGAAGAAAATCCTTCTCAAGAAGACCAAGTGGATAAGGAAGAAATACCTCCAGAAAAAGCTGCTACTGATGATAAAACAACTTCTAGTGACAAGTCTGATGAAGAAGAAGCTAGAATTAATCAGAATGAAGGGAATGTTAGAGAAGATAATAACTCTGGTAGAGACAATGGAGCTGGCGATGTTATCACTGAACTATGAATTTTATTTTTATTTTCTCGAGTTATCTCTTCTGTAAGACTTTGACATTTTCTTGAGTTATCTCTTCCTTTTCTTGCGAATGATATACTTTACACTATTTCTTGAATTCAGTTGGGCTTGCGAAAAAGATAATAATGTTCTCGCGAGAAAGATGCTGATACTCTGTTTATCGATTCCGATTCCCATACTTTCCCCTCAGTATCTTTCTTGCGATGAACAAAGTTTATCTGCATTTGAACAAAATAGTTAATGTTTATGATTATTCTTTTGGTCTTATTTTGCCTTCCTAGTTAAAGGTCTTATTTTGCCAAATTTTGTTTCTGCGAAAAAATCGCAGGACGTTCTTACATTCGCATGTAAGAACCCATTGATCTTGCCTTATCCGCGCTGTATCAATTTTGTTGCGACAATATAACAGGCCTAAGTTTTCTGGAGAAAGCAAAGCCCCACGAAATTGCCGTCTTGCGATGAAATCGCAGGACGTCTTTACACTTTCATGTAAAAACCCATTGATCTCATCTTATCTTTTTCTCTTGGCTTTTTGCCTCTGTATATTTGTTGCACAAATATGACAAGCCTTAATACTCCCGTGAGTAAAAAGCCTCATGACATTTGCGTCTTAAGACACTTATCAGCTCCCTAATGGAGGGTGCCGCCCTTATCTTCCCCCTGGTTGCCCCTTCAAGGAGGCGTAATCGACCATACAAGACTAGATCCTCCCATCCGGTCTTAACAACAACCAGTTGTTTACGCAGCCTCTTGTCCCGTTCGCATATATGGCTTATGGTTACGAGACTGCACCCTAGGTGGGGTTTTCTTCGGGCCGAGTGCATCATAGTATAGACTTGCCAAAAATGGCCAGGGTAGTTTCATACTCCCCGGGCACCCTTGGCTCAACCGTGTACCTCGACCTCTTGATCATACTCTGCACTCATTGAAAGAGACCCTCAGTAGTCCAACCTTAATCATAAGTTTAGGTTAAAAATCCATGGTACCTCCCCCGGATGGGCTTTATCGACCCCAAATCTCCATGACTCAGGTTCTAGCAGCGGTATAACCTTATCCCCGAGTCATACAAAGAGATACCCCCTTATATGACGCACATTAGGTCTTACATTTGCCTCTTGCGAAATTTTATCCGCGAACTAGGGTGTACCCCATAAAGGTTCGTCCCATTCTTATATTTCTCTTGCGAATATCGCCATTTCTTATTATTTATTTTATTTATTTCTTATTGTCATCTTGAATAATCTTGCAGCTGCGATAAAAAGCTTTCTCAAAATTTGTTACTAGTAATATTTTTTTAGATATAGTCTATTCCATGGTCTACCAAGTATTTGACCAATATCTCTACCCTCCGGGTCCATCAATTTATATGCCCCTGTTCCAACTATCTCTTTAATGATATATATGGTCCATCCCATTTTCTTTCCAACTTTCCACCATTTTCTCGCTGATAACCTGGTGTTTCTCGTAGCACTAAATCACCTGGTTGGAACTCACGTATTTTGACACATTTGTTGTACTCGCAAGCCAATCTTCGCTGATAATTTTCCATATGTTGTAAAGCTTTTTCTCTCTTCTATTCTAACTCATCAAGTTTACTTAGAATCATACCAGCACTCAAATTCTTTTCCCAAGCCCCCCTTTTTGTTGTAGGGATAGCAACTTCTGTTGGCAGTACTGCTTCAACACCATATGTTAGACAAAAAGGTGACATCCCAGTTGCTTCTATCTTAGTTGTATTGTAGGCCCATATTGCATTATGCACTTGTTCACACCATGCCCTGTGGTGTCCCTCTAATTTTTTATTCAGTATATCTGCGATTATATTATTGGTTGCCTCTGTCTGCCCATTGGCCTGTGGATAAAGAGGTGTTGATTTTCCACATTTGATCTTAAATGCATTAAGTAACATTTCTATATTTTGTCATTCAAATTGCTTTCCATTATCAGATACCAACTGTGCAGGAATTCCAAATCTGCAAATTATATTTTCAAATATGAATGTAAAAATATCTTTATCGCGAATATGTTGTACGGCCTTTACTTCTCCCCACTTTGTGAAATAATCTGTAGCGACAATCAAATATCTTTTTGTCCAGAACCGGGTAAAAATGGTCCCACAATATCCAACCCCCATTTTACAAAAGGCCATACACTTGTGGAAGCTGATAATAGTCCCCCTGGTGCATGTATCTTCTTTCCATATCGCTGACAATCTTCGCAACGTCTTGAAAGTTTCTTCGCGTCCTCATGCATGTATGGCCAGTAATAGCCTTGCATTTTTTTTTCTGTATGCCAAAGATCTTCCTCCACTGTGATTACCAGCATCTCCATTATGCAACATTTTTAACACCTTTTCTCCTTCTTCCCATGTCAAGCATCTTAGTGATGGTCCATTAAAAGATTTGCGATATAATACTCCATCTCTTAATTCATAATTTATTGTGCTTCTAATCTATTTCTTTGTGTTTCTTCTCTCGCCAAATATGCATGAAGTTCTGCTCGCCAATATGCAAAATTGCCTCTCGGTTCTTCTTCGCCACCTTCTATCATCATCACATCTACCTCTTCTTCTTCTTCTTCTTCTTTATTGATTGAAGGTGATATAAGTGTCTGAATCTTTATGCATCTCGCAGCTGGATTTGTCATCATGCCAGATATGAAAGAAAAAACATTTGCGAGTCTGTTATCTTTTCTTGATATATGTCTCCATTTTATTTTTGGAATTTTTGCTGACAGTTCTTCAACAAGTTTCTTGTATTTATTCAAAGATGGTTCATTTGTTGTGTATTCTCCTTTTATTTGACGAATAACCAACTGCGAATCACTGGTAATTCTAGCATTCTCCAACTTCATTTCTATTGCGAATTTTAGAGCATGTATTACAGATTCATATTTCGTCTCATTATTAGTGGATGCAAATTCCAATCTAAATAAAAAAGCCATTTTTTCTCCTTCTGGCGAGATAAATATAACTCCAACTCCATTACCTTCCCCGTTTGATGATCCATCCACCAATATTTCCCACCTGTTGGGTTCTGTTAACAGATCTCTTGGGTCTCCATGTTCTTCTTCTACATCCATCATCTCTTCTACAACTTCATCATCTTCTAGAGGAAACTCTGCTAAGAAATCTGCTACAACTTGTGATTTTGGCGAAGATAAAATTTCATATTTGATTTTGAGGTGTCCTACTTGTGCATTCCATCTCTTAACTTTGCCTGTTCTTTTTTAATTCTTCATTACTGACTCAATTGGCACCTTTGTTAATACTTTTACTTTATGTGCTTGAAAATAGATGCGAAGTTTAAAAGTTACATAAACCAATGCCAGAATTAGCTTCTCAATCTTTGAATAATTTTTCTCTGCAGTATTAAATATTTTTCTAATGTAATAAATTGGTTTTTCTATTCCTGCGTCCACTCGCGGTAACACTTCACTTAATGCATGCGAAGTTATCGCAAGATAGATCAATAATTCTTCTCCTGGCTCCGGTTTCCGTAAGATAGATATGTTCATTAAATGTTCTTTAATTCCTTGAAAATCCTTTTCACATTCATCTGTCCACTTGATTTTTGTTCCCTTCTTGAGTATATTGAAGAAATGCTTGCATTTTTCTGATGATTGCGAGATGAATCTTCCTAGAGAGGCCAAGAGCCCATTCAACTTATGTACATCTTTTACTATTGCTGGTGTTGGCATGTCGCGAATTGCTTGTACTTTCTCTGGATCAACTTGTATTCCTTCTTTTGACACAATATATCCTAAAAAAAATTCATGATGCCACTCCAAAAGTACACTTTTCGGGATTCACCTTGATGTTAAAGTGTCACATTTGGTCAAAAATCTCCTTCAAATCCTGCATATGGTTTTTAGCTTCCTTACTCTTGATTAACATGTCATCTACATATACCTCTAATGTTTTATGGATCCACCTCGAAAACAATTTCTCCCTCATTCTTTGATATGTTGCACCAGCATTTCGCAAACCAAAGGGCATCTTTGTATAGCAGTATAACCCTCTTGGAGCGAAGAATGCGGTGTGTTCCTGATCTTCAGCGATAGGAATCTGATTATATCCTTTATACCCATCTAATGAAGATATTCTATCATTTCCCGCTGCTGATTCGACCATTTGAGGAATGTCTGGTAATGGAAAACAATCATTAGGACATGCTTTGTTTAAGTCAGTAAAATCTATGCAAATTTTTATCCCTTTATTCTTCTTTGGAACCACCACCATATTTTCAATCCATTCAGGGTATTTTGCTTGCCTTATAATTTCTAACTTATGACATGCAACTGATGGATCTATTCTAGGCATCTCATCCATACTCCACGTGAAGATGTCTTTATATTCTCGCAAAAGGTTTACGGTTCGCTCTTCCTCATCTGCATCCATTTTAGTTCCAATTTTCAGCATCTTAGGTTCTTCTTCACTTCCAATATTTACTTCCTTTGTTAGTTATGCTACGGTGTAGATGGCCTCAGGTTCTCCCATTGGTGTTGGTGTTTTCATAACTCTCGTAGGTTTATCTCCTTCTTGCGAGATTTCGCTGGGTATTACTTTTCCTTCTTTTGCTCTTATCATATAAACTTTAAATTCTTATTTTTTCTTTGTCTCTTTCGCCACTTTTCTGCAAGCTTTTCGCAGCTTTGCACGCCCTTCATAATTCTTCACTTCAATTTGGTAATACAGTTTCGCCAGATCAGTATCTCCTCTAATTTCTCCAATTCCACTGGGCATAGGAAACTTGATGCAACGTTGATGCTACAACCTTGATTGCGTGTATCCATGGTCATCCTAATAGCATGTTATAGGGTGATTCCACGTCTACTGCGCATAATATTACTTGTGTTTTAATCTCTCCTAGCGGAATTCGTACCACTATTTCTCCTTTAGGTTTTGTTAAAGATTTTCCAAAGCCATGAATATGATATGTTGAACAAGACATCTCTTCATCCCTGTATCCCATTTTCTTAAATGCATGATAAAATATTATATCTACAGAACTTCCTGCATCCACCAAAGTTCTATTCACATCCCATTCTTCCGTAGATTTTGTTGTTTTTTCCTTGTTCATTCGTATAACGGATACCGTGATTACCAAAGGAGATGTATGATCCAAATTTTCTCTTGGTATTCTTGCTGTTGTGAATGTGATTTTTTGCTTTTCCCAATCCTTCAGAGGTGATACTTTCTCCACCATCATAATCTTCTTTCCTTCAAAATCTCGTTTATGAATCCTTCCTTTGATATTTCCATGAAATTGGTTAATCATCGTTTTTGTTATCGTATTACACTCCAACTTCCTGTAATTCTCCTTGGATTTAATCATTTTTCCTTCAATTATTTCACCAACTTGTTCGATCATCTTCTTAACTTGAATAATGATCTTTAATCTTGTTTTTTCTACAATTTTCAACTTTCAGTCCCTGTTTCTAGCGCCATTATGTAGTTGCAGAAATTCCTACACTACACCCCTCATAAGAATCTACCATTATCAACACATATTTGAAGATTAAGAGAAACACTTTATTGATTAATTCTTAGAAATGTTACAAGAAATGGAAGAAATTAAGAATACAACCGCTTACAAGAACTTTCTCTCTCCTCCAAACTTTCTCCAGACTCCAAAATTGATCTCTCCTTTTTGGGTCTATTAGTTCTCTTTATATAGGGTAATTACATAGTGGATGACAGCTAAGCTGTCCATTAATTTTGGATCTGACTCGCGATATTCTCGCAGCAGTTGTAATGTTAATTCCCGCAGATGCTATAATCTTCGCAAGATCGTCATGCTTTTACCGTGTTTCAGCTATCGTCATCCGTTACGTCATTCTTTGAGTCAATCTGTGACGCTCGCGAAGTGTTGTTTATAAATCTCGCGAGAGTATTGTTGTAGCGATATTCTGATCCTACACCTATTGTTTGTGGGAGAAAACTACTTCTGCAGGTTTAGATAATTTTGGGTGTGTGTGGATGAGAAGTGAATTTAAACCTTCAACAAATGTGCTGCACGATGAGCACTTTTGATTCGAGAGATAATCTGTATAATTCTGGCCTAAACCGAAGACACGGCCGTTCCAGATTTGTTTCGGTCACAGGTGAAGGATGTGAGGTTGATCTTAGGGAGGGAAGCGAAGAAGGTGTTGAGAGTATGAAGGTGAAGGCTATTTGATGACTTGTTAACAGAAGTTTGAGCAGGCTAGCAAATGTTGCAGGCAGGCTCTGGGTGTTGAATACAATGGTATTAACACATAGTTTTTTCTGTGTTGTTGGAAATAGGGAGGAAAACCTATTTATACAAGTCGATAAGCCTTCATCACGTCTCTTATGGGAAAGTGGAGAAGGTGGAGTGATGGAGGAAGTGGAGTTGTGTGTTAGTGTCACACGGTTGCTTGCCCACTTCTCCTATCATCGCTAACCGCCCATGTTTCCCTGACATGATCTTTTGATGGCGTGTTGCACGCTGCATGATGTAAACCGCCAGACCAATACCCCAGTTTGTATCCCCCAGTTATGACGTGATTAACGTCTCGAGTGAGTCGTGGGACCCACATAAGTAGCAAACGGTGCTAGGTAAAATAATCAAGTTGCTTGTAGGCGCATATTGTATGCATGCGATGCATTAAATATGCTTAACATGCTTGAATCCTACACAACCTTGATGAAAAGATTGCAAGTTGAAGTGACTCAACTAGCTATGTTCAGGTGTTGTTCGGAGGTCGCATGAGCGGGACCCACCTTGGCCGGTTATGCCATGGGGAATTGTGGAAGATGGTGATCACGGTGATACCTTGTTTGCCACCTAACTCCCTTCCTAGGCTATTCATCCAAGCATGCTAACTTGGACGAACGAGATTGATGGAGGAATAACCGTTGGATTAGGGTTTGGAAGGCTTGCAAGCCTCCCTTTTCACCCTAACGGTTTTCAGCCTTGGGAGGCGTGCATGGAGTGGACAATCGGTCCAGCAGGTAGGAGGGATGCTACTCTACATGCCCATGCTTGTTGGAAGTCAACCAGAGCAATCTAAGTCGCTCGTTTTAGCCTGCGATGATGGACAACCGAGATTAGAAGGGGGTCGTGCATGCTACCATTGGGCGTGCAAATCGAGACGGCTAGCTGCAACCGTTCGCGGCCGATTAGTTGGCCGTGTAGCTGGGCCCACAGTGGACATGCTGGTATGGTCGGCCAGCTAATCCCGCCTTTCTTTGGCTTCCGTTCGTTTGTCTCAAAGTGGCTGCCTGCGACCACTTGATGCAAACCCTAATTTAGGGTTTCCGACCGGTTACCTACATCCGGCATTTGCCGACCTTTTTTGGTGAGGTCGATGGTACGAGGGGAATATTGGGACGACGGTGAGCATGTGCGTGCGCGCTACTCGGTCCCGCGCGTGATCTAGGCCGTCCAACCATGCCTGTGAAGTTGGACGAATGATATCTATTTTTGAGTTTGTTTTCAGCAGGTGAGACTAACATGGGTAGTCTTGCATTCATTCAACGGGGCTAATATAACCCACCGTCAGGTAGCCTACGGGTGTTTTCATGTCGGACATACGGCTTTAATCAGGGCATTAATTTTAATGCTGCAAACCTATAGAAAATCGGGATGGTTGGTACATGCTCCGCTCTGGGTAGGTTATAATTCTCAGGGATGGTTGCACATGCTCCAATGAATTAATATGGTGAGAATATTCACCGCATGAAGGCTTTATCCCTTAAAGGACATCAGATTAGAATTTGGCTTTTATAATTTTAGCCCTGAATAGAATTCCACCATCAACATTAAGTCCCCTGCATAGCATGCAATGGTTACAATATTGTAGGGTAGGCATGAGATGGTGACAGTTTGCACAAAAATAACTAAGGCTAGGGTAAACGTACTTTTACCACATGGGGAGGGCGCTCATGCCGAATTCCCTGTAGCGCTGGTGGAGTTGTTCCCCCTCAACGAATTTTTCTCCGATTTCAGCTAGGTTTCTGAAGCTAGCGCGACTTGGTTGGTGTTGACCCCTTGCCGGACGAACGTACTCCGAGACAGCTGCTTCTAGGGTTTCCCTTGGCATGTATATATACGTATGCACAGGAATCCTCTTCTACATCTTGGGATATAATTTCTTCTCTGCAGAGTTCCATCATGTCAGGAAACCGCAAGTCGTCTTCTTCATATCACCCAGGTTCGTCTGTCAAGCGTACCCGCTCTGTATCTCAGTGCGCTTCTGAAACTTGTGACAATCCTCCATCTCGTGTTCGTAGAGTTAAGAGGGTCATACCGGTTTGTTCTTTTCCCTTTTCTTTTCCGAGTAGTCACCCTTATTTCCTGATCAGGTGAATAATCTTCTCTTTTGCAGAGATGTCTACCTGGAACATGTGTAACAGTCATTGATGACGATGACTTGGATAGTCCACTTTCTTCAAATTCAGCTACACCTTCACCGGACGACCTCGAGAATGCTGATCTGGGCATTTCATCCTATGAATACCCCAATGTCGGCCTTTTGTTCGATATTGGTATGAAATGCTTGTATTGTAGCTACAAGACTGTCGGTGGTTTTTTAGTACGAAAGGAGTTCGTCTCCATGTACACAAAGATATGAAGAAAGTATGGCCATATCGTGACTAGGAATGTAATTCGGCATTGCTCGTCTGCTTTGGTTACTGTGGTAAACTGCTTTCTTCCCATGATTGCTGAGATGGAAGGTGTCTCTATCCGCAATGTAGCTGAATCAAATCTCGAGAAGTGGGAAAACATGCTCTCTACCTGCGAGTCCATGGAGTTCAACGTGAGTTGGCTGCGGCAGCGTCTTGACATCATCAAGGTCGATCGAGCTGGTATCCTAGTGAATGTAGTTCCTTCTGCGAAGGCTATCTTGGAGGAAGAGAAGGCTCTGGATGCTGAGTCAGAAAAGGTGGAGCAGGTGATCCAAAGCTTGAAGGCCCGAACAGAGAGGTACCAGGCAAGGTTGAAGATGATGCTTTCCAGGGATTACAACCTGTTGGACGACCTCTTCTGAGCTGCGTTGAGAGATTTCCTTCCATCTTTTTTTTTCTTTTTCACACCATTGAGAGATGCGAGATTTTTTTTTGTAGATGGATGGAAAAAAAAACTTTTCATTAATTTCTGAATAAATTAACAAGTTAGACATGAAACGAGAATGCCTATATTGTCATGTCGTGGGACAGGTACGGGACAATGATCAGGCGTGATATGTCTTGAGCCATTTACCATTGATGACCGCTTCTAATTTGCCTCCATCCGCCTTAATGATTTTGTAGTATCCAGTGTCGTACACCTTGGTAATCACATAAGGACCTTTCCATTTTGGAGAGAACTTTAGTGCAGACATGTCTTGTTGGATGTGTTTGGCTGTCTTCAAAACTAGGTCTCATACCTTAAAACTTCGCGGCCTTACATATTTGTCGTAAGCCCTGGAGACTCTGTTTCTGTACACCTGAGTGTGTTCCTCTGCCTTGCTTCTTCTGTGGTCTACCATATCCATCTCAGCAATCCTGCAGTTAGACGCCTCAACTTCATTCCAGTAGATTCCACTTGCTGCTGCAATCCTGGCTGATGGGATTTTGATTTCTGATGAGACTGAAGATTGTGGTGGTGTTTTATTGGGTATTGGTTATGGTTATGATTGAGGAATTTAGGGATTCCGGAGAACAGCATCAGCCCCGTAAACAAGTGAGTATGGAGAAACTCCAATGGAGCTCCTAGGTGCCGTTCGGTATGCCCATAGCGCCATTGGTAGTCGTTCATGCCACTCTCTGGGATTGTCATGTACCGTCCGACTGAGAATCCGGATTAATGTTTTGTTGGTGCTCTCAGCCTGCCCATTCCCTTGAGGGTAGTAGATGGTGGAGAAGACTTGTTTAATTCCATATCATTCAAGCAAATCTCGTACTTTCTTGTTGGCGAAGGGAGTGTCGTTATCGGTAATGATATGTTTAGGTACTCCAAAGAGGCAGATGATATGCTCTTTAATGAACGCTGCGATCGTTGCTCCTGTGGTTCCACGCAGAGGAATAACTTCGACCCATTTTGTGAAGTATTCAGTTGCGGTTATAATATATTCATGTTTCTTTGATGATGGCGGGTTGATCTTTCCAACAATATCAAGTCCCCAGCTATAGAATGGCAGCGGGCTACTTATCGAATGTAGGGGAGTGGAAGGTGCATGGACGAGGTTCCCGTGAATCTGGCATTTGTGGCAGCTTTGAACGAAGGCAGCTGCATCATATTCCATAGACAACCAGTAATATTTATCGTGTATCTGGAGAAACAATTTCTTCTTTCCTTGATGTTCTCCTTCATGCATTTCTTTCAAAATTGTTGAGATTTCTCCTCCAGCTAGGCACCGTAGCAGATCACCTCCAAAGCTTTTCCGGTACAAAATCCCCTCGTAGAACACGAAATGTTTCGCTCTCTGTTTCATTTTGACTGCCTCTTTTGGGTTAGCAGGAACTGTGCCATCACGAAGGTAGTTAACATATGGCTTCTTCCAATCCCCGGTGTGATTTATGTTGAGTACTTCTAGTTGATGAGGTGGTGCCTGGCAGTTTGAGCAAGACTGTTGGAGTGCTAGAGATTGTGTCTCCATTTCTGGCCAGTAATAGCCTAAACGTTGGAGGTGTCGATAGAGTGTCACCACCAATGTTTGTCCACAAATCTCGTTGTGAACACGGTTAAGCTGCAGCTGTGCTTCTTCCTATCCGAGACATCTTGATAAGGAACTATCCGGGTTTCGGTGGTATAACATGTCGTGGAGCATAAAGAAGTTTTGTAAGGATTTAAGGCTGACCTTTTCTTGAGAAAATGAACTGCTAAGCTCCTGAATGATCGTAGTCCTCCAGTCACAGGTTTCAGCATCCTTGCATTGTGAGAGCCATGTTGATTCCACTGTCCTTCTTTTCACCGTCAGGGTTTCTTCTATGCCTTCGAACTGCAATTTAGAAGCTAACGTTGCCAAGCAATCAACATGCATGTTGTTGTTGCGGCTGACATGAGTTATAGTTGCGTCAACGAAGTAGTTTAGCAGTCTCTGAGCTTCGGACTGGTACGGAGCTAGAGTTATCTCGTTTAGTGCATACACCCCGTTCATCTGATTAACTAATAATTTGGAATCGCCTCTATTTCCAAACGTGTGGCTCCCGCCTGCTTGGATAATAGCAGCCCTATAAGGAAGGCTTCATACTCCGCTGAATTGTTAGTGCATTGAAAATCTAACTTGAAGGAGTGTGAAAAGACTTCGCCAGTTGGAGATACTAGGACTATGCCCGCTCCTCCAGTGTTGTTGCTGGGAGTAGCGGATCCGTCAAAATATAACAGCCAAGCTTCCTCTTCGACGACAGAAATGTCTGGAAACTCTCCAGGAAGGTCTTCATGTAATGCTGTGGTACCTTCTCCAGGGAAAGCTTCTAGTAAATCCGCGACAGACTGACCCTTAATATCTCTGGGCGGAGTACATGTTATGTCTAGCTCTGACATTTGAAGGAGGCACTTGGCAGCCCTTCCCATTAGAACTGGTTTTGACAGTAAGAACTTCGTAGGGTCTGATTTAGATATGAGCGTTACCTTGTTGGATAGTAGGTAATGCCTGAACTTCTGGATGGAATGTATCAATGCTAGGCATGCTTTCTCTGCTCTCGGGTATCTGAGTTCAGCGTCCCTCAATATTAGACTGAAGTAGTATATAGGACGTTCGACTCCCTCATCATCCTCTTGAGCCAGCAAGGCTCCAACGGCAGTGTCACTGAAGGCGGTGTAGAGATATAACGGTCTCCCTTGAACAAGAGACTTCATGATGGCTGGAGACGACAGTATGTGATGAATTTTCCGAAACGCTTCCTGTTGGACGCTGGTCCAGTTAAAATCCGCTCCTTTCTTCAGCAGGGGGTGAATGAAGCAACGAGTTGAGCCAGACCAGGTATAAAACGTCGAATGTAATTCACCTTTCCCATAAAACTTTGTAGTTCCTTCACAGTTCGGGGTGGCGGCATAGTGAGGATGGCTTGAGTTTTAGATGGGTCCACCTTGATTCCCTCAACAGTCACTTGGAATCATAGAAACTTTCTAGATGAGACACCAAAGGCACATTTTAAAGGATTCATCCTCAACTTGTACTCACGGCACCTCTCGAATACTTGTCGCAAGACTCCTGTGTGTTCCGTCCGGGCTTTCGATTTGACTACTATGTCATCTACGTAATCTTCAACTTGTTTATGCATCATGTCGTGAAAAATTGCTGTCATGGCGCGTTGATATGTCGCGCCGGCATTCTTCAAACCGAAAGGCATAACTGTATAGTAAAAATTTCCGAGAGGAGTTCGAAAAGCAGTCTTACTTGCATCACGCTCGTACATCCTTATCTGGTTATAGCCGCTGTATCCATCCATGAAGGAGAACATGCCATGCCCGCCTGTGGTGTCTACCAACATGTCGATGTTAGGTAGAGGAAAGTCGTCCTTGGGGCAACACTTGTTTAAATCTATGAAATCTACACAACATCGGATCTGCCCATTCTTTTTCTTTACTGGAACCACGTTAGCCAGCCAGGTTGGATGGTGGATGGGCTTGATGAAGCCGGCAGCTAGCAATTTCTGGATTTCAGATTTAATCTGATCTTCCACCTCATGTCTGAATTGTCTTGGAGACTGTTTGATAGGCTTGGATCCAGGCTTGATGTGCAGGTGATGATTAACCAACTTTTCATCCAGACCAGGCATTTCATCGTACGTCCAGGCGAATATATCTTGGTATTCTTTGAGGAGTTGCACAAGATTCGTCCGCTCCTCCGTGGACAGAGTGGAACTAATGGAAATGGGCCTGGGAGACTCTTTACTTCCGATGTTAATAGTTTCGAGTTCGTCAGTTGTAGAGGTGGTACCGTCTTGCAGCTGTCTGGGGGCGTCCAACACCTCTTCCTGTGGGTCTCCGTTTTGACAACATTCTATTAGGCGGAGAGACCGAGCATTAGTCTCTCCTGCTAATTGCTAACAACAGCGGTGGTACACAGTCTTTCCTTTCTGATCTTGAGTTACCACAAAGGTTCGTCCTCTCTTGGTAACATGGTTTCCCGCCCCGCTGGGTGAAGGGGAGTTCCTCGTCATCTGGGATGCATCATGTCTAAGTTTTAATGACGCAAGCCGATCCTCCTCCTGGATTGACGCCCACGTGGGAAGTGGGGTACAATGTACTTCGCCTGGCTCTTCCTGCAGAGCTTCCTTCGGTTCGAACAATTCTACTCCACATATGGGTGCATATGGAGACAACGATGCAGGTATACGAATGACTTCCTTGTTCAGCATAGTTTTCAGGCACTGGTGATAGGTTGAAGGAACAATCCTATTATCGTGGATCCATGGCCTACACAGTATCATGTGGTAGTCTGGTTCCTTCTCTATGACTTCGAATTTCACTTTTGATTGAACAGGACCTACGGATAAGTTCAGATTGACATACCCATATGTGTTGGTTTGGTTCCCTTCAAAGTCCGTCATTGTGGTAGACCGCCGCACAATCTTGTTTGGGCAAACCTTAGCCTCCTTGAGTGTCTTGAGGGTAATCACATTTGAGGATGCTCCTGTGTCGATGAGGGCCCGCCTGAATTCTGAATCTTTGATGCGTGCGGTTACATGTAGGGCCCGATTGTGGACCTCTTCTGCCATCATGTCTTCCTCTGTAAAAGTAACATTGTTTACAGATGCCTCCATCGCGCTTGAAACTTCTGGGTGCAATGGAGTTAACTGTACATCCAAGGCTATCCGGTTGACGGCTGCAAACGTCTCTGTTCGCTGCTCTTTTGAGAGGTGTAGGAGTTCACATAAACTTCCCACTAAAGAAGCGGCTTCCTGATCCACAGGTCTTTGGCCTGTAGTGAAACTGTTGATTTGGGGGCGTTCAGTCCCCAGTGTCGGGACCTCCATGACAGGGCCGCCCATATCTGACGTCATCTTGATGAGGAGGTCGAGTATGTTGTTGATCGCTTCTTTGATCAGGTCCATGTTTCTCGTGTGAACCTCCTGTACTCGTGCTAACTCGATCAACGTCGGGATTCTTCCAGCCAGACCATTAGGTGTGCCGTCGGAGGGAACTTGATCATGATCTGAGGCTGTCGAGGTATTCCTAAGACCGACCATCTTGAAATCAACTAAATAGGGTTAGGTATCGAAGAAATCGACTTCACAACCGAGAGATTAACCTCCCACTGTGGTCGCCAATTGTTTGTGGGAGAAAACTACTTCTGCAGGTTTAGGTAATTTTGGGTGTGTTTGGATGAGAAGTGAATTTAAACCTTCAACAAATGTGCTGCACGATGAGCACTTTTGATTCGAGAGATAATCTGTACAATTCTGGCCTAAACCGAAGACACGGCCGTTCCAGATTTGTTTCGGTCACAGGTGAAGGATGTGAGGTTGATCTTAGGGAGGGAAGCGAAGAAGGTGTTGAGAGTATGAAGGTGAAGGATATTTGATGACTTGTTAACAGAAGGTTGAGCAGGCTAGCAAATGTTGCAGTGCTTTCGGGTGTTGAATACGATGGTATTAACACTTGGTTTTTTCTCTGTGTTGTTGGAAATAGGGAGGAGAACCTATTTATACAAGTCGATAAGCCTTCATCACGTCTCTCGTGGGAAAGTGGAGGAAGTGGAGTGATGGAGGAAGTGGAGTTGTGTGTTAGTGTCACACGATTGCTTGCCCACTTCTCCTATCATCGCTAACCGCCCATGTTTCCCTGACACGATCTTGTGATGGCGTGTTGCATGCTGCACGTTGTAAACCGCCAGACCAATACCCCAGTTTGTATCCCCCAGTTGTGACGTGATTAACGTCTCGAGTGAGTCGTGGGACCCACATAAGGTAGCAAACGGTGCTAGGTAAAATAATCAAGTTGCTTGTAGGCGCATATTGTATGCATGCGGTGCATTAAATATGCTTAACATGCTTGAAGCCTACACAACCTTGATGAAAAGATTGCAAGTTGAAGTGACTCAACTAGCTATGTTCAGGTGTTGTTCGGAGGTCGCATGAGAGGGACCCACCTTGGCCGGTTATGCCATGGGGAAGTGTGGAGGATGGTGATCACGGTGATACCTTGTTTTCCACCTAACTCCCTTCCTAGGCTATTCATCCAAGCATGCGAACTTGGACGGACGAGATTGATGGAGGAATAACCGTTGGATTAGGGTTTGGAAGGCTTGCAAGCCTCCCTTTTCACCCTACCGGCTTTTAGCCTTGGGAGGCGTGCATGGAGTGACCGATCGGTCCAGTAGGTAGGCGGGACGCCACTCTACATGCCCATGCTTGTTGGAAGTCAACCAGAGCAATCTAAGTCGCTCGTTTCAGCCTGCGATGATGGACAACCGAGATTAGAAGGGGGTCGTGCATGCTACCTTTGGGCGCGCAAATCGAGACGGCTAGCTGCAACCGTTCACGGCCGATTGGTTGGCCGTGTAGCTGGGCCCACAGTGGACATGCTGGTATGGTCGGCCAGCTAATCCCGCCTTCCTTTGGCTTCCGTTCGTTTGTCTCAAAGTGGCTGCCTGCGACCACTTGATGCAAACCCTAATTTAGGGTTTCCGACCGGTTACCTACATCCGACCGAATCCGGCATTTGCCGACCTCTTTTGGTGAGGTCGATGGTGCGAGGGGAATGTTGGGACGACGGTGAGCATGTGCGTGCGCGCTACTCGGTCCCGCGCGTGATCTAGGCCGTCCAACCATGCCTGCGAAGTTGGACGGATGAGATCTATTTTTGAGTTTGTTTTCAGCAGGTGAGACTAACATGGGTAGTCTTGCATGCATTCAACGGGGCTAATATAACCCGCCGTCAGGTAGCCTACGTGTGTTTTCATGTCGAACACAAGGCTTTAAGCATGGCATTAATTGTAATGCTGCAAACCTACAGAAAATCGGGATGGTTGCTACATGCTCCGCTCTGGGTAGGTTATAATTCTCAGGGATGGTTGCACATGCTCCAATGAATTAATATGGTGAGAATATTCACCGCGTGAAGGCTTTATCCCTTGCAGGACGTCAGCTTAGAATTTGGCTTTTACAATTTTAGCCCTGAATAGAATTCCACCATCAACACCTATTCTTTCCATAATTACATTGTTTTGAATGGCTTTTTTTGGTTAAAACCAGTAAGCATTTGGTTAATAAGATACTAATGCTATAGTTTCATTTAATATTCCAATTTTGGCTTCCCAGAGGAAGTCTTTATAAGCCACGGTTCAGATACGTAAGGCACTAAGTTTGGAATTCGAAGACTTTGAACGTTGAATAAGCATATCCGCATCTTAATCTGCAGGTATTTTATGGTGTTCATGTTTTGTCCATTGTCTTTAGGTATTTTATGGTGTTCATGTTCATATATTTATTGATATGTCGATAGGGAGATCGTCCATGAAAGGTAAGTACTACTCAAGGTCTTATTTTCTTCGTTACGTTAATAAAAAAGAGGATACAGTCGAAATTCCAAGACTAAACCAGCTGATACAGTCGTAAGAATATATTTTCATATTTTGTTCATTATCTTCTACCTCAAAAGATCATAACCTAACGTAATAACGTTTTTCTGATTTTTTTGGTTGTTGGTTTGTTTGTTGCCTCGGGTTGTTTGCTATCCCATGATAGGTACGACTCTCTTAATGGTTGTTTGCTAAAGTTAATTATCTTCTTGCTAACGGTATTGTTATCAAACCAATTATTAACTTGCTTGGTTGAGTTTTGTGACTTTTGTCTTCTCCATAAGACATTACACTCTAATTATTATTTTTTGTTTTTGCATTAGAATAAAGAGGTGGGTTCATGGATTTTTCTAGAGAAAGAGGGTTTGAACATTGGCGGTGTGCGGAGCAAGTGTAAAACAATATTTCCAACAACACTGTTGGTTTTCGTAAATATGTTAATATAAAAAAAAAATTCTTCTATTATTTGGTCCAATAATATGTTTTATTACTTATGCATGTGTGGCTGGACAAGCCTGAAATTTAATATAAAAAGAAATGACGAATTTCGATCATGGGTAAGCAATGGAAAATAATTTGATTGCGGTGGCTTGCGAGGTAGAAAATTTAAGAGAAATGGTGGTTAAGAATATCTAACTAAAAAGAGATAAATTAAAAACAACGTTACGACGAAAAATATGGGTTTAGCAGGGGAGTTCGAAGTGGGTCCTTTTCTAATTACTACAAAACATACCACTATAGATATATGAATCACAAAACATAGTCAAATACCAGCGTCAGTTACTTTCTTCTCAGTGGCTTTATGGATTCCCGCATAATGTATGATTGGTCACAACTTTGGGGACACTGTTCCCTGTTTTGTAATTGCAGTTAGGCACTCCATGTAGTTCGAGCAGTGAATCAACTATATTCGTAGCTGCAAACTTGGTAATGGTATCCTTATGACAGAAACGCTTCGCTGGTGTTGTGATGATTTTAATCTTTTCATTTTAGTGGTAGTGGTATTGTTTGTGATATTCTTGATATGTACCACAATATTAAGCAAAAATGTAACATCTGGAGTGACATGTACACTATTGGATCGATATTGACACTGAAATGGTCATCCTACCCTATACTGAACTTGGAAACATAAATATCCCTTATTTTAGACGTGGGTTCATGTCATTCATTATTATCTTCTCAAAATTTGCTCACTTTTTACTAGGGTAATTACAGGATTTTTGTGAGTATAATAATTTCAGACTTCAATTGATTGCAGTGAGTCTGTGAGTAAAACTCCAGTTCCAGTCTCTTGCTTCAATTGATGGCGCTAATTTTGTATTGTATTTTTATTTTATTGATGCTGGCAGACAGAATACAGTCCACTGTTACCAGGTCAGGTTCGTTGAGAGGCATTTGGCAAGACAAAGCTTACTCCGTTGTTTTTTTCTCTTTTATATTGGCCAATTAATGTGACTTATCATATGGCCTATTTTTTGGATGACTTTGTGGGTTGCGACCTGAGGCATGTCACTAACGACACCACTTGCCATATTTTGGTAGTGTATTTTCAAGGTTGGAGCGGGTAATTTGTACACCTACAAAAATATGTTTCTTCAAATTAGAACGGATGCTCTGGTGGAGTCCCTATAGCATCATGAGAGAAACAAAAAACATGTGTGGCATGTATCTCTCGGTTTTCTTTGTTTGGTACACAATATTTATTTTTGATTGGAATATAGGAAGACTAACACATTAGTGCATTCACTTCACAGACATATATATGTGAACTCAATTTGACTAATGATTAGTGCTTTGGACGTTATGGTATGGTTGCATGGGAAGGATGTCAAACAACATTCTTACTTATGAATCGAGATTAGATTCTCGGATTATAGGTGATATCTTCCATGTTGAAAAACACATAGTAACTTCCCAAGGTATTTCTTAAAGAATTTGGAAAATCGTTGTTGTTCACTTGAACATGACATTGATTTCTTGCTTATACTAATGTTTTTTCTTTTCTTAATTGATTTGATATCCATCTTCAGTAGATAATGGGTAACAATATGATGCATAGGGTTTAATAATCTTCATATTTACATGGAATTACTGTTAAGTGATTACTCTTCTCAAAAATTTCTTAATCTTTACCTGTTCTTATTTTTTTTCCTTTTTTTTATACGCTCTTGCCAGAATAGGGACCGGCAAACCGCATGGCCCCTACTCATACTAATACGAATGGCTTTGGTATTGTGTGTTGATTTTAATCTTTTCATTTTAGTGGTACTGTTTGTGATTGGCCATGGATGGGTTAGAATTGAGGGTCCAAATAATGCATATGATCACAATATTTTTTATGAATATGATCCACTAATTAATCCCTACTCTGTATGTCGTGTGTATGTATGTATGTATTTAGTACTTCAGTTTCAATAGAATTAAGTGATGGAAGACAAAATACCATGGTTAACAGACTCTAGTGTTGTGATTATTGTAAGAATTGAGATGGTTATAGTAAGTTTGAAAACAGTAGTTCGACTAATCTGTTTCTCAACCATCATGGACGGCTTACAAGGTCTCATCATTAGATGTCATAGTATTTATAATATCACAATATTTTATGATCTTTTAAAAGATCTTAATGAAAACCTATGCGACCTAGGAGTGTGATATATACAATTTGGAGTCAGTGGGTAGTAGCCTACCGCCTCTGATCACCAACTAAAAATGACATAATTTGACGATAAATTATGGTTTATTTCTAAGTTTAAATGACAAAATTTGCTCTAACACTCCTTCGTCAGAAGTAAAATTGGATTTGTATAAGATATCTACATAGTTTACTATTTCTTTCTGAGTACATAAGATATCTACTTAGCTTGATTTTAAGCCAAGTACAGTTAGGCGACTACCTATAGTTAATTCCTCTCGCATTTTATAGATACTATGATTTTGTAGTAGGTTTATATATATGGACTATTATCCATGAATTTGTTTGATGTATAACACTTGCTTGACCAATCTGCTGGACATTGTAGTTGTCATGTTCAGGCCCGAATCAAGTTACCCAAAATAGAAAAAAAAATTCATCGATCCTCAATGAATTTGTTTGACGTCTAGCACTTTCAATATTGAGTCAACTCCAAATTGCTTTCACTACAGGATTATGGTTCTTGTTCACAAAAAAATATGAGATATCTTTTGGTGGTCAGATTAAGGTAACGGGCAAGAAGATGCGTTTGTAAAGTGTTGATTGATTTTTGGTCACTGTTATTTTTATCTCAACCCGTTTATTCTTCTCACATGGTGAATGGTCACAAGGTGCAAGTTATAGTTTAGCTACAAATTCAATGTATGTATGTCGTCCTAATTGCAGGGCAACAAAAGAGACAGAAAACCAGGCGCTTTACTATGATTTTGTAAACTTATACAGGTTAGTCCTCGATTTTTTTTTTTTTGAGTTTTAGTATAGGTAAGGGAATACGGGAGAAAATGGTCCCCAAAATTCATTTCATGTCACAGGCAATGAAATTTGATTTTTTTTTTAAAATTTCTTGCCTATTTTGTGATTATCAGGGATGCTGCCAATGCCTATAAGATTGATCCTTAATGTAGTTATAGTAGTTGTAGTTTGCAAGTTTAGAGTGGAGACGAGTAGACAATTTCTTTTTGTTGTGGAGTTTTGTTTCCGTCTTGATTATATATGTTATGGCATGGAAGATAATGAGAGCGATGCTATGCCTATCTGAAGTTTACCGTACACAACACATTTGGCATTGGTGAAGTTACTTTTATTCAGAGCAATTTAAAATTACAAATATATTATTCGCTCTGTAGTACTGAGGCAGTACTTTGGTCGGTTACTGAATCAGAATATTGGAGAACCAATTCAAGGTAAAAAAATCATTACTTGATGTAAACAGTAGAGAAGATTTATAAAGTGGGTGTTGAGTGTTATATTTTTTGTTTGTGGATACTCTTGAGTATTTAACAAGTCTTGAGAAGCTCACATTACGTAGATGCAAAGGATAAGGTTACAAAGCATTTTCTAGAAGCGATGGTTGTTAAATATGAAATACATAAATATAAAATAAAGTCCTTCCTCGAAACTTGAGGTATAACAGTGCTGATTTAATCTATCTGTTTTAGTCAGTACAAAATATATCCCCTACTTTAGAGTCAAATATTGCACAATAAACGCTTAGTAAGCTGGGCTTCCGTAGAAGATTGTGTATGATGTTATCATACATCTGATTAGTCTACTGGCAAGAAATATTCCGAAATAAAAATTCACAAGGTGTATTCCTTTACAGTACAGAGTGGAAGAAAATTTGAGGACATCACCTGGGATGGAGAAACTTCTAACAAAACTTTTGACGGGCGTCCCCAAAGTAGGCATAAAGAAATTTTTCATTGAATTATTTGTTTGTGCAGCTTTGACTTTTTATTTTGTAGATCGTTTAGATATTTTGGAGAAAAGAAAACATAATATACATTAGAGGAAACTAAAAGGACGTATGATCAATGTTTCCTCCATGATTTAGTTTTCAAAGAATGGAGGTATCCTTCTTTGTGATGTGTTTGGGGTTGTATATCTCTTATTGGAGTAATATATATATTATTTTTGTAGTAATTGATTTGATGTAGGATTCATTATGCATTGGCTCCACCAAAAAATATGTTTTTGCCAAGTTACTATTGGTGGAGTTTATCATATGAAATATTTGAATCATGAATTAGTCATGGGCCTCATGACACAAAGTTTTAAGGAAAATAAGATAACAGTCGTCATGCATTCAGATTTACTTCGGATGCGTTTGATGCTTTAATTTACTATTACAGGCTAAACCCCTTAATAGGCATTCACTTCTTCCCATGGTTCCTATTGTGGTCTGTAATCATGTCAGCCCTTATAGTTACTGATATATTACGGGGCTACGAAAACCAATAAATGTGCGGGCGTGTTTACCCATATATTTAACGTTTTTTTTATTAGCTCAAAAAAGAATGTAGAAGAAGTGCAACATATTAAACCAGTGAGTGTGATAGTTTTATGATGGTTTATAGGAGGAATTCTTTTGAAAACTTGATGGTTGTGTATCCCAAAAAATAATGTAGAAGAAGTGATATCAAAGATGTTGAACAAATGGCTCCACGTATTCCCATGAAAAAAAGATTAAACAAAATGTCAAGGACTGAGACACAATAATGAAAGTCTAAGTCAATCATATGAGAATTAATATTTATCATTTGAAATCGTGTTCAAATTATTTAGGCTTTGGTTTGCATACTTATTAATATTTTCCATCTTTTCATTTATTTTTCAAATGAATGGAATAAACGACTGAATAAATGTTGTTGTAACTGCTCTAAATAACATTCGACAATTATTAATTATATTATTTGATCGTATTTGATAGCAAGTATGCATTTTTTTCTTCCTCATTTAAAATCTATTTCATGGAAAAAAAAATTAGATTTTACATGGATGTTTACAAAATAATCACGAAAATCATTAAACAAGAAGATATAAATAACGAATAAATCGCGAAGGAAAAAACGATGAACTGCAATAGTATTTAATTTTTGTAGGGAGGAAGAAGGATGGTATAAACCGGAACAAAATCCGACCATTTAGGATAGTTGTCTTCTTAAAGAGATGCTT